>BSBK01002804.1:0-600000 GCA_027943335.1 Chamaecyparis obtusa
CACTATCAAAGCATCTTGGTATTCATGGCCACTAAAAGGTCCACTAAAATATAAATTTTATAATGGAAGAGTTGTATTTCGAATGGAAGGAGAAATATAATGTGTCTAATCTATTTACTTGATGAGAGTCGTGACTTGGAAAAAGACAAAATTACAAATATGAACTTCTTCTTTCGTGTGTTATGCAAATGAAAATAAAACCCACTTCCCCACCAAATAACTCAAGTCAAGTCAATAATACATCATGGATTTTAGGCCCAAGTTTTAAAACTATTTTTCGACATGGCTCATATTTTCATTAGATATAAGATATTTATATGTGTTCATTTCTTAGAAAAATGTATAAAGTGGGTGATTTCCCTAAGATCCAATTGAATTTTTATGGCATAAAAAGGTTCTATATTAGTATAGAAATATATTTCTATATAATTTTCATTCATTTATCATGCATATATATCATGTTACTCCCTTCACTCAATCTAACGTATATATTTTGAAATGTGACATGGAGGTCAGTCTAAAGAAATGAAGGTTACATGTACTAACAACTAGGATAAAACTTGATTCTACAAGTGTTGTTATTGACGCAAAGCAAGGAGAAAGAGGGGCCAAAGGATGGCTCACCCTAATGTTCCAAGCCTGCCACATACACGTGGAAGCAACAAATAACAAAAGTGCGAGAGACAATGCTAGATCTTTCATTAACTTCATCAATAGGAATCATACATGCCAGGTTGTAAGGCCTTCCCAGTTACAGCCTGATATTACAATGAAACTTAGAAGTCCTCAAACATGCGAGGATCTATTACAATCTCAATTCTAATGTATGCTATCTTCTAATTCCCTCCTCCTTTTTTTAAACTACTTCCAAACATCTACATTTATACAAGAAGCTACCGAGCTGAGTCAGCCTTCAGATCCATAATTAATGGAAGTAACAATCAAATCTAGGACCAAACACTTCCCAATGATGGATTCCAGCATTAATTATGTGATCCAATATAAATGCACAAGTTGGCCATAACAGAAAACAAAACTAGACCCATTGGTAAGCAAGATAACTGAGCAGCAGATAGGCAACATCGAGCACCAGTGAATTAACCGACTGCCCAGGAGATAACCGATGACACTTAGTAACCAAAGGGAACTGACCAACTACTGACCATCTTGGTTGAAGAAGAAACCAAGCAACACAGAAAAGTTCAAAATTCTTTTTGGTGACACAAGATTGCCAAGAACTCGAGATGCTCCTGCATTAGACACCTAGGGTTATTTAGAAATGATTCTCAGAATCATTTGGTAGGTTTGGTCTGAGCTGTAATCCAACTTAGACTATGAAATCCAAGAACTATCCTCCATCAGTCTATTCTTCCACTTGACCGGGTATTCCATGTACTGTTTCCCTCTTGTGCTTTTGCCAACTCTTTCCTTCAAAATCTATTCCACTTCATCATTCTGCTTCTTAGGATATTATGTTGGTACTACCACTTCTTCATCAGGTTCATGATACTCATATAAATCAACAATGTTGAAAATCGGTGATATGTCCATGTCATTAGGTAACTCAATCTCATATGCATTTCCACTATCAAATTTCCTCAAAATTTTGCAAGGTCCAAACTTCTTCATCTTCAGCTTCCCATACATTACAATAGGAAACTGACCTTTCTTCAAATGAACCATCACTTCATTACCAACATCAAAAGTCTTGTATCTCCTTGATTTATCATCTGTATCTTTGTACTTCTGATTACTATCTTCCAGTTTTATCTTCACATCTTCATTCAATGTCTTCATGTATTCAGCAAATTTCACTCCTTCATCACTTCTTTTATTTTCATCATCAATGTCTCTTGAATCAGATATTCCTATCAGTTGTGTGCCATTCACAATCTTGAATGGTGTCTTTCTGGTACTCCTATTCACTGAATTATTGTATGTAAACTCTGCTTGTGTTAACACAGAATCCCGATTACTCGGTGTGTCTCCATCTAAACATCTCAAAAGATGTCCCAAACTTTTGTTCACAACTTCAGTCTATCCATCGATTTGTGGGTGAAATGTAGAACTATATTTCAACTCAGTGCCAAATTTATTCCAAAGTGTTTTCCAAAAATAACCAAAAAATTTACTATCTCAGTCAGAGATAATACTCCTCAGTAACCCATGCAATCTAACAATTTCCTTAAAGAAAAGATCTGCTACATTTACTGCATCTGATGTCTTTCTACATGGTATAAAATGTGCCATCTTAGAAAATCTATCCACAATGAAAAATATTGAATCATTACCTCTTACTGTCTTCGGTAAGCCAAGAACAAAATCCATATTGATGTCAATCCAAGGTTTCTCAAGTACAACAATTGGTGTATATAATCCAGTATTCTAACTTACTCCTTTTGCAACTTGACAAATACCACAACTTTTCACAAATTTCTGAACATCTCTATATAAATACGGCCAAAAGTACTTTTCCTTTAACAAATTCCATGTTTTATCAATACCAAAATGTCCAGCCAAACCACTACTATGTTTCTCCTTTATCAAATTAGTTCTCATTAATCCTCTCGGTATACAGAACTAAATACCTTTGAACAACATACCTTCCTGAATAAACTATTCATCCCATTTAGTATCGTGTTGATCTTGTATAGGTACTCTGCACTTTCTCCATGGCTCAAAGAAATCAGGGTCATTTTCATACAAACCTTTCATCTCATCAAAACCAGGAACTTGAATTTTCATCTCAATCATCAAAGATCTTCTTCTACTCAATGCATCAGCAACTCGGTTAGTGACTCCACTCTTATGCTTTATCAAAAATGTGTAACTCTGTAAATACTCAACCCACTTCATATGTCTCTGATTCAACTTATTCTGACTACCCAAATATTGTAAAGCCTTATGATCAGTATACAACACAAATTTACCTAATATCAAATAATGTCTCCATTTCTTCAGTGCTTGAACAATAGCATAGAACTCTTGATCATACACAAAATATTTCCTTTTAGCATCATTCAATTTTTCACTAAAGAAAACAACAGGTTTACCTTCTTGACTCAAAATAGCTCCAATTGCACTTCCACTTGCATCACATTCTACTTGAAATACTTTTCTAAAATTAGGTAATGCCAAAACAGGTAATTCAACAACCTTCTGCTCCAGATTCTCAAAAATTTTATCAGCTCCATGTGTCCACTTGAATTCTCTTTTGTATCCTCTCATAGTCTCAGTCATAGCATTAAAAATTGAACTGAAATTCCTTATGAACTTTTGGTAGAAACTTTCCAAACCATGAAATGATCTTACCTCAATAGCATTCGTAGGTATAGGCCAATTCAGAATAGCTTCAACCTTTTCAAGATCCATTTCCAAACCATCATCTGAAATAACAAATCCCAAATACACAATCTCTTCTTTCATGAATGAACATTTTTTTAGATTTATCAGCAACTTGTCTTCTTTCAGCCTCTACAAAACTTGTCTTACATGAAACAAATGTTCTTCTCTAGTCTTACTAAATATCAAAATGTCATCAAGATATGCAATCACAAATTTACCCAAAAATTTCTTCAAAACTTCATTTATCAACCTCATAAAAGTACTTGGTACGTTAGTTAAACCAAAAGGCATAACCAACCACTCATACAAACCTTCTTTTGTCTTGAAAGCAGTCTTCCATTCATCACCTTCTCTGATTCTGAAATAATGATACCCACTTTTCAAATCAATCTTTGTGAAATACTTTGCTCCAATCAAACTGTCCATTATGTCATCCATTCTCGATATAGGAAACCTATACTTCACTATTATCTTATTGATTTCTCTGGAATCAATACACATTCTCCATTCTCCATTCTTCTTTGGTGCTAATATAGTAGGTACTGCACAATGACTCAAACTTTCTCTTATCAAACCTTTCTCTGGCAATTCTTGAATCTATCAGTTTAATTCCTGATTCTCGGTAGGTGTTAACCGATGAGGTGCCTTATTTAGTAAACTAGCTCTAGGGATTAGATCCATACAATGATCAATACTTCTTTTCAGTGGAAAATCATCAGGTACATTATTAGAAATGATATCACTATACTTGGTGAGTAACTTATCAATCTCCTTAGGGACATTATCTCCTATTTTCTTACTCGGTTTATTAGGAATCATAGAAAAACATACATCATCCCTCTTCAAAGAGTTACCAAACTTCCTTCCTTCCATCAAGAAAAGTTTCACAGATGTAGAAACATTACTAATAGGTTCTTCCATCAATGGTAATAAGATTTGTTTCTTTCAATTAGCCACAATAGTTTACTTATGCAATCTCCCATCATATATAGCATGTCTATCATATTGCCAAGGTCTACCCAATAAAATATGACAACAATCCATAGGCATGATATCACACAAAACTTTATCATAGTACTATCCAATCTTCAAATTCACATAACATTGTTCACTTACCAGGAGTGTATGTTCATCCTTGATCCATGAAATCTGATAGGGCTTCGGTTGTACTAGACTTTTCAACTGCAAATTTGTGACCATCTCTTCAGATGCCAGGTTCTCCAAGCTACCATTGTCAATGATTACCTTCCAAAATTTGTCAGAAACTCTACATCTGGTCTTGAACAAACTTTTCCTTACCAGATCTTCCTTCCTACTTTCATTCTAGAATGCTCTCCTCACCATCAGGTTATTCTCCCTTTTAGGTTCATTCGATGGTCCTTCTTGCACTATAGAATTCCTACTGCTACCAGCCTTCTTACTTGCTTATGTACATTCAAATCACCTATTTCCTTCTTCTCCACAATTGTAACAAGTTCCTTAGAAACTTCTTCTACTATAACCACCTCGGTAGTTACTGTCTCTGCCTCTGGATGAACTTTCACCTTTCCACTCGGTCTTGCCTTTGTCCAGATTTGTCTTTTCTAGCTTAGATCTACCAATTTCACCATTAGATCTACCTCTTCCTCTAGGGAATCTACCACCTCTTCCTCTCTATCTCTGTTCATGTCTCTTGTTCAATTTCTCCTCAGCTTTCAAAGAAAATTGATAAGCCTCTTCAATACTCTCCAACTTGACCATACTAATTTCCTCTTGGATGGAAACTCTCAAACCATTCAGGTATCTACCAATTCTTTCCACATCATCTTCATCATGTCCAGATCTGATATCCAATCTATAGAATTCCTTAGTATATTCTTTTACCGAGCTATCCTTCTATCTCGAACTTTGCATTCACCGAACTAGGTTAATCTGATAATCATAGGGTAAGAACTTTCCTTTCAATTTATTTACCATTTTATTCCATACCTTGATTTTGTCTTTGCCCTTCCTTTTCCTATCCAATTGAAAATGTTCCCACCATAAGGATGCATGAATTTCCAACTTGGTGCTTGCAATCTTCACCTTCTTATCCTCAGGGATACTTTCATATTCGAAATACTTTTCCATCTTAGTGATCCAGTCCACCAATTCATCAGAATCCATCTTTCCACTATACTCAGGAGGATTGAAATGTGGTGTTGACTTCAGACTTGTCAAAGCCTTCAAAAAAATTTCTTCACCTTGATCCATAACAAGAGTAGGTTCTGCATTCGCCTATTCTTCTTCAATTTCATCATCACTAACATCCTCAAGATGTTTGCCTCTTCTTTGTGCTATTTCAACTACTTCTAATCTTGCAGCAATCTGCCTTAGCATATCTACCAATCCTGGATCTACATCTCACCACCCACAAACCATCTTGACAACCCTCTACAATTGTAGGTTAGATAGCAATCTGCTACCCCACAACAATCCACTAGGGCTTCAAGAGGAACCAACAAACATAGATCCACAGACCTGGATCAAGATCAAACTTGGCTCTGATACCACTTGATGCAAAGTAGGGAGAAAGAGGGGCCAAAGGATGGCTCACCCTAATGTTCCAAGCCTGCCATACACATGTAGAAGCAACAAATAATAAAACTGAGAGAGAGAATACCAGATCTTTCATTAAATTTCATCAATAGGAATCATACATGCCGGGCTGTAAGGCCTTCCCAGTTATGGCCTGATATTACAATGAAACTCAAAAGTCCTCAAACATGCGAGGATCTATTACAATCTCAATTATAATGTATGCTATCTTCTAATTCCTCCTTTTTATAAACTACTACCAAACATCTACATTTATACAAGAAGCTACTGAGCTGAGTCGGCCTTCATATCCATGACTAACAAAAGTAATAGTCAAATCTAGGACCATACGCTTCCTAATGATGGATTCTAGCATTAATTCTATGATCCAATATAAATGCACAAGTTGGCCATAACAGAAAACAAAACTAGACCTGTCGGTAAGCAAGATAACCGAGCAGCAGACAGGCAACACTAAGCACCAGAGAATTAACCAACCACCTAGGAGATAACCCATGATACTCGATAACCAAATGGAACTGAGAAACTACTGACCAACTTGGTTGAAGAAGAAACCAAGCAACATAGAAAAGCTCAAAATTCTTTTTGGTGACACAGGATTGCCAAGGACCCGAGATGCTCCTGCATCAGTTATAAACAAAAAATTGTTTGATGGGTTTGACGAGTCTTTTGGAAAATTATGTAGGTCTATCTCTCTAGTTATTCTCTTTCATGATTACTCATGTTCCACTTCTAATAATATTTGGACTACATTTGAGTCCTTATTTGGATAGTAGAGCACATTAAGGAGATTTTAATTTAGGAATGAGCTTATTGGATTGAACCAAACAGAGTTCAAAACTATTACAGACTTCTCCACCAAAACCAAGTATCTCAATTTCCAATTACATTAGTATTCAAAAACATGATGCTTAGTTTATTCTCCCCATCCTTTCCAAACCTACTATTGATTCTCTATGTCCCTTCTATATGTTCACTTGATGATTTGTCTTCATCCATCAATCAAGAGAAAGAAATTTTGATTTAGATAAGTAGATTATAGTGTAGCAAGTGAAAGAATATTCTTGCATCCAAAGGCACTAGAGATCTAAACGCTTCACATGGAAAATGAAAGAAAAAAAACACAAGGATTACAATCCTTATGATTAGTCCAAAGGCACCCAATTATAAGATTCTCTAGATTCTTCTTCATCTTCTAAGAGATATTTTTCTATGAAGGATAATCGAAAGTATGTATATAGCACCAAGAAAAAAAATGATGAGAATTGGTGTTATGTAAAGAATATTTATTAGCTACAATACTTCTACAAAAGCACAATATTGAACCATATTCATTTAATCCATCCTCTTCTTCCCCTTCATAACCTTATACAGAGGTAAGGGAAAAAAATATAAAATAAAGATTCACAGAGATTTCATAGATTCAACCCCAAGCTCTCTAGGCATATAATTCCAAACACCTATCCATTGGGCCTATTAGGATCTAACCAAATTTATTTATTTTCCAAATCTACTCATCATTGGATATTCAAGATTATTGGAAAACATAACAATGCCCTTAAACTGTGCTCCTTCCAATCTAATAGTTCAAACAATCTATTTTCAAAATACCTTGTTCTGCATCTAGACATGAGATTTCCCTTGTTGTTCTAATGTAAGTAACTTCATAAATATTGAATAAATTAATGTAAGTAAGGTTTAAAAATTATTAAATAATCTAGTGTTATTTGGTATTAGTTCTACCCTTCTCTAAGGAAAAATACACAACATTTGATGTAACCTTTCTTGATCACTAGTTATTGGACTATGAATTCAATGAAGGAGACATAATGTCAACCATTTTAACATACAAATGAATGGACTAGGGTCTTCCCTTTGGAGTCATTTAATACCATGTCAATATTTAAGCCCTTCCACTAGTTTTCAAAAACTTGAAATGGTGGAAGGTCGACTTATGACTTATTGTTGGTCCTTGGAAACCCTATTTTCCAAACATGGATGTTAGGAAGATTGGCTTGGTGTACCAACCAAAAAATATTTTATTTAGAATTTGTAAGAACAAAAAACATCATAAATAATAATATCTTTGCATACATATAAGCTTTAGATTTGTACTAGTTCATAAAAGGCCATACTAATTTAGATTTGGACTATTATAGAGAATAAATAACAAATACAATCTACAAAACAATAAGTATTTTCCATTCAATCCTTCTCTTACCATTATTTCCATAAATACATTCCTTTTACGTGCCTATTCACCCTTTTCAAAATTCCTCAACCAATTACCTGGCCTATTTCTACTAATTTGCAAGTTTACAACTTTTGTGCAACCTTTATTTCTTGACAAACATGGAAACATTTTCAACTTATGTTAATAACTCTAAAGAGTAGGGATAGCAGTAGGCATGTGAATATGCTATTATTATTTTTCTATCTTCTAGGATTTTGGTTGTTTTTTTGGTTGTATAGTTCTTATTCCGCATGTTTTAATGGCATGAGCTATTGTTGTTATATGTTAAGTTTTAGTATCTAGTATTAGGACCCATCCCTTATTGATTCAATCAAAAGTATTTTGCAACTTTTGATAATTTTTTTAAAATTGACATTTTACCACCTAGACCTACTCAAATGGTCTTAAAATGACCTAAAATTGTGTTGAATGGCCTTTTTGACTAAAACAAACCCAAACCACACAAGAAACAAAACTTTTCTAAATTTACCTAACACTCATCAAAGATGCCCCTAAAAATGTTGTCAGTGTTGTTAAGTTGCAAAAGTTGCACAAATTGCAAAAATAAAACAAATTTCTATGTAGCCAGTTGTATATAATTAGGAAAAGTGGAAACCTAGTGTAAATAGCCTCCTTGGTTGAGAAGATGATTTTTTTGGAGAAGGAAAGAAGAGAAGAATTAGTTTTTAAATCTATTTCACATTGATCTCACGCATTAACAACATTAAAACTTAGTTTGTATAGATTTAAAAGTCATGTTTCGATCTACATATGATTCTAGATGATAATTATTTGAATTATTTTTTAATTGCAATAGGTTTTATTAAATTTCATTAAAGATATTATAATTTGTACGTAGACAGGTATAAATCATGGCTATGGTTTCCATAGAAAAAATAAAAACTCATTCCACAAACTTCCATCATTGGAATTTATTGAAAATTACTAAAAAGGTCTATGCTAACATGGTATTCAATAATTCTCAGTTTTAGAGAAAAAGGTGTTGGTTTGTATAAGGTTTTTCTCTAGCAACCACCAAAAGATACTGTATGATAATCTAATTGGGCAGTTTAGTAGGTGTATGGAAAAATAAACTCATTTGTTGGTGATATATGCCAATGTTATAGTGTCAAAGGGGGAGTTTTTTGAGATCCCTACAATCTTGTTAAAGTATTTCTAGATTAATCTTGAGATAAATATGCCTCAACATATATTAGAGGGAAATGAATAACAATCTTGTAGGATAATGGGTGAACTATTTGAGAAAACAAAACTCATGGTTTTCTTGTATGACAATGAGGAAATTAACATAGATAGTGGTGTAAGATCCCTTAGGCCTCTTCCAAGTTGTTTTAGTTCAAACTTTTGTTCTATGTCCTTTAATCCTAAAAATATAAGCTTGCCACTAGTCAAAGATTTATATGTTGTGTCCATGTAGTCTTATATTGTTGAGAACAACAAATGAAATTGTCCTTTAACAAAAACCTCATGACAGGTTACAAATCCACATTAATATGTCACACACAAGTTCTCCCCAAGGATATTAAAGTAGGCTTATTAGTATAGGTCTAGAATTGGAGGCCTAGTTAAGCCTTGAGATACTAGTTGAATGTTCAAAAAAAACTTGATGAAGAAAACCTCATTTGTATTCCTTCCTTTGCATCATAACTTGTACATTTTGAGTAAAATTTTATGGCACATGGAAAATACAAGTGGAGTTCAATGTTCTATTTGCATTGACAAGTTTTCACTATAGAAAATGGATTCTTTATTGAGAGCCTCTCACCATATGGTTTCATTTATGGGAATATTCTCTTCATATTAGTCCTGAATAAGTTTCTACACATTTTTTGGGTAATAAAAATTATAGATTGTGATATTTCTATTAGGATTCAATTGTGTATTTTTTGAGTTAAACTCATTGACTCATGTCTCATGAGAATGAATAGAACACTTAGCACTCATTGCATCTTAATGATGCTCACAAAGGAGAAGAGTTATGACTTCTTGTGATGTCACCCATCCCAATACTACTCTACCTTAAGAATGCTTAATTATAGAGTTTCCTCCACACTTAAGCCCACCTTTTTGCAACCCAAAAACTACACAACTGAGTATTGATAGAAATATCACAATTTGACTTGTCTAAAATATATCCTAATTATAAATTACATGATTT
Organism: Chamaecyparis obtusa; assembly: GCA_027943335.1. Taxonomy (NCBI): domain Eukaryota; kingdom Viridiplantae; phylum Streptophyta; class Pinopsida; order Cupressales; family Cupressaceae; genus Chamaecyparis; species Chamaecyparis obtusa. The sequence goes on from BSBK01002804.1 coordinate 10,335, forward strand.
TTATTCGAAGATATTATATAGAGATTGGTGATAGAATATTTCATGATGTCCTTTGTATTCCTTTGTTACCATATAATATTCCTTCTATATATCATATTACTTATAACAAGTAGGGTAAGATAGAGGATTTTTTACCTTGATTGGTGCTTATTAGAGTCTTGTGTAAAAGAAAGATTAATGTACTCCAAACTATTGATTATATAATTTATATTATTTTTCTCCTATGAAGCATGTAGTTCCAATGACTAGTCTTCACTCTCAGACATCTAGAGTGGATCAAAAATCTTAAGAGAGGTTTGGTCACTTGAATATGTTAATCTTATACTACCCTATATACATGACATACAATCCATCGAGTCTCTAATTAATCTAATTTTATCACTTGTCAAGAAAATGAGATTCTACCCCTAAGTTTATAATAATTATTTGTTAGCATATCTAAACTATAGATCTGATAATTATTTTACCCCTAAAATAATATCATCTACATCTATTCCTCATAATTAATCTTACATGTAAAGGTTTACTAGTGTATGATACTTGAATCAAATACTCTACTTTCTTGGTAGATAAAGATAATTATACTTGTTAATTTCATTAATTGGATATATTTAAGTTCTTTACCAACATATTTAGTAGAATAACAAAATTGGAACTGCATCCATTATTTGATTAGTGGGTCATATTTTCCTTGCAAACAAAGGAGATGAAGATGTTAGGTTATTGTGGAGTTTGAAAAATCATTGCAAGATCATAAGTTTACATGAAATAAACATGTGAAGTTTATGGAATTGTAGAAATAAAATATTTCATATGGATATCACCAATTAGAAAGGGTATCATGTTTTATTGAAGTCCATTACTAAGCAGAGAGTGACATTTAAATGGACATATCTCTCATACTAGTCAACAAGAAGTAACAAATTTCCTTCCCAAGGGAGATGGAGGATAAGAGGGTCATGTGGATTTTTTAAAATAAATCAATGCTTTATACTACATGTTGTGAAGGTGGTTTTGGGAGATGAATTTCTAGAATCAAACAATTTGCATAGAGTGAATATTGGTTTGGCAATCATGTTCATTGCAATTATGCTAGATATTGGGTAATAAAAGGCCACAACATGGTTGATGTACATGAGATTAGTTTGAATATGTTATTTAAGAAAAGTAGAAGATATTATGAAAAATGTTGATCTTTATTTAGGGGTTCCACTTTTGAGAGAATATTATGTGCATAGACATCATGGTAAGGAATTTCAAAAAATACCTCTTGATTCATTTACCTAAGCCTTCCCTCCTACCTAGAAGGAAGTAGGTTGTGGAAATAAGCATACTGTTCTTAAAAAATGTTGGTGTTGGTTATTTGAAAAAGTATCTACAGAAATAAAATTTATTGGCACTTGGTAATGAAGAAGAAGAATTTTGGGAGGACATAACTAAGTAAGACCCAAAGTCATTTAATATTGAACAAGGAGAGGATAAACATGGAGGATCATGATCAATGTAGCCTATAACGTGCAGTGAAAGGTCACATGGAAGAATAGAGGCCTAAAGAATTGTTTTGGTATTTTATATATGAGTTTTCAACATCTTTGGCATTGATATTTAAAGTTCTCATACAGTTTCTTAGTTTATATTTATCTTTATATACTTCAAATTTATCTCCATTTTTAATTAGATCTTTTCTATATATTTTTCCAAATCTCAATGGGATATATTTTAGATAAGAAATGTTTCAAGGAGAGTTTGTAGTCTAGTTAGGTGTAGATTCAACCTAGGATTGGGAGTGTTATGGAATATTATCAAATTTAATAGTAAATTATTATCAATACAATAACTGCAACCCCTAAATGTATATTTAATGATAAATCAAAAATAAAAAGGGGCTATATAGAAATTCTTCTAATAATTAAAAAGTAAATCATATTCCTTTTGTGAAGCAAGTAGTTATGTTTCAGTAACTAAGATTTTCCAATGGCCTTATTTTATTCTTTAGCAATACAATTAATAGGAGAAGTCATAACAGTTGCCTATAAATTCTTATGATTGTATAGTATTACAATGCATTTTACTATTATCCATTTTAGTGGCTAAATTTCCAAATTGGATTATTCTAGTTATTTTCTTATATTTTGAATATAATACTATTAAAATTTATTCATAAGTTTTATGATATTAGATTATAGTTTTGTGTTTTAACTATTCTACTGGACATTGTATTCATACATTTATTGTCGATGACAAGTTTAGTTTCTTTTTTTCTAATTGTAAATTGTTAACATGATTAATGGTCACTTTTTAAGTGTATATAATTATTCTACTAACCATCAAGTATATGATGATGAGTGTAGTAAGAAACTCAAGCTATTTGATGTTAATGTAATATCATATGAATTTCTATATGACACTTATTCTAATATGCATGAATGCAAATAAAACAACTTAGAATGTGTTCAATGTCAGTAAATTGATTCTAATATGCAAGTCAAATTATAATTGTACATGATATTTTGATATGGTTACATATGTCTAGTAATATAATAAAATTAAAAATTAGACCTACTACAAAGTATTTATATATATTAGATGATGGATATTCTCAAATGAGATTTCAAGTTTAAGGAATCATATGATGATTATAACATGCAAAAACATGTGATTTTCATAGAATAAAGTAATATCATCTTGTTCATATAAAAATGTGTGTGAAAGATATACTGATGATACCCACAAACATTTCAATCTTCAATAACATTTAGAGTTTTTTGTTTCCATCCATCAAGTTTTAAAACTGTTTAAACCACCCAAACAATTAAAAGTGCCAATTTTTGTTTGAAACTATTTTTTTCATGTTCTTCCTTCTCTTATTCCAACACAATATAATTTGATTTATTATTAATATCATTCCATCCCAACTCCAATTTCTATTATACAAACTATCATTTACATGCAACATGTCACAATTCAATAACCATAGCTACTTTTGGTAAGATTTAGGTGACTGTAGTACATGTGTAAGCTTTGTATACATTAAAAAATGATTTTATGTATAATAGAACAAAAAATTATATGAAGAGATTTATAAGAGATATTCTATAATTCTTTCCTATTTTTCTCTATTTTCCAACCAATTTTTGACATTTTATAAGAAATTATCTTTATAAAATTTTCTCTATTTTATTTTCCTAGACATCTTTTTGCCTTTTATAAGAGATAAATTTTAGTATTATTTTCTATATTTGTACTCTATAATAAATTATAAAATACTAATATTTGAATATGTTAATGTGAAAGTAAAAGAAAAAGGTCATAAAAAACATCTATATTGAAAATAAATGTGAAAATCAAGTGAAATTTGTCACCAATGTTTATAAGGAAGTATTAGACAACTTTCAAACAGAATTATAACCACCATGAGACAATCAAGTGATAAGATAATGGAGCTCTATAAATAATTTTATAAGCATGTAAATCTATTGTTGTTTCATGAAAACATTTTACTTTCTCCTTAACAAGAAAATGCTAGATATAATAATTGAATATTTTGATGAGGTCAACAAGACAAAGATATGATAAGTTTGAGAATATTAATACATAATTTGAAAGAGACCGTATCCTTGACAACTCACCTCCTAGTATTTTGATTAAGATCACATGTTGTGATTGTTTGAAAGTGTGTTATAATAATTTTCTAACCTACCTTCAAGTGGTATTGCATCTAAACTAGTTATTTGTGGGAAGTTGTGATGTAGGGGTATCCAAAGTTGGAGCAGGGGCATTCTATGTTCTCGGTGAAACTACATAAGTGTTTGTGTTTTGGCTGGTTTTACTCGGCTGCAGCCTTGACTGACGACCTTAGTCATTGAAGGAAGCTCGGTCACTGAAGGAACTCGATAGTCTCTGGCACTCGGTGAATAGGTTACTCGGTCATGCCTGCAGTTCTTGGTTGACACTGGTGCTCGATGATGCTTGGCTAGCTTGGTTATTTCACTATCGCTCAGTAGATCTGACTTGTCAAATGGAGTTTTGAGTGATTCATTAGGCCAACTTGGTACATTTTTTATTTATATATTTTGTTGGATTCCCCCATGTGGATCTAGAGGCTGACCTGTTGTATTAAATGTTTGTATACATTTTCTAAGCTGACTTGTATGGCATTTAATTTTTGTTAGGAAGGGTTTGAGTTTTCATCTTGCCAACTTGTGGCTAATGATTAGTATTTAAGGAGGGCTTGGGTGGATGTTTGAGGGGGAAACATTAAAGGTAGAAGGAGCATGAGCTTAGAGGTGCACTGCCAAAGCTAGAGTTGGTGAAGTTGTGGAAAAGTTGTCTCCATGAACTTGCAGATCTAATTCCTATCAGATAGGTTGTAATAGCAGAGCTAGTGGTTTCATACTTGGGAACAAGGAGATTGCTTGGAGGCTTGTGAGCTCAAGTTTAGATCTGCCTTAGTGTTTCCATTAGCTTCTGATTATCTTTAGAGCTGAACTAGCTAGTTAATGTATTGGATATGTTGTAGACCTTGCAGAATTGTTTACTGATTGTAATTGGCCCTAACCTAGAAGGCCTTACAGTAGGGCATGTTAATGAAAATTAGAGTTAAACAATTGATTATGTTTCCTTGTGAGTATTATGTTGTCTTGTTCTGACTTTCTGCAAGGTTTGGATTGTCCTTAATTACATCCACCATCCTTGATTGCATTAGGTGGTTTCAGAGTGAAGTTGGTTCCTATTTGAGTGAAGCTTGTTCTTGTTGGAGCTAAGAGTTTGATCTTGTTGAAGCAGAAGCTTGAACTAGCAAGGCCAATCTTGAAAAGTTGATCTTGTTGACAAAGAGATTGTGTGCAATCTGGATTGCAGATCCATAACACTAAACTTGTGAAATTGTCCTAGTTGTTTGCAAGATTATAGATTGCGATCTGACTGGCATCCAACTTGGAAATTATCACAAGGAGGTCATTGAGGGTTTTTGTACAGGGTTTCTCTTATCTTTAAGGATGCCTCTAAGAAGATTGGACCCTAGAGTTATTTTTTATCTTTGTGATACTATTGAATCCTAGATCACAAAGAAGATGAAATCAGATATTAGATCTGAGATGGAATTGATGAAGAATGACATGGTCACCGAGATCATAAAAGCTATTACTGGTGTACCTCAGAATGTTGGTATTGAGGATGGCTATGAGGAAGCTACTGAAGAAATTGAACATGCTGGATGTAGTGGTGATGATCGGAGGGATATATTTGGTGAAGACAAAACTACTCGGTTACCTAGATCTGCTACTCAATTTAGTGGTTACCAAATGGAAGTCTCTAATTTCTCTAGAACTTTGAAACATGAGAATTTGATTGACTAGATCGGTGAACTTGATGATTTCTTTGAGATGGAAGAAATTGAGGATCCTCTTCGGGTGAGATTGGCATAGACAAAGTTGAAAGGTCATGCTGCTCTTTGGTTGAAAGAATTGCAAAGAGACCGAGAAGATGAAGGTGAAATGAAGATCAATCGGTGGAGATTGATGGTGATGAAATTGAAAGCTAAGTTCATACCTGCTGACTATGAGCTTGAATTATTTAAGAAGTTGTAGAATCTGAAGCAAAAGGATTTATCTATTGAAGATTATACCGAGGAATTCCAAAAACTTACTATTTGGTCTGGACTCTGAGAGATTGGTAAGGAAAAGGTGGCTCAGTATGTGAATGGTTTGAGATTTAATATTCAAGATGAGCTTGGTATGCTGAATATTGATTCTATAGAAGATGCCTATCAATATGCTCTAAGGGTAGAAGAGAAGTTGAAAAGGAAACAACCTAGTAACTCCTAAGGGAAGGAGAAAGTTGATCACTCAGCAAAGGATAAACCGACTGATGCAAAAGATGAACAAAAACCTATGGAACCTAAGAAGAAGACAGGTAGAGTTATCTTTAAGGGTACTTGCTATAATTGTGGAGAGGAAGGACACCATTCTTTTGAGTGTACACAGAATAATATTGACTGATGAATTGCTATGGTAAATGAAAACATTTAGAATGAACCTAAATCAGAGAACATGTTGCTTCGGCAAACATTGCTCGGTACAAAGGATGGACCTTGTCAAAGGAGTAACTTGTTTAGGACCTGATGTAAGTCTGAAGGTAAAATTTGTGATGTTATTGCTGATAGTGGTAGTACTGATAACCTTGTTGCTGAGGACATGGTTAGGAGACTTGGTGTGAGTAGAAGGAAATATCCATGTCCTTATAGGATTGGTTGGTTACAAAATGTTCATGCTTTGGAAGTAAGAGAACAATGCTTCATTGATGTTCAAATTGGCCAGTATAAGGATCTTTTGTTATGTGACATTGTGGACATGGATAGTTGTCATATATTTCTTGGAAGACCTTGACAATATGATTGTAGAGCTATGTATGATTGTGTAAATAATGTTTTTACTATTGAGAGGAATGACATGAAGTTTTCACTGATGCCTTTGATGGATACAATGCTCGATAGGGGAAGCCTGAGTATAGGTAGCCGAGTTTAGGTTATGGATCTAGAGAAAATGAATGATCAGTTTGGAGAATAGACCTATGCACTATCTAGAAAATAATTGAAGAGACAGAGGAAACATAAGTGGAAGAAGTTGCAAGAAGAAAAGGTGGAGGACTTATATGTGAAGAACCAGTTCGGGGTTCTTCTGTTGAATCTTGGAAGATGTTCTTCTCACATATGAACATCTTTTGGAACATGGTGTGTCTAATGTAGGGGCATTCAAGGTTCAAGCAGGAGCATTCTGTGTGCTCAGTGAAACTGCATAAGTGTTTTTGTTTTGGCTGGTTTTACTCAGTTGCAGCCTTGACCGATGACATCGGTCATTGAAGGAAGCTTGGTCGCTAAAGGAACTTGCTAGTCTCTTGCACTTGGTGAATAGGTTACTCGGTCATGCCTATGGTGCTTGGTTAACACTGGTGCTCGATGATGCTTGGTTGGCTTGGTTATCTCACTGTCACTTGGTAGATCTGACTTGTCGAATGGAGTTCTGAGTGATTCATTCGGCCGACTTAGTGCATTTGTTATTTATATATTTTGTTGGATTCTCCCATTTGGATCTGGAGGCTGACATGTTGTATTAAATGTTTGTATACATTTTGTAAGCTAAATTTTATGGCATTTAATATTTGTTAGGAAGGGTTTGAGTTTTCATCTTGCCAACTTGTCGATGATTATTAGTATTTAAGGAGGGCTTGGGTGGATGTTTGAGGGGGCAGCAGTGAAGGTAGAAGTAGCATAAGCTTAGAGGTATGCTACCAAAGCTGGAGTTGGTGAAGTCATGGAAAATTTGTCTCCATGAACTTGCAAATCCGATTCCTATCAAATAGGTTGTAATAGCAGAGCTAGTGGTTGCATACTTGTGAACAAGGAGATTGCTTGGAGGCTTGTGAGCTCAAGTTTAGATCTACCTTAGGGTTTCCATCAGCTTATGATTGTCTTCAGAGCTGAACTAGCTAGTGAATGTATTGGATCTATTGTAGATCTTGCAGAATTGTTTATTGATTGTAATTGGCCCTAACCTCTAAGGCCTTACAGCTAGGCATGTTAATGAAAATTAGAGTTAAACAATTGATTATGTTTCCTTGTGAGTATTCCACTGTGTTTTTCTCACTTGCTGCAAGGTTTGGATTGTCCTTAATTAGATCCACCATCCTTGACTGCATTAAGTTGAAACTAATATATTTATATATATGCATTAAAAAAATAATATTTAAGACATATTTCTTAATCTAAACTTCTCTATAGACTAGTGATATAGGAATGTGTCTAGAATAGTAACTAGATCTTGTATGCTTGACATGTTTTTATGATTCTTCTAATAAGAACAATAACTTTAGGACCATTTTGTTGAATTTTATGAAAGATATCAAATTAATAATAAATTCATGATGTAAATATTGAGATCCATGTGAATCTTGAGATCATTTGATGGTCTCATTCTTATGACACCTTTTTAAAGATTCCTAGATAGTTGATATTTATAATTTCTAGATAGACTCAAGATTTACTATCACATTTAGAAATTTCACAAAAAAAATTTGGGAAAAAATATCAATAATTTTCATATAGACTATGATGTATGCTAGAAATACCACATGTGAGCTAATTCCATGATACACAATATGTGAAACCACGTAGAGACAAGAAGTAAATTGCAGCTCTCTCATACATAATCACATTTAAAAAAATTTCTTTTCAATTTAAAAGCTAGTATAATATTGTGAGATTGCACTTAAGAAATCAAATTAAAATTAATATGTAGTCATTCTCTTGGGCCACCAATTCTAGGGTTCAAGTATGAGAAGATTTACTACTTTCGTATCCTCATTCTTAAAGATATGTTCAATGTATAAAATTTGATTTATATTCTGACTTCTTGATAACAAGGAATGTGATTAGCTTATAATTATACAAGATTACTTTTATATATGTACAAATCTCAATATTGGCAATAGAGGGAAAACAATCAACTCTAAAATTTGAATTACATCTTATAAAATTATTTCAAGTGTTAGAGATGGTTTAACGTCAAAATAAAATTGCATACTCAAGTCTTGAATTATTTTAAAAATGAGCTATTTGTTTATTTGTTTATTATTTAAAGTAAGTGTTAACGTGCATACTTATTCCATCTAAAATCAAATTTTTTGGATGTATGTGCACATTTTTCTATAATAATTTGTTCAATCTAATCAATTTGTTTGCATATATGTTATAAAAATATAATTTCAATAGTATTTTCAAAATAAAATGTAATATTCTTGAACAAAAATGCAATATTTAGAAAAAAACTAAATACTTTAAAAGTATTTATTCTAAAAGGAACCACTTCATGGATTGAAAGGCCTATGTGGACATACATTTATACTTGGTCTATAAGAAGACTTCTATAATGATTTTATTTTAGTTTAGCTCTATCTCTTAATCTTATCAATCTTTCTTGATGTTCTTATCAATATGTAATACTTTGTAATTTTCTCATATTTTAATATAAAATTTAGGATTTTTGCCTTTATCATAAAAAACAAAACAAACTAATTTCACAATTAGAAATAAATAATACACATTTGAAATAATAAATAAATATCATATTTTAAAGACCAATTGAAAATATCCAATCAAAAGAAAATAAGGAAACATTATTTCATTAAGAGAAAAGCCTTAAATGAAGAAGTAAATGTGAATCTCAAAGCTTAGAGAAATTGATTGTCATCAAACATCATTAGATTCAAGATTCTTTCTTTTGTGACATATTATGATCTTCGAGGGGGACATTTTCTGTGAAAACATTTATTTCACTTTGATGAAGGAATATAACATAATTGATATACAATAAGTGAAAATCGTCTACCAGCACTATAAGTATTTATGAGCTACAACTTGGGCGCAATTTTGAAATTCAAATTTCCCCTTGCATGAAGGACGCTTCTTGGGAGGAACCCCCTCCCCCTCCTCCTCCCCTTGGTTGACCCTCCTCTATCACCACCTGCTCAACCCTAGTTTGACTCTGCCTTTGTTCCACGGTCAGAGCCCTTGGATTCTCTGCTTACCTCTAGGCCCAAGCCAGAATGGAAAGGTGCGCTTGTGGGGAGCCAAACTACTGAGGTGGACTCTTATTGTTGTGTGACTAACATTATGGAAGAAGGCACATAAATACTCCTTCCCAATTCCATTTTTGATAGAACTATGGCAGAATTTCATCAAGCCCTAGTTGGACACTTTTTTTACTTTAGACCAACCATCGATATGGTGAGAAAATGGGTTGGAGTCAACTGGAAACTGAAGGGTAGTGTTGCAACCTCTGTGATGCTGAGTGGTCTTTTTTTGTTCAGATTCACGGTGCAGAGGACCTATCCCTTATCCTTGCGGGTTCCTGGCTATATGGTAAGCACCTCCTCACTTTGGCTAAGTGGAAGCTAGACTTCAATCCTTCGACTGACCTAAATAAGATGGCCCCTATTTGGATCCAGTCACCGGGTCTCCTACTTGAGTTTTGGGATGAATAGGTTTTTAGGTCAATAGGGAAATCCTTTGGTCATTATATTGCTACTGATTTGATCACCCTGTCCAAATCTCATCTTGTTTTTTCTCAATTCTGTGTTAATGTCCTCATTAATAAGAGACTTCTAAACTTTGATGTCCTCAAGTCCAAATTGGAGAAATGGTCTCAGGCCATCGTGTATGAGAATGAAACGCTCTTCTATCAAGACTATAATTCAAAAGGGCACACACGAAAGGACTACAAAGCACCTAAGCTACCAGAGCCAAAACTTAAGGGTGTTGCTACTCCTTCCCCCCCGAAGACCACAAATGTTGTTGCTCTGAAGACCTAGGTTGTTTCTTCTCTACTGACCCATTTAGCTAAGGAGGATCCCCCTATGCTAGAGGATGTCCCCTTGAGTAGTCTATTGGAAGAGGGATAAATACCCATGGGTGGAGTCTCTATTGAGGAGGGAATCTGCCCCCTAATAGTGATTCGATTAATAAATAGGACCAAAGTGACCCAATGGCCACGGGGAACACATAATTGCACCTTGAAGCACCAGAACTGGTGGTAAGCCCAGTGATGGAAGTGGTCCTGAATACCGGTGTTATCAGCCCTTAGTAGGTTGTTTGTAGCACCCTGGTGAAGCCAGTTGAGACTTTGAAAGGTGAAGATGGAGAATGGAAAACCCAACACAAGAAAATAAGGATAAAAAAAATTCATGTTGGTGTGGACACCAAATGAGGTCATCCATTAGATAGGTTAAGAAGACATAGGAGCACAAAAAGGGAGATTTTTGTGTGTAGGAAACAAACCCTCGACCTCACACCCAAAGGTAAGAAATGACTATTTTCTCCTAGAACATCTAGGGCTTAAACAACCCATAGAAACAACTTGATGTTAAGTACATTATTGATTATAAAGTAGATATTCTCCTCATTCAAGAAGTCAAAATGACCTATAGTAACTTTGATTCTCTTGTGGGATGGCTATGGCCTGGACCAATGTTTTTTTATTTTGAGGCTTGTGGGGCTTTGAGGGGGATTAATACTCTTTGGAACCTGACTAAAGTTAAAGGGGATGCCCTCAATTTCTCCCACCACCATCTTGCTATTTCATTCACTTCCCCGATGACTACTTGGCACTGTTTTAATATTTATGCTCCTAACTCCCATCAGGGTAGAAAGGATGTTTGGGAGGAGCTTTCATCCTCTTTTCTCCTCCTTTAGTGCTCTAAATTTTTGGTGGCAGGGGACTTCAACTCCCCTCTTTACCCTTCTAAAGAATGTGGGGGTATTATATATTTCACTGAAAGCATGGGGGACCTATCCAACTTTTTCAGCTTGAATGGGCTTCACGATGTTGATCTTAAAGGTAATCCCTTCACCTGGATCGAAAACTAGAAGGCCAACCACCTGATTCAAGTATGGCTTGATAGGGTCCTAATTTATTCTACTTGGGACTTGGGACCCTCCTGCTCTCTCACATCCCTCCCTAGAACCACCTCTGACCACAACCCTCTACTACTCAAGTGGATGGAAGGGAAGCACTCCTACCCTTCCCCCTTCAGATATGAAATTATGTGGACTTCACACCCCAATTTATGGGACAGGGTTCAAAAATGATGGTATATACCAATCAAGGGGACTAAAATGTTTAGAGTGGCCTCTAAACTAGAAATCATCAGGGGAGCTATTAAAGGATGGAGTAAAACCACCTTCAGTGATATCTTTCATAAAAAGAAAGTACTGACTGAGAAATTGGAAAACATCCAAGGGTTGATGGCTACTGGTAACTTATCACCTGACTTACTCATTTAGGAGGAAGAGGTTAGGAAAAATTGGAAAGCTACCTTGGCTAATGAGAAAATTGTTTGGAAACAGAGATCAGAGTGTTGTGGCTCAAAGAGGGAGATACAAACTCTTCTTTCTTCCATCAATCTTCCTGTAAGCACAAGAGGTAGAATACTATCAGCTCTCTTAATGATAATAGGAGGAATGGAATCTCTGACCATACTTTGTTGGGGAATCTAGCTACTAACTACTTTGTCAAATCTTTTACTAATGTGAACATAGGAAATTCTGAAACCCTCCAAAATGAGCTTATCTCTATATTGTCGAAGGTGATCACTGACAGCAACAACAACTCCCTACTTTCAAGAGTCACTGATGAAGAATTCTGTAAAGCTGTATTCTCCATGAAACCCTTCAAATCTCCTAGACCTGATGGCTTCCCCCTAGCTTTTTTTCAGGATTGCTGGGATATTGTTGGTTATGATGTGATACATGCTACCAAGGATTTTTTTAGAACTAAGAAAATTCTCAAACAGCTCAATGACACTTTCATTGTCCTTGTTCCAAAATGTGTTGAGCCCAAAACTATGGATGAATTTAGACCCATAAACCTTTGTAATGCCTTGTAAAAGATCTTCTCTAACATTATGGTTAGTAGAATCAAAACCCTTCTCAGCAAATTCATTAACCCCAATCAGAAAGGTTTTGTCCCTGGTAGACAAATTTTGGACACTTCCATCACTACCCATGAAATCCTGCACTCTATCTCTCATAGCAAGGATGTTGGTATGGCTCTTAAGCTTGAAATCTCTAAATCCTATGATAAAGTTAATTGTAACTTCCTCTATAAGCTCCTCACCTCCTTTGGGTTCTTTGAAGACTTCCTAACTTAGATAAAATCCTACACTGAAACTGTCAGATTCTCTATATTGTTCAATGGAAAACTAGGTACTAAATTTTCTCCTACTAAGGGTCTTCACCAGGGGGATCCTCTATCTCCCTATCTTTTTATCCTTCTTGCTGAAGTTCTAGGCCATAACATGATGCACCTGGCATGGTTCTGAAAGATTGAGTAGATCAAACCTACTTCCAGCTTTCCCCTTGAAGTCCTATAGTAGTCAATGACACACTCTTCTTGGTACCTCCTCAATTTTGGAAGCCAAGGAGTGGAAAATTATGCTTGAGAAATATGCTACTACATCGTGCCAACACATAAACTATCATAAAAGTAGAATATTCTTCTTCAATACTGATTTGATGGTTCAAACTAAGATTTTGAGAATTCTTGGCTACTAGGCTGATTCACTTCCTGTGACATACCTCTACCTCCCTCTTACTGTCAAAGATTTAAAGTATGAGTTTTGGAACTCCATTATTGAGTGAACTCAAAGGAAGCTGGCTGGTTGGAAAGGTAAACTTCTTAGTAGCGCTAGTAAGCTTCAACTCCTTGTCGCTTCTCTTCAAGGAATTCTTGTTTATTTCCTTTCCATTTTGAAAATTTCTGGTGTCATGGCTGACAAGTTGGAAAAGATTCAGTGAACCTTCCTCTAGTCAGGGTCTGAAGAAAAGAGAAGGCTTCCTTTGGTTAGCTGGGAGAAAGTCTACCTCCCTAAAAATTTGGGGGGCCTAGGACTGAGAAGAATTAACAATCTCAATAAAGCCCTACTATCCAAGTTGTCGAGGCACATGGTATTGAGTTCTACTGACTAGTGCAAAATTATTGAGGCCAAATACCTAGATGGGAGTCTCTTTTGTAAGCTCTTTATGGAACAAGGGCACCCAAGAGGTTCCAAAATCTGGAACAATATCCCCAAGAATAAAAGTATTCTAGAGAAAGGGACTCTATGGAAATTAGGCAATGGTAGGGACATTAGGTTCTAGGAGGGCCCTTGGCTTCCTGATGGTATTCTTTCTGCCACTCATTTCTCTCAATTAAGAAACACTCTTACCCATGGTATTGGTAGTCTGGTCTCCAATTTCATAAAAAATGATAGATGGATTGATATTACCCCTTTCTTAAGGGATAGACCAGATCTCCTTAATTTGGCTGCTAACCTCAATACCTTAATCCGCTATGTCTACATTCCCATATTTTATAGGCTGGATAGACTCATTTGGCATCATACCAAACATGGTGGCTTTATGATCAAATCTACTTATAATCATCTTACAATGGTTCTTGCAGACACTACCTGATGGAATAACATTTGGCAACCACAAATCATCCCTAAGGTCAATTTCTTCTGGTGGATGGTGCTACATGGGAAAATTCTTACTCTGGACAACCTCATTAAGAGGGGGTTTAGTCTTGCCAATAGATGATGCTTATGTAAGAAAGAAGAGGAGAACATAAACCACTTATTTATTCACTGTGATTTTGCATCTGAGGTGTTGTAGAAAATTTTAACTCACCTTGGTATCCAGTGGACCCCTAATAAGGATACATGTGACCTTTTCCATAAATAGTTCTCTCCCTCCCACCACCCTTTGATAAAGCTCATGTGGAACGAGGCTTTTCCTATTTTCTACTGGTCTCTTTGGAAGGAACACAATAATAGGATCTTCAGAGATACTGAGTTGAATAGCATGATGGTGTTTCAAATTGGGCTCAAATTGCTTCAGGAAAGCTTACTTGTCACCCACTAGAAGACTCCTTGTTTCCCACCTTCAACTTGAGATCACAAAACTACCTTGAACTAGGGATTGGATAAGAGGTTTGCCAAATTTGATAGCACCAAAATTGCTGCTTGAAATGCTACTATCTAGACTCCACCCCGTGCTACCTGGCATAAGTTGAATTTTGATGGGTTGGTTCACAATCAGCTCCAAGCTGGTGGTGGTGTCATCCATGATCATAATGTTTTCTTATTGGTGACCTATGCTAGACCATTTCAAAACCACACTATCAACCAGGCGAAGGTCATGGCTCTCCTATGGGGATTGAGATTTGTTGTGTCCATAGGCTGCACCAACATGGTCATCGAAGGAGATTCTAAAATCAGAATTGATGCTTCCAAGGGAGACTGTAAGGCTAGCTGGAAAGTGGATAGCATTTTGAGATATATCTAGGGCATTATGAGCCACATGCATAGGGTTACCATTATGCACATCTACAGGGAAGGAAATGCAGTTGCTGATGCCATGGCTGCTACCAATCTGCAGCTGGATGGGCTTAGATGTTGGAGAGTTGTTATTCAGCTACTCCAGAACACTCAAAACCTACTTAGGTAGGAAATGAGACAAATCAATTTTGAATCTCGTGAAGTTTAAAAAGGAAAGCTTTGGTGAGATGCCTTGTGGTGGGGTTGGGTGCAAGTGCATTGTTTGGACCCCTTTCACAAAATTTTGTATCTGCCACATGGATCACAGTGGGTGTAACTCAAAGTACAAAATGGGTATGACATGGTTGATGTTTCTTGTGGCCACAAATTCTGCTTCAAAAAACAATCATTATTTCAATTGGGCTCTCGGCAATAAATCTTTGGAGGTTGTCGAAAGATACGACATAGATTTTTTGTGTGATAATTATTATTATAAGTATGGGTTAACATGTACTTCTCACATTTTAACCATGGTGGAATTCATGGAAAATCTTTACGAACTCCAAGGCATTCAATGCCTTAATCACTCCTTGCAATTTGACATGACATCTAAATCCCTATTGGGCTTCCTTTTCAGCTTTTGTAACCTGTGTTGTGCATTTTTTTGAAGAGCCGAGGCTGGTGAGAGAAATTTTCCTTCTAGTTTTTTATTTCCTCCACACATGGTGTGGGAGGAAGAATATAGGTGGTGATAGAAAATGAATCAAGCTAGATAGAATTGAGGAAGAGTTCTCCTCAGATCCCATGGTTATGTACTTCTGCAAGGAGGGAGGTATTCTGTCATTCATGGAACACCTCCAAGGCCATGATGAGATGATTTCCAGAGAGGTAGCCAAAACTTGGAATGATAGGCAAGTGACCATCAATGGAATCATGTTCCATGTCAATGAAGAGGTTATTGGGAAGGCTACGGGTATGCCAACGACTAGTAGGAAGTGGAAAAAGATGGCTAAGGCCCAAGAAAAGACAAAATTTGTGCAATTATTTAAGGATGATCCCACCCCCTCTCCACTAAATGATGGGTACACTATTACAGAGCTCCTGGAGTTCTGGCCAAAGATGTGTAAGCTTGTAATGAGGTACTTTACTTTGGAGAGAAGATTTGGTACATTTTACAACAATCACCTCCTCTTTCTAAACCATTTCCACAACAAGCTGTTAATTGCTTTTCCTTTTTTCTTGTTGCATTCATCAGAAGCTAATGTGAAGGCTGTTAATGAAAATATTTCCCTTGGTAAAAACCCTATTTATCTTCATCAGGGGCTCATCCTCTACCTTTACAATTTTCATTGGGCCCTATGCCCTACTCTGCCTCTGCAGGTTTCATACACCTCTAGTCTTCCCGCGTCGTCATCAGTTTCCCTTAACCAGGGTATCCCCACTCCCCCTGGGTCTAAGGGAGATGTGACCCCTACCTCTAGTCCTATGTCTGCTAAAACCCAACCCACCCCTAACTCTCTAAAGCACTCCCTTAACCCGGGTGATGATTCTCTGCCCCCTCCCAAGAAGTGGAAAAAGATTGTGATTAACCTCAACTATGGCCATACTTCTGAGCCCCTGCTTACTTTTACCTACCACTCTTCCTACCTTGCAAAAGAATAGGGAAAACATTCGATAAGAGAGCTCATGTCCAAGGAGGAGGTTTCTATTCAAGATGAAGGTTCTGTTGGCTCTCCTAGCTAAGAGAATCCTGGCAATGAAACTGATGAGGTGGAAATTATTCCTGAGGGAGATACCCAAACCAATGTAGCCAAGGAGGAAGTGAAGGATAAAGGCCCCAACAAGAACAAAGGTCACACTAGTAGTGGACTAATGGGAAAACTTAAGTACCAAGTCGATACCATGGAAAGCACGATCTCGAAACTCACCAAGTACCTAAAAGCCACAAACAAGCGGTTGAAGGATGTGAGAAAATTTGCGCTGAAGGTAATGCATGCCTCTTCCACTACTCTCTACCTCCTTAATGAGAAGGCCTTGGAGGATAAAGAATTTGTTAAAAGTAAGCAGGAGCTCTTCAATTTCCTCAATGAGTGGGAAGACATTCTGCTATCGAAGTGCTTATGGAATGGAAAATAGCATTGTGGGTTCTCATGATCAGGAGGATGGTGATTGTTATTGTTTCCTTGCCTCCTTTTTGGTTATATTTTGTTTAATTTTGTATGCTCTATACTCTGATTTCATTTTTTAGCCCTGCATGGCACCTGGCTAGGTTCAAACTGAACATTTTGAAAACTCTAGTTATGTGGTGGTGCTTGTTTTACTATTTCTTTGTTTTTCATCGTGGTAGACATTTGTGCTTAATGTTGATTTCTATGGTGGCTAACTTTCTGTTAATTACATAGTTAGCCTTTTGTTCTTCAGGTCAGCAGCCTTTTTTGTTGCTGCTTATATCAAAAACATAATTGATATACTTCTCCAAAATATGGTAATTGTAATTAATTTCCTTCTCCAATATATGATAACTGTTATGAAATATGAAACTCTCCATCACAAAGAACCTACAACCTATATTTGAAAATCTTATCCTTGAGATTACTAATTAAATAAAGTCATGGGGAAAATATGATCTTTCTTACCAAAGTAAATTGAAAACTCTACCTTTAAAATTTGGTGTCAATTTCATGGAAGGAATAGCATCCAGATGGCATATACTTCAATTTAGGCATAGTCAAGGTTGGCGAGCCTTGTATATATATTCTAGGAACATGGTACAACCCAAAAGTTTGAATGCAACAAAATATGTTTATTTTTAAAGAAAACACGACATTTTTGGATAACTTCTGAATAGTAGTTCTAATTTTGAAGCAAATAATAGAGACAAATACTGAGAATATGCAATTCCAATTAGAACAAAAATATTTGAGCAAATATTCGGGAATGATATTGTGACTGTCGACTACAAGTTCTTAGACATCAGACATTAATCTTATAATTATATTAATCTAACATATTGATAAGAAGTATTATACATGTAAAGGGAGGAATTTGGTCAATGTGAGAGAGCTATGAGTCATTAGATTATTGATATTCTTTATTATTTGTATTCTTGGACATAAAATATTATACATTATTTGATAGGGAAAAATTGAAATAAAATATAAAGAAGAGAGTTTTAATGTTGTTTATATTTCTTAAATTTGTCAATTAAATGTTGATAGATGATTAGTCATTATGATAAAAACAAGAGTCTAATTTTGCGATAAAATGATTCACACAAATGAGATGGAGATATTAATAAGGATTTTAAAAAAATAAAAAATAATTCTGATTATTCATATTGTTAAATGAATAGTTGAAGGATCTTAAGTCATTCCAACATAAATAAGATCCCAATATTTAGGTTGTAAGGCTTAAACAACTATAATAACTTCTATTCTTTTGATGGAATTGATGCATTTCAATGAACCTAATATGATGTGTTGTGAAAGCTGATGGAAATTATATTTCTTCTTTGTTAGTGGTCAATTTCTTGTCATGACTAATGATATTCATACTAATAATTTAATGGTTATGAAAATAATTATATACTTATTTGTTATTGATATATCATGCATATTTGTTGAGTTGACTTTTGCAAATTTTTAGGATTGTTGCTTTATATTAAAACAATTCATCTCTTCATTCTAATTTACCATGCAATCATTAATATTGTATATTGTATTCTTTTTCCACTTGAGGAATATAGAAATTCTTTCTTTCTACCCTTTCTTATAGAAGGTTCTTTTGTTTGCAATTTGATCCTTTGGCTCATGTGTTGCAAAGTTCAATAGTTATCTTGGTGAAATCCCCTGAGATTAACCTCTTAATTTTTTACTCTAGTATGCTTAGAGTTGTATAACATCAGGCTCAGTTATTTTCATTACTAGTCCAAAGAAAATATTAGTATAATTGTTGGAGGTGTAGTACCATATGCATATGTTTTTTGTTGACTCAAACTATTGATTTGATAAAAAAACCATAGCGGCTCTCCAATGGTGAACATGTAAATCTTTTTTTTATAGCCATGCATCTCTTAAAGTAGTCCTTTTGGTGTTGTTTCCTAATTTTATTATCTCACTAAGGGTCTTTCTCAATTAAACTTAGAAAAAATAAGATATGTTATATATAATGAGAATAATGAATACTATTGATCTTTACCTAATATATAATTTAGGGCTGAGATAAGAATTTCCAAAATGTTTTTGATTGTAGGGAAAAATAGGTTTTAAAGGGGACCCGAAACCTCATACAAGCTAGAATAAAAGATTAGCATTAAAGGAAACTAAAAAGAGACAGGACTGGAGACCAGTCCACTATAACCAAAACTAACATGAAAACCAAAAAGCCAAAAACCATAAAAAAACTAACAAAAGGCCAGCACCAGGGACCCAGGGCACTAGACAAACTCTAGGCAAGTTTCGTCAGCTTCCTGCTTCACCTCAGATATCTTCCTAATTGCGGCATTGAAGATATCATAAAATTATATTATATAGCTATGAAACATCTAAGAGTAAGATCTATTAGATTTCCATAATCCATAATAATGTTCACATTAGTTTCTGGATTTGATTGTGTAGTGAATTTTTTCATGAAAAAATTCACTACACAATCAAATCCAGAAACTAATGCGAACATCTAAGAGTGTCAACTATATCAATTTTCACAATACTTTTTAAAGCATAGTTTTTTAAATTTCATATACCTAGATATTGAATGGTTTTCTATGTTACATGAAGAAGGATGAACTAAGAATAATGTCCCTATTTATGCATATGCTTTTCTTTTAGAGATATGTCTTTGGGAATTATCCCTTCACACTAGGAAATATGGGTTTTACTCGATATAAAAGATAGTTTTTTCAATAATAATAAGTCATTCCTATATATTTGTTCCAATTATAAAAAAATTATAAATGATTTGAATCTTATTCATAATTATTTTTCACAATAAGTATGTCATTCTTTTTTATAGGACTATTTAATATAATAATTTGAGCATTAAGGTAAAGCATTTATCAAACCTCAATATTCTAATCATAATGGTACACTTGAATTAGACTTTATTCTTAATTAAAAGTAATATTTAAATAAATTAGCTAGTTAAATAGTTATGAAATAGTCTTTGATATCATATATTGATCTATTTTTGTTTACATGTGTTCATGTTTTTCGCTTAAGTATGCAAGATATTCTTGTGATTTAATACCATATGATTTGGCTAATAGTTTGGCATGTGATTTTATAAAAAGAATTCAATATTTTATCACTTTGAGTGTCACACACAATTTTAAGGCAACAAAACAAGAGCTAAAATATTTTTTAACTATAGTATATGATAAAACCTAGTAATCACCTTAATAATTAAAATTATAAAATAATTTCTAATAAATTTCATGAGACTTTATATTATTCAAGAGAATGCACTGTAAATTATGAAATGATTATTGCACCCTTATATACTTGTTCACAACATGATTCATTACATTGGCATATACCAAATCAAATGGTGTCAATTGTGGTGCTCTACTACTTAACATGTGACCTATATCTCTACTCAATAACTGGTTTCTAGATAAACTAAGATCTTGCAAATTATGTATATTTTTAACAATGAAGGCATTATGGAACTAAGATAATTTGAATCTAAAATAATATGGTAGGGAAAGGTGAGGTTTTGGATGGCATTGATATGTGCCTTGATAGATCAAAATCAACAAGGTTAAAGTAATGGATATAAAAAAGATGAGAAAACACTACTTCAAAATTTTGACTTGTCTTTTTTAAAAATATACCTACAAAAGAAAAATTCTTTTTCTATTTTAGCTTCTCTTTCCACCTTAAATTGGGGATAAATGGATTGTTCCCAGCTAAGTTGAGGTATGTGAAGGTCTGTTGGGAGTCAACATTGGTATGAATCTATCTTTCAAAAGAGTTTGAGAGAAATCTAGATGTATTAAAATTCAAAAACCAAATAATTCTACAAACACCCAACAATTAAATATTAAGAATTGTAATCACTGCATGTAATCACTCTTGGTTGCGTCATCTCTCTCATTGGGGGCTGGTTTTCTTGCTGCATCATTTTTCTCATTGGGAGCTAGTTTTCTCTTCGTCATTTCCAATTTGGTTCTCTCAAGCTTTTTGCTCTCTTTTGTAATGGACACTCCCATCAAGCTGACTGCCAAAATTGATTCAAACAGCTTTCGATTCCCCAATTAATAATCAAAGAATCAAAGAAGTCTGCATTTATCACCACAGGGTTATTCTACACACAGTAAAGGAAGTCTTGGGAACAAACTTCCTGCTTACAAATCATAGGTACAGAGTTAATTCAGACATATGCTCTAGTTTTTTGGCTAGCATACTGGTTGCTGGTGCTCACAAGAACCATGCAGAAGAAATTTGTTTTCACCTCTTCGATGACAATTTTCTAGGAAGGCTTCATAACAATCTAGTCGGGATAGATGCCAATCTATTTACCTCTTTCCAATGGGACCTTCCCATCACCATGATGGCAGGTTCCTCCTTTCCTAGGTTTGGCAATGCTCCCCACCACAACTTCTATGGAGGTCGGCTGAGGCAATTCTTCATCCTTTGGGGATGGGAGTGTGATCATGAGGAAATGAGACTAACAGGGATGAAAAAAGCTTTGAAGTTTCTCTCTAGATTCTTAGGGATTGAAGAAGGTATGGACTCCCCTTATGGTGATGATTTGGATGATGATGTGGAATGGGTTTATAGATACAGATACGAGGCAAGGATGGGTGGTCTAGGTAGCCCAAAATCCTTAGAGGTAGAAGATGAGGAGGCAAATGATTATGGGGATTCTTCAGGGGCTGATGTAGAGGAAGATTCTGATGCTGGAGAGGACAAGGAGGCCGCTAGGGGTGACATTGAGAATGGGGATGACAATGAAGAGGAATATGATGCAGTGGATAATATGGATAAAGGAAACTTGCCCTCTTCTCAAGAGGAGGAGGATGACGCTTGATGAAGGGTGCTCCCCTTAATACCACAAACACATAACAGAAACAATGAAACAACAACAAAAATATGCAAGAACAGAAAATTGGCTTCTTATTATCTCCACAAATGTGGAATTACAAACTTTTAGAATTACAATATGCAAAGCCACATGGGCATTCCCTTACAATATTCTGTAGGAAAAAGCCTTGAATCAATACTCAAATCTACTACCCATAACTGCCTAAGACAACACTACAGGCCTTCTTTATATAGGCAATTTCCACCACCTGAGAAGGTTCCAAAAATTTAGCCCAAAGGGTCGACCAAACTTACAATTATTTTATTTTACAATTTATTACATCAAAGTCAGCTCAAAATAACTTTTGAAACCCGAACAGAAATTTTGAAGGAAAATTATTTTCCACCATTTTAGGTGACCCAACTTTCAAAGAGCATAAGTCATCGCTAGTTGCTCTGATTGACTATTATAACCCCAATTCAGAAAGGCCACGAAGCACTCTATAGGCCTGACTTGCGCAAGCACTCATCACTCAAATTTTTGACCTCATTCAGAGCTTCTAAAGCCTTCAAAATTGAGTTCAAAGTTTCTGTACCCTGCTACCAATACTGAAAATCTTCAATATCTCCAAATCTAGACTTGATCTGTCAATGAAACTTTACTAGCAAGCTGATATGACTGAGATGAACCTCCACATGTGAAATCAGAACATTCTGAGATTGTATGACCAACTTACCAAAAATAGAAAGTTCCCATAAAAAGAAGCTCTACACAAGATAGCCCTTATTGAATACAAAAACATAAATAGTTTTATTTTGGGTGATGCAAGATTGCTCTTACAACTAGGATGCTCTTGCATCAGACACCCAGGGTAATTTGAGAAGTGACCCTGTCATGACTCAAGTGTGAAGAGGAAAACTAAGATGGTTAACCTCCTCCTTTGTAAGCCATGATGAATCTTCAATAGGTCATCCTTTTCATTTGACCAGATATTCTTCATATGTCATATTCCTTGTGCTTCTGCCAACACGACTGTCCAGTATGTCTTCAATCTCCTTGGTATCTGAACTACTTGCTGGAATACCCCACTGCACTGCTATGATGTCATCTTCAACACCTCCTTCATGATACTCTGTCAAATCTAAAATGTCAAACACTGGTGAAATATTCAGCTCACTAAGCAATTCTACTCATATGCATTTCCTGAATCATGCTTCTTTAGTATCTTACATGGTCCAAACTTCTTCATTTTTATCTTGTTATATGTACCAACTGGAAACCACTCCTTTCACAAATGAATCATGACTTCATCCCCAACTTGAAATTCCTTATGCCTCCTTTTCTCATCTTGCTTAGCCTTATACTATGCATCCATTTTGGTAATGTGCTTCCTTACCTCCCCATGGATGTTCTTCAAGTGTTCTGCAAAACCCTCAGCTTCAGCACTACTTATTGTTAGTGTAGGTTTTTTATTTTCCTTATGTTAGGGGTATTTCTTTTTTCCTACACATATTATTTAAGCTTGCTTAGGTTTATTAGGTGTGGTTAATATGAGGACACGTGGTGAAATACATCAGCCACATATGTCACTCTCTCCCCACACATGGGTAGTTGAGTTACACATCCTCTTTTGGCTTGCTGTGCCACCTCTCATAACCACTCTTTTGTTTTTACCTAGGTAGGTTATGGGGTAGTTGGGTTTCTCACCCTCTTTTGGCTTTATGTGCCACCTCCTCTCTGTCTTCACCTAAGGAGGTTATGCCACATGTTTTGTCATTTACCAAGTAGGTGATAACCTCCCACTTTTTATGGGTGTAGGAGTTAATGCACCTCTTGGATGTATTTGCCCTTATATTTCTATATATTGAGCACTCTCCTCTCACCTTCACTAGTTCAGCTAGTTCGGTGATTGTTCGTGGGAGTATTGAGAGTATTCTGCAATTTCTCTTCTCTTGTCTCTATTTTTCTCTCATTTCAGATTTCTCTTCATTCTGCTATTTTGATCTTCGATCATCTGTTGGGTGAAGTTGCATATGATCTACGACCGACATCAGATCTTGGCTCGGTTCTCGCTTCTCACAGAATCTAACATGGTATTAGAGCGGTGTTGTCTGGTATAGTTCATTTTATCTGATTTATTGAGATATTTGAGACTAATATAGAACTTATTATTTTTCTCAAAAACCCAATATGATTTTCTTTTGCATCTTTAATTGATCTGGAGAATCATAATAGTTTAAGAGGAAAATAAGCGTATCTGGTATACATATATCTGTTCTTGTGAGATCTGGGTGATTTGCAGCTTTTTGGTAATATTGGAAGCTTTTTCAGCATTTCCAAAGAGTCCAGAAGGTTTCAAAAAGTCAAAATTGACTTTTATTTCACCAAAATCAGAGCTTGGAGGAAACAGTAAAGAAAGTCAGAATTTAAAAATTCGGATTTCTCATTGGAGCCGTTTTCATTTTGGCTTCAAAAATATTACTTCCACTCTTTTTCAGGAAAAACAATTTCTGGGTTTTGTAGCCAGCATCGAAAAACTATCTGGGTAGTCATTACATTTTTCAGAAAGTTGACAAAATTTGTAGAAACTGTGTTAGAAAATGACATAAGTCATTTTTTCACAGGCAGATTTTGCAGTTTTTTTCAAAATTGCATAACTTTTGCTTCAAGTGTCAGATTTTTGCAAACGAGTACTTAACGGAAAGCTGAATTTGAGATCTCTCCATCCACAAAGGTTTGAGTAAGAATTTCTACCTATTTTCAATTAGATATTGCAGGTTGAATCTGCTGCACTTTTTCTTTCTTCAGTACTGTATTTCTTTCACTTTTGTAATCCATTCTTTCAAAAAAAGAAAAAACAGTGTTGGAAAGAAATTGAAGAGAAAAACACAGCTACAAAGTCATGTTTTTCAGATTTTAATTGAAGATTAAGTTGTAATTTTGGCTACTGAGAGCCTTTAAAGCTTTGTAATCTGGAAAAGCCTTGTAAAAGCACTAATCATAAAGTGCCAACATTGTAATATCTGGGGGGGGGGGTGATTTTTGAGATTAGTGGAAAGGGGGGGTGTCTCATGTGTCTTCTTTCTTTGCACATTTCCTTCTACCTTGCAATCTTTTTTTCTGCTCTCATGGATGCATCTACAGTTCCAGTTTTAACTCCATATAATTACTTTGAATGGAAATCAAAGATGGTAATATATCTAAAAAGACATGGATATCATCGTGTAACAATGGGACTTGAAACTGAACCACAAGAGGATGCAGAAAAGATTAAATGGTTTAACAAATGTGATGAAGCCTTTGGTACTTTATGTATGTCAGTATCTCCAGACCTACTTTTTCATATTGAGTCTGCTACAACACCAAATGATGTATGGACAAAATTGGAAAACCTCTTTGGTAAGCAAGATGAGTTAAGAGGTCATCAATTGGAGAATGAACTCATAGGGTTAAGTCCTTCAAATTTTGACACCATACAGGATTTCTTCACAAAACTCAAAGCTATTAGATTGCAATTGGAACAATGTGGAATCAAGAAGGATGATAAGCAACTGATTTTGAGTATTCTTTCTAAGCTTGGTTCTAATTATTCTGTATTTGTTTCTACATTCTATGCCACAAAATGTGCCCTAGGTTCTACATATAAAATGCCTTCTTTAGATGAGTTTGCTGCAGAACTCACTAGGGAGCAAGACAAATTAGTTCTAATGGGTACAATTAAACCCTCTAAGTCACATGCATTGGTTGTTAATCAAGGCACAAAAGAACAGAAAGGGTCTAATAAGAAAGATAAGAAACAAAAGAACCAAGGAGAGAAGAAGAAAGATCAGAAATCTACTACAAAACCAGATAATCAGACCTCTTCATCAAAAGGTGAACAACCTAAAAAGGAGAAGGTCAAGTGTTCTTATTGTAAGAGGCCTGGCCATGATGAACATAAATGTTTAAAGAAACAAATTGATCACCTTTCACATCTTCTAGAAAAGAACAATATCAAGGTGCCTGATTCAGTCAAACAAAGTTCATCAGAAGGTTCTCCTAAGGACACAGATAAAAGTAAGGGGAAAGGAAAGGGAAAGGCCCTAGTTGCTATTGCTTCACAACCAAATTCTTAGATTATTGACTCGGGTGCATCACACCACATGGCCTCATCAGAGGATAATTTTACCTCTTTGGAGCCATGCTCTATGCCTACCATACTTATGGGTGATGATACTCCTGTTGAAGTGCATGGGAGAGGGACTGTTGATATGGGTGAAGGGACATTTGAGGATGTTCTTTGTGTCCCAACTTTGTCAACTAATATCCTATCTGTTTATCAGATCACTCACATTGGTTCAGCAAAGCGAGTTGAGTTCACTCTAGATACAGTGGTAATAAGTGAAATGCATAATGGGTCTACAGTTGCTGTGGGAAAAGTAGATCATCAATCCAGACTATATCAATTTTCTCACTTTGTTCCTGATTCTCCTTCAACAGTCTTACTCACTCATGCAGATGAGGTGAGTTGTTTGTGGCATCAATGGTTTGGCCACTTGAACTACCGTTATTTGCAACAACTCAGTCAACAGGATATGGTTTCAGGGTTGCCTTCTATTCAATTTTCTGATGGAGTTTGCCAAGGATGCATTCTTGGTAAGCATCCTGAGGAGAAATATGATAAAGGAAAAGCTTGCAGAGCTACAAATCTATTGGAGTTGGTACATAGTGACTTGTCAGGACCATTTCCACAACCATCTTTCAGCAGGGCTAGATATGTCTTGACATTTATTGATGACTTTTCTAGATACACTTGGGTTTATTTTCTCAAATAGAAGTCTGAGGTCTTTGATCATTTTTTGGATTTCAAAGCTTTTGCAGAGAAACAATCTGGAAATTTCATCAAGATTTTGCATACAGATAATGGGGGAGAATATGTTAACAATCAATTTGAACAATTTTGTGCTTCAGAAGGAATCAACATGCAGCACACAGTTCCATATAGTCCTCAACAGAATGGTGTCGTAGAACGCAACAATAGATCCTTGAAGGAGATGGAAAATTGTATGATACACTCCAAATCTTTGGCACCTCGGTATTGGGTAGAGGCCATCAATTGTGCGTGTTACATCCAGAACTGGGTTCCTCACAAAGCTGTAAAGGGGGTAACTCCTTTTCAAGCTTGGACTGGCCAGAAACCCATAGTTAAACATTTTCGAGTGTTTGGCTCTCTTGCATGGGCCCACATTCCAATAGAGAAATGCAAGGCTATGGATCCGCAAAGCAAGTCTTGCATATTTGTTGGGTATCCAGATGATGTCAAAGGTTATAGACTTCTCCATCCTACCACCCATGAGTTGTTCATTGAGAGGAGTGTTCATTTTGAGGAGAGTTCTTCTAGTTCTTCTCCTACCACTTCTCTATCCACTATTACATTGGAGACTTTGCATCATGATGACAGTTTTTCTGAAGATCTTAATCTTCCTAATATTGATGAGGATTCTTCTTCCTCCACTTCAAATAGTGATATTGATGATGTGGATTCACATTCCTCTTCTATTCATCATTCAGAGGTTGATGATTCTCCTCCAACGTCTCCAGCCTCAACACCTCTTTGGGCTCGACAAACATTGGAATCAGTAGGAGATTGGGTTTGTGATCCATCAGACACGAGAAGAACATGGTCACAATTTCAATAGGCTCCACATCTCTTCATTGCTTCAGCTTCTGATCCACAGTCTTTTCGAGAAGCTTCTGGTGTTCCTGAGTGGGATGCTGCAATGCAAGAAGAGTTCAATTCCTTAGAAAGGAATCACACATGGGATTTAGTCCCTCTTCCTAAGGGAAGAAAAATTGTTCGATGCAAGTGGATCTATCGGACTAAATTTGCAGCGGATGGGTCAGTTGATAAGCATAAGGCTCGGTTGGTAGCAAAAGGATTCTCCCAGGTTCCCGGGATTGACTACTCTGAAACTTTTTCTCCAGTTGCTAAGATGAATTCTATTCAACTTATCCTTGCTATAGCTGCAGCACATCGTTGGGAAGTTCATCAAATGGATGTAAAGAGTGCATTTCTTCATGGTGACCTTCAGGAGGAAATCTACATGGAGCAGTCACAGGGGTTCGTACAGGATCCTTCACTTGTGTGTCGACTTCGGAAGTCTCTCTATGGCCTCAAACAGGCTCCTCGAGCTTGGTATGCCAAGATGGATTCCTTCCTTCTGATAGTTGGGTTTAGACGATGCCATTCTGATCCGAACATATACATTCTGTAGCAGGATGACACTCTCACATTCTTGGTTCTCTATGTTGATGACCTATTGATCACAGGGAGTCACTCGTCCACCATCAAGACAGTAAAAACTGCTCTACATGATAGATTTTTGATGTCTGACTTGGGTCTTTTGCATTACTTCTTGGGGATTGAGATCATTCAATCATCTTCAGGAATCTTCCTTGGTCAACCCAAGTATGCACTTGATATGCTCTCCAGATTTTGCATGGCTGACTATAAGCCTGCACCGACTCCATTTTTGTCAGGGGTCAAACTTGAGGCTAAGTGTTCCTCACCTTTGGTTGATGGCACTTTATACCGACAACTTGTTGGGAGTCTCATCTACTTGACTCATACGAGACCTGACATTTCATATGCTGTGGGCATGGTCTCTCGATTCATGCAGGAGCCACATGAGTTGCATTGGAAAGTAGCTAAGTGGATCCTTCACTACATTCAGGGTACTCATAATTATGGGATTCAATATGCAGCGGGCATGGATATTGACTTAGTGGGATACACAGATTCAGATTGGGCAGGTGATTCTCAAGATCGTAAGTCTACTTCAGGGTATTGCTTCTCCCTTGGTTCCGGTCCAATTTGTTGGTCGAGCAAGAAGCAGTCTGCAATTGCTCTTTCATCTACAGAGGCTGATTATCGAGGGGCAGTTAATGCCACCACTGAGGCTATTTGGCTTCAGAATATTCTCACTGAGTTTGGCACTACATTCAGAAAGCCTATAGTCATCTTTTGTGATAATCAAAGTGCAATACAAATCTCTCAGAATCCAGTTCATCATTAGAGGACGAAACACATTGAGATTCATATGCACTACATTCGGGAGCTGATTCAGGAAGGCATCATCGATCTTAAGTATTGTTCTACATCAGAGAAAACTGCAGACATCTTCACCAAACCCTTCACAGAGAGAAAGTTCCTTCATTTGTGAGCTTTTCTTGGGGTGCAACAGGTGTCTACTTCAAGAAGGGCTTCTTAGTTCTTCATTACTCTCTCTATTTATTGGGGGGGGGCTCCACTTCTGGGAGGCTTCTTCTTCTTCTTATGGGGGGATATTCTCTATGTACATGGGTACCTAACATGGCTTCACTTGCCCGGACCCATCTTATCACCCAACTAAGCTACGCTTAAGGGGGGGCGTTAGTGTAGGTTTTTTATTTTCCTTATGTTAGGGGTATTTCTTTTTTCCTACACATATTATTTAAGCTTGCTTAGGTTTATTAGGTGTGGTTAATATGAGGACACGTGGTGAAATACATCAGCCACATATGTCACTCTCTCCCCACACATGGGTAGTTGAGTTACACATCCTCTTTTGGCTTGTTGTGCCACCTCTCATAACCACTCTTTTTTTTTACCTAGGTAGGTTATGGGGTAGTTGGGTTTCTCACCCTCTTTTGGCTTTATGTGCCACCTCCTCTCTGTCTTTACCTAAGGAGGTTATGCCACATGTTTTTTCATTTACCAAGTAGGTGATAACCTCCCACTTTTTATGGGTGTAGGAGTTAATGCACCTCTTGGATGTATTTGCCCTTATATTTCTATATATTGAGCACTCTCCTCTCACCTTCACTAGTTCAGCTAGTTCGGTGATTGTTTGTGGGAGTATTGAGAGTATTCTGCAATTTCTCTTCTCTTGTCTCGATTTTTCTCTCATTTCAGATTTCTCTTCATTCTGCTATTTTGATCTTCGATCATCTATTGGGTGAAGTTGCATATGATCTACGACCGACATCAGATCTTGGCTCGGTTCTCGCTTCTCGCAGAATCTAACACTTATTTCTCCTTTATCTATCTTTCTCAACTCCAATGCATTTTTGGGACTACTACCATATGCAATCTAGAATGGTGATTTTCTAGTGCTCCTATTGACAAAATTATTGTATGCAAATTCTTCTTGTGGTAAAATCAAATCTCATCCTGTTGGCTTGTCTCCAACCAGACATCTCAGCAAATTTCCCAAACTTCTATTCACCACCTCTGTTTGTCCATTAGTCTGTGGATGATGTGATGAACTAAACCTCAAATCGGTCTTCAACTTTTTCCACGATGTGCACCAGAAATATCCAACAAACTTAGTTTCCCGATCTGAAACTATGGTCTTTGGCAAACCATGTAGTCTCACTACTTCTCTAAAAAATAATTCTGCTACATGAACATCATCATTAGTGTTCTTATAGGTAATGAAATGTGTCATCTTCAAAAATCTATCAACCACCACAAAAATTGAATCATGTCCGCACTGAGTCCTCGGTAAACCAAGAACAAAGTCCATGCTGATATCCTCCCAAGGCTTCTTTGGTACAGGTAATGGATGATATAACCCTATATTCTTCTTCACTCCTTTCTCCATCTGACATACTCTACAACTCTGTACAAACTTCTTCACATCTTGCTGCAACTATGGCCAATAATAATTCTCACTAACCAAACCAAGGGTTTTATCATGACCAAAATGTCCAGCCAATCCTCTGCTATGCTTCTCCTTGATGAGATTCTCCCTCATAGAACTTCATGGAATACACAACTGACTCTCTTTGAATAGTATATCATCCTGGATGATGAAATCCAGTCATTTCATCCTATCTAGAGTAACACGTTTTGTACAAGCTTTCCAAGCTTCACCAAAATCAGGATCCTCTGGATACAAATTCTTGAGTTCCTTGAACCAAACCACTTCAATATGCATTTTTGTCAGCAATAGTTTCCTTCTGCTAAGAGCATCTGCAACCCTGTTAGACTTTCCACTCTTATGTTTGAAAAAAAATGTATAACTCTACAAAAACTCAACCCATTTCAAATGCTTTTGATTCATCTTTCCTTGACTATTCAAATATTGCAAAGCTTGATGATTAGTATACAAAAAAAACTCTTTAGGAAGTAGATAGTGTCTCCACTTCTTTAATGCTTGAACTATAGCATAAAATTTCTGATCATAAACATAATATTTTCTCTTGGCATCATTTAACTTCTCACTAAAATAAGCAACAGGTTTACCTTCTTGGCTCATAACAGCTCCTATTGCAGTACCACTAACATCACAATCTACTTGAAACACCTTATTAAAATTTGGAAGAGCTAAAACAAGTTGTTAACTTTTCACTAAAATAAGCAATAGGTTTACCTTGTTGGCTCATAACAGCTCCTATTGCAGTACCACTAGCATCACAATCTACTTGAAACACCTTATTAAAATTTGGAATTGCTAAAACAAGTTGTTCGATAAATTTTTGTTTCAACAATTGAAAACTCTTTTCTGCCCCATTAGTCCACTTAAACTCTTTTCTATCCCCTCTCATGGTTTCAGTCAAGGGTCCACAAATACTACTAAAATTTTTGATAAAATTTCTATAAAAGATAGCCAAACCATGAAAAGATCTTACCTCAATAGCACTCCTTGTAGTAGGCCATTCAAGGATAGCTTGTACCTTCTTTGGGTCCATTTTTAGATCTTCTACTAAAACTACAAATCCCAAATAAACTAATTCCTTCTTCACAAAACTGCACTTCTTCAAATTTATCAATAATTTCTCTTCTCTTAACATCTCAAACACCCTACGAATATGCATCATATGCTCCTCCAATGTCTTACTAAAGATCAAAATATCATCTAGGTAAATAATGACAAACTTACTCAGAAATTCATTCAGAATCTCGTTCATGATCCACATGAAAGTGCTCGGTGCATTGGTTAGCCCAAAAGACATGAATAACCACTCATACAGTCCTTCCTTTGTCTTGAAGGTAGTCTTCCATTCATCTCCTTCTCTAATCCGAATCTAATGATATCCACTCTTCAAATCTATGTTTGAGAAATACACAGCTCCACTCAAACAGTCTATAATATCATCCATTTGTGGTAATGGAAACCTGTACTTGATTGTGATCTTGTTTATTTCTCTAGAATATGTACACATCCTCCACTCTCCATTCTTCTTTAGTGCTAATACCGCTGGTACAACACAAGGACTCAGACTCTCATGGATCAATCCTTTCTGCAATGACTCATGTACTTGTCTGTTCAACTCCTCATTTTCTGTAGGTGTTATTCTATGTGCTGCCTTATTTGGAAAACTCGCTCCTAGGATCAATTCCATCTGATGAATGATCTTCCTGATTGGTGGTAATACATTAGGCACATTATTGGATACAATATCCTGAAACTCATTCAACAAATCTGCAACTTCTACAGGAACATCTTCTACTTCCTCTTTACTAGCTTTTGGAATTAAAGAAAAACACATGTGCTCATGCCTCATACCATCTAGGAACTTTCTTCTATCAAAAAAAGTTATTATTGCACTACCACATACATTTTCTTCTATGTCATTCAATGGCTTTAGCTTATGTCGCACTCCATCCTTTGTCAGGGAATAGGTATTCGCATGACCATCATGTATAGCACATCTGTCAAACTGCCATGGTCTACCCAACAACATATGACATACATCCATAGATATGATATCACATAGTACCTCATCATGGTATCTGCCAATCTTGAACTTCACTAGGCATTGTTCATTGACCATGACCTTGTGGTCATCCTATACCCAGGCAATCTGATATGGATGTGGGTGTTTCTATCTTTTGAGCTTCAACTTTGTCACCATCTCTTCTGACACCAAATTGTTAGTGATTCCACTATCAATAATCACATCACAACACTTACCCTCACACTTGCACCTGGTGCAAAACAGGCTCCTCCTTTGTTCCGGATCATTCTCACCACTCAACAAGACTCTTCTATTAATCAACATTTCTCCTCTTTTAGCATCTTTAGAATTTGATGATCTGACATCTTCATCTACATGTGCAACTCTGGCCTGGCCTTCATTTCTCCTATCTATTCTTCCTTGGTGTTGAGGACATTCAAATTCTCTATAACCTTCTTCTCCATAGTGAAAACATGTTCCACGGAAGCCTCCTCTTCTAGATCCTTGTCCTCTTCTTCTTCCTCTATGATCTCTATTACTTTGATCTTGGAAGTGATTGCAATTATTTCCTCTCTAATTCTAACTGCTACTAGCCTCATCCTTCTTTTTTGGATCTTCATTTTTGCCTCCATATGACCGTCCACCAAATCATCCACCGCGACCTCTTCCATTTTGTCTGCTTTCAAACTTCTTGTTCAACTTTTCCTCTACTTTTAGAGAAAACTGGTATGCCTCCTCAATACTATTCATTCAAACTAGATTCAACTCCTCCTGAATGCTTGGCCTTAACCCATTAAGGTACTGGGAAACTTTCTTCTTATCAGCTTCTGCATGGCCTTCTCCGATGAGGAGTCGATAGAACTCTTCTGTATACTCCTGAACAAATCTTCCTGCTTGCTTTAAACTTTGCATTTTCTTCAGTAGGTCAAGCTCATAATCAATAGCAATGAACTATCACTTCAATTTATCCACCATCCAATCTCATCTTGTGATTTTATCTTTCCCTCTTCTATTTCACTCCAATTGAATCTCTTGCCACTAGATCTTCGCATGACCTTTCAGTCTAGCCTTCACAAATTTGACCCTATCAGGGTCCTCAACATCTTCATACTCAAAATATTCCTCACATTGATTGATTTGGTTGATCAATTCTTCTTGGTTAATATTTCCAGAAAATGTAGGAACCCCAATCTTAGGTCTCTTCCCAATCTATGAAATGGCTCGGAAAAGACTTTCTTCTTTTGGATTCAAAACTTTGACTTCTCCTTGTTCAGAATTTTCTTCTTCGGCTTCATCCTTTCTTTCATCTTTGACATTAAGATTCATTCCTCTACAAATCTCCTCTTACAATGCTCATAGTTGTCTCTACAGCTCTCTAAGCTTAGGTGTTACAACACCAGCTCTTCCACCATGTTCCCTTCATGGATTCATTTTTGTGCTTCTCATTGAAACCCTAACCACAGTCCTGGTGCAAACTACCTCACAATTGATGATTTGTTTACACAGAAACCCTAACCCATGATCCTGGTGCAAACTGCCTCATAGTAGGAAATCTATCTACACACTCAAGAAATCCTACTTTGATACCACTTGATGAAGGGTGCTCCCCTTAATACCACAAACACATAACAAAAACAAAGAAACAACAACAACAATATGCAATAATAGAAAATTGGCTTCTTATTATCTCCACAAATGTGAAATTACAAACTTTCAGAACTACAATATGCAAAGCCACATGGGCATTCCCTTACAATATTCTGTAGGACAAAGCCTCGAATCAATACTTAGATCTACTACCTAGAACTACCTAAGACAACACTATGGGCCTTCTTTATATAGGAAATTTCCACCGCTTGAGAAGGTTCCAAAAATTTAGCCCAAAGAGCTGACCAAACTTAGAATTATTTTATTTTACAATTTATTACATCAAAGTTGGGTCAAAATAGCTTTTGAAACCCGAACATAAATTTTGAAGGAAAATTATTTTCCACCATTTCAGGTGACCCAACTTTCGAAGACCATAAGTCATCGCCAGTTGCTTCGATTGACTATTATAACCCCAATTAAGAAAGGCCACAAAGCGCTCTATAGGCTTGACCTACGCAAGCACCCATCACTATAATTTTTTACCTTATCTAGAGCATCTAAAGCCTTCAAAACTAAGTTCAAAGTTTTTGTACCCTGCTACCAATACCGAAAATCTTCAATATCTCCAAAGCTAGACTTGATCTATCAATGAAACTTTATTCGTAGGCTAATACGACTGAGATGAACCTCCACATGTGAAATCAGAACATTCTAAGATTGTATGACCAACTTACTAAAAATAGAAAGTTCCCATAAAAAGAAGCTCTACACAAGATAGCCCTTATTGAATACAAAAACATAATTTTTTTTTTTTTGGGTGATGCAAGATTTCTCTTACACCTAGGATGCTCCTGCATCAACGCTTTAGAAAGCTTAGAAGAGGACTCCACTTCACCATCGGATTAGCCATGGTGCAAGTGTGCTTTTAGGTTATCGTATCTTTTTGCATTAATGTAGTTATTAATGGTTGTTTCTAGCATTTGGCTTTGGTTTAAACTTGACTAGCTAAGTTTTGAATAGATTTTGTAAGGGTGTTGAGCATCGTAGCTCCATATTTGTTGCACCATCTTCTACGATCACATTTGTATTGCTGCTGATCTTAAAACTCTTTATGTAGGCTATATATTACATATATAAATATAAATATGGCTTCGACCTTTACCAAAAAAAAAAATATTAAGAATTCAAATAAATAATGATATAACAGTTATTTATTATAATTATTTTCAAGTCTAAACGAATGTGACATTTTTTATTTTTTTGGTCGATAAAGGCCGAAGCCGAAATTTTCTATTGAAATATGCAGAAAAATTAACCATGTAAATATACATATTCTGTCTACTTCTAAAACCAGTCCAATGTTCATGTATGGAGAATAAAAATGTCTAGAGCAACAAAGCTCTTCTTCTTGAAAATTAGCAAAATCTAAAAGTCCATTTTAACCAGTACTGCATCATATTCAAAATGCAAAATACAGAATTCAACCAGAACCTGGGATTCATCACCCCAAACCTATATGGAAGGTGATGTTGTATCTTTCTCTGAGCTCTAAGAATTGTCTTCATCCATTCTGGACAACTCTTGCAATCAGCTTAATGGGGGTATCCATCAGAAACACTAAACTAACCTCCTCTGTGATGGCATTGGCCTTTTGAAATAATAGCGTAAAAGCCAAGTGAAATCCTTATATAGAAAAAGGATAGCTGATTCCCCCAAAAGGTATAAAGGTAGCCATAAATGTGAACCTATCCAGGCTTTATTTTCATACCCCATATATTTAAACCTTTGACAACTCTTTATCCCATTGAACTAATCCGACTGCTAGATTTAGAGCTGACTGAAAGGATGGAAGAAGACCACCGCTAGATTTTTATCTAAAAAAGCTAGCCCTTTCTAACATACTTGCTTCCTTCAAGATGATGAGACTTTTCTGAAGGTGAGGTGAGATTGTTGATCAAGCAACTTGTCCAACTTGAAAATATTACACAATTGATGTGACCAATTTTGTAAGATTGTACTCTACAAGTTAAATTTGATGGATTTTTTGAGACTGCCAACCATTGGAAATTGATCTGATGTGGATGCCATTTGCTGCCTGATTTTCCAACTCATCAGCTTTACCATTGAGGATTCAAATTTTGAAATTAAACCTAGTATGTTTTCTAAGAAGGATTGAAGTTTCCAATTAGTTATGAACCATGTCCTAATTGCATTTATGACTATCATTGAATCTCCTTCTATCTCAACTTTGTTAAGATTTAATTCTCTGGCTAATACCAAACTGTGATAAAGAGATTTGATCTCCGCCGCATTATTAGTATCCAGTTCTAATGGAAAAGCTAGTTGAGCAATGATTTGACCCTCTAAGGAATGGATTATACACCCAACACCAGATGGACCCAGGTTACCTTTTGATGCCCTGTCAAAATTTAATTTTACTTAACCCGGAGAAGGAGATTTCCAAACACACTCCAGCCTATGAAGAGAGTTACTTTTGCAGCCTCGTCCTATGGAACTAGGAGTTTTCAATCCATGCCAATTTTTAAACATCTTATCATCCCAACTAGTATAGAATTTATGGATGGCTGAATATGTTTGATTCCTGGAATTCATTATCTCCACTATAGCTGCCTCAATTCTATTTAGTAATTTCCCCAACTCCATTGATTTTTCTTGGAACAATCTCCTATTCCTTTCCTTCTAGATTTCCCATAAGAGAATTGAAGGAGAAATGGTCCATAGGTTACCACATAAGCTCTCTTTGAAGAGAGAGGGCCAAGCAATAAGGTGCGATTGAAGGTCTTGTAGAGAAGTCGATTGCCAATTCAATTTCAAATGTAACCAATCCCAACATTCTAAGGCAAAAGGGCAGGAGAGTAACAAATGATTGAGAGTCTCTTCATGATTATGTCATAAGGAGCATCTTGATGGCCCAAAGAACCCCATTTTTATAAATTTTTCTGCAGTCAAGATGTGCCCTTGGGATGCTACCCACAAAAATACTCCAGCTTTGGGTAGGCACATTTTATTCTAGAAAAGGTGAACTGGAATTGAAGAAGATACTTGTGAGTGCTATGATAATAATTTATAACCTTCCTTCACCTTATAACTACCATCCTTTGATCCTGTCCAAATTATCTCGTCATTTCCACTTTTTAAAAGGAAAACTCTATTTTGGATAATGGATTTAGCAGATTTAATTCTTGGATATTGGCCCCAATACTTGTAAAGTCCCTCCATTTCCAAGACCCATCCTCTTGTGAAGATTGAGAAGGAATGATATAATCTTTAAGCATTGATCCCCACACCAACTGACTTAGCTACATGACCCGTTGAAGACCTAGAACTGAATAGAGACTTTGAAAACCTCCCCATGAGTCTTCCCAAAATATAGCTAGATTTCCACTTCTAACATTCCAAGAGAGATTGGAATCAACCACATGTCTAGATTTCAAAATGAAATTCCAAATTCTAGAACCTCTTGGAGGTTTTTTGATCCTAAAAGCTTCATGACTCCCCTCTAGACCCAGGTATTTACCCCTGAGGATCCTAACCCATTTGCAATCCTTGTTCTTAATCAACTTCCAATATAATTTTGACCCCAATGCTGTATTCTGCCATAATTGATTCTTGATCCCTGTACCCCCTGCTAAAATTGGTTTATAGATATTCTCCCATGAGATCAGTTTGAATTTTTTATTCTAATCATTTGCATGCCAAAAGAAATTCCTCAATTTTTTCACTATGTCCATGTATCTAGTTGATGACAAAGATAGACATGAGAGAAGGTATATGGGAATAGCTGAGAGTGTGGCTTTAATCATCACTATCCTTCCTACCCATGATAACCATTTGGCTTTCCAACTTGCCAATTTTTAGTTCAATCTTTCATTTATTGATTTCCAAGCTCTTGTGGTTCAGAGACTTTTGTCAATGGGTATTCCCAAATAGTTACAAGGAAGGGAAGCTACTTTGAAGGCTAAGAGGGTTTCTATCTCCATTTGAACTCTTTTTTTTGTATGAAAGAAAAAAATAACTGATTTATCTTTATTCACTATTTGTCCTGAGGCTAGAGCATATTTATTTAAAGTATTTCTCAAGAGAGATGCTTCCCTGACTAATCCGTAACCAAAAAGAAGATTGTCATCTGCAAATTACTGGTGTGTGATAGGAGGAATTGAAGAGGTGACTGAGATTCCTCTGATGCTCCCCTGATTTTGGAGACTAATGATGTTGCATCCTAAAGCTTCTGCCATAATAATGTACAAGAAGGGAGAGAGGGGATCTCCTTGCCTTATACCATTGGAACCACCAAAGAAACCTTGTAGAGATCCATTGATCAGAATGGAGTATTTTGGAGTTGATATGCAATAAAATATCAGATTAATCCAAGATTTGGAGAAGCCAAAACTTTGCTTGCACTTGGACAAAAACCTTCAGTTCACTTTATCATATGCCTTCTTGATATCTAGTTTAATGATCATGCTGGGTTTTTTTGAGTGTTGGATGGAATGAATTGCCTCTTGTGCAATAATTATGCCATCAAGAATGGATCTGCCTAGAACAAAACCTGTTTGTTCCTCTCCAATAATCTTATCTAGGATTACCTTTAATCTATTTTCCAGTGCCTTAGATAGGATCTTATATATAGTATTACACAAAGCAATAGGTCTGAATTCATCCATAGAGTTTGCATTTTCTGATTTAGGAATGAGGGCAATTAAAGTATTGTTGATTCCGGTTAGAAATCTACCTGATGATCTCATTGTTTCCAATGCCTCTGTGAGTTCATTACCAATCACCAGCCAATAATGAAGAAAAAAACTAGGGGGAAACCCATCTAGACTAGGAGCTTTATCTGGAGCCATTGTAGATAATGTTTGATAAATCTCCTTTGTTGAGAAGGGCCTCATTAAGTTATGATTATCCAAATCTAAGAGAATATTGGGCACATTACAAAGGAGATCTTATTGACATGTAAGAGGAGAATTATCTGAATTGTTCAGCAACTTGGAGAAAAAAGATACAATTTCCTATTGAATCTCTTTCTGATCAGTTAGAGTGGATTCATCTTGATTAGCATTTTGAAGAATTCTATTAGTGTTCCTATGACATTTAGTGCTAGAATCAAAAAATTTGGTATTTTTATCCCCAGCTTCTAACCAAGATTCCCTTGACTTTTGTTTCCAAAATATTTCCTCCTTGCTGAGCACATCCTTCAAGTCCTTAAGAAACTCCTTCTCCTTAAAACATAATTCTTGATTCATTCCTTACTGCATGATTTCATGATTTAACTCTGCCAGTTTTGATTCAATTTCCAACTTTGAGGAAAATATATTCTTAAAGTGAGTCCTATTCCAAATGAGAAAATTCTGCTTGATGAATTTGAGTTTTGTAACCAAGAAAAACATTTTTGAGCCTTTCACCTTAACTTCAGACCACCATTTTTCAATCAATTCTGAAAACTTTTCCTCTTTCAGCCACAAATTTTCAAATTTGAAGGAACATTTGAAAGGCTTGTCCTCTTCTACCATGTCAAGATAGATAGGGAAATGATCTGATCCTGAGGAAGGATAAATGGATGCTTTCAACCCAAAGGGAAAGGATGTGATGTCTCCTTTGTAAAGAAACCTATCCAATTTTTTTGAGATATTGTCGAAACCCATTCTTCTATTAGACCAAGTAAAGGCACCATTGTCCAGTTCAATCTCCATCATATCATCTTTTAGAAGCCACTCATAGAAGTTTGATTGTGATTATGAAATTCTTTGAGAGCCCCCTTTTTTCTCTAATGGATGGATGATAGCATTAAAATCACCTCCCACAATGAAGTTAGTATCAGGAAAGAGTGAAAACCAATTACTAATTTCATCCCATATCACCAATTTTCTTCTTCTTGATATAGGGCCATAAAAATTGATCAGATATATTTTCATATTTGATTGAGTGCTGAGAATTTTTCCCCCCATCTAGTTTGGATTATCCTTGACATGAGAATAATATGAAGTTCTGGGATTCCAAATAATTGTTAGACCCCCTAAGGACCCTGTTGCTTCAACCACCGAGGCTTTCCAGTCCCCTAAGGATTTAATGAAAGCCTCTACTTGTTCTTTGATCATTTTGGTTTCTTGTAAGAAAATGACATCTCCTTTGGATGTCCAAATGTAGCATTTGACCAGACGCTGCTTATTAGGGGCATTTAGACCCCTAACATTCCAAGATAAGAGCCTCATTGAGACTTGGGAAGGAACTTCCCCTTCCCTACATTCAAATATGCTGAAATCTTAGCTTGGTCTTGATCCTCTCCCTTTTCTTCTCTTAAAGTGGCCACTGATTTTCTTCCTTTCCCTTTCTTTTTCCCTGATCCACGGTCTAGGACTGTTTTATGGTGAACCTACATCATCCCTAGCAGGGCATTTGAACCTTCCAGCATTACTTTAGTGCCTGATTCTTTGTTCTCAGCCTCTTCCAGCCCCTGAAAGTTGTCTATTATCTCTGATTCTAGAATTGAATGGTTTACATCCATAAATCTTTCTTCATCTTCAACACAATCATCTTCAACATAATCATCTTCCAACATTTTTTCAATAATTGAATGAGAGAAAGCTTTGTTTGTGTTTTGATTATTTGGAGTATTGCCCAAAAGATCATAAACTACTTGGAGTCTAGAGGGAAGTGGTTCCTCTATGCATCCAGCCCTTCCCGACCACCTTGAAGAAAGAGACTCATGGTTGATTGTATTCTTCAAAGGCTTGAGTGATATTAAGCCTCCCTTCATTTTATTTTTAGTTGGAGCTAAGGGTAATTCTATCAATACCTCTAGAGTGGAGTCCTTTTTCCCTTTATTTCTAATTCTAGAAGATTTCCTACATCCTAAACATGGGGAGCATTTGTTGTCCTCTGATACACTATATTTTGATAACTCCTTGAGATCATAGAGTCTGATATTCAAGATGTCATCCTCCTTGTTGCAGTGATTCTGAGGCTCAGATGGACTGAGGGCCATTGTATCTTGACAATTTCAATCATTTTTTCCCATGTCATTAAGTTTAGTGTTGATAATGTCATCCTCCAATTTGGAATATCCTGCCTTGTTGTTCCTTCCATGGGTAAACTCAACTAAAGTCTCAGATTTATCAAGTGCATGATTGAAGCTGGTATGAATAGTTTTAATAGGACTTTGATTATAATCCTCTTAAAGAACTGATGCAGGAGCATCCTAGGTGTAAGAGCAATCTTGTGTCACCCAAAAATATTTTCTTGTTTTTGTATTCAATAAGGGCTATCTTATGTAGAGCTGCTATTTATGGAAACTTGCTATTTTTAGTAAGTTGGTAATACAATCTTGGAATGTTCTGATTTCACATGTCGAGGTTCATCTCAGTCATATCAGCCTGCCAGTAAAGTTTCATGGCTAGATAAGGTCTAGTTTTGAAGATATTGAAGATTTTCGGTATTGGCAGCAAGGTACAGAAACTTTGAACTCATTTTTGAAGGCTTTAGAGGCCCCGAATGAGGTCAAATTTTGGGTTGAATGAAGCTTGCTTGACTTAGGTATTGTAGAGCTCCTCGCACCCTTTTTGAAATGGGGTTATAATAGTCAATCAGGTCAACTGGTGATGACTTATGGTCTCCGGAAGTCGGGTCACCTGAAATGGCAGAAAATAATTTTTCTTCAAAATTTTTGTTTGGGTTTCAAAAGTTATTTTGAGCCAAATTTGATGTAATAAATTGAAAAATAAAATAATTCTAAGATAGGAGAAATGAAGGCCAGGCCAGAGTTGCACATGTAAATGAAGATGCCAGATCATCAAATTCTAAAGATGCTGAAAGAGGAGAAACTTTGATTAACAGAAGAGTCTTGTTGAGTGGCGAGAATGAACCTAAACAAAGGAGGAGCCTATTTCGCACCAGGTGCAAGTGTGAGGGTAAGTGTTGTGATGTGATTATTGATAGTTGAAGCACTGACAATCTGGTGTCAGAAGAGATGGTGATGAAGTTGAAGCTCAAGAGACAAAAACACCCACATCCATATCGGATTGCCTGGGTACAGGATGACCACAAGGTCATGGTCAATGAACAATGCCTAGTGAAGTTCAAGATTGGTGGATACCATGACGAGCTACTGTGTGATATCATATCTATGGATGTATGTCACATGTTGTTGGGTAGACCATGGCAGTTTGATAGATGTGTTGTACATGATGGTCATGCGAATACCTATTCCCTGACAAAGGATGGAGTGTGACATAAGCTAAAGCCATTGAATGACACAAAAGAAAAGGTATGTGGTACCCCAAAAATAAATTTTTTTGATGGAAGAAAATTCCTAGATGGTATGAGGCATGAGCATGTGTGGTTTGCTTTAATTCCAAAAGCTAGTAAAGAGGAAGTAGAAGATGTTCCTGTAGAAGTTACAGATTTGTTGAATGATTTTCAAGATATTGTATTCGATAATGTGCCTGATGGATTACCACCAGTTAGGAAGATTAGTCATCAGATCGACTTGATCCTAGGAGTGAGTTTGCTGAATAAGGTAGCACACATAATGACACCTGCAGAAAGTGAGGAGTTGAATAGGCAAGTACATGAGTTGTTGCAGAAAGGATTGATCCATGAGAGTCTGAGTCCCTGTGCTGTACCAGTGGTATTAGCACCAAAGAAGAATGGAGAGTGGAGGATGTGTACAGATTCCAGAGAAATAAACAAGATCACAATCAAGTATAGGTTTCCATTGCCACGAATGGATGATATTATGGACTGTTTGAGTAGAGCTATGTATTTCTCAAAGATAGATCTGAAGAGTGGATATCATCAGATTCAAATCAGAGAAGGAGATGAATGGAAGACTACCTTCAAGAAAAAGGAGGGACTGTATGAGTGGTTAGTCATGCCTTTTGGGCTAACCAATGCACCAAGAACTTTCATGCAGCTCATGAATGAGGTTCTGAAAGAATTTTTGGGTAAGTTTGTCATTGTTTACCTAGATATTTTGATCTTTAGTAAGACATTGGAGGAGCATACGATGCATATTCGTATGGTATTTGAGAAGCTGAGATAAGAGAAATTGTTGATTAATTTGAAGAAGTGTAGTTTTGTGAAGAAAAAGTTAGTTTATTTGGGATTTGTAGTTTCAACAGAAGGTCTAAAAATGGACCCAAAGAAGGTACAGGCTATCCTTGAATGGCCTACTCCAAGGAATGCTACTGAGGTAAGATCTTTTCATGCTCTAGCTAGCTTTTATAGAAAGTTTATCAAAAATTTTAGCAGTATTTATGGACCCTTGACTGAAACAATGAGAGGGGATAGAAAAGATTTTAAGTGGACTAATGGGGCAGAAAAGAGTTTTCAATTGTTGAAACAAAAAGTTACAGAACAACCTAGTTTAGCACTTCCAGATTTTAATAAGGTGTTTCAAGTAGATTGTGATGCTAGTGGTACTGTAATAGGAGTTGTTATGAGCCAAGAAGGTAAACCTATTGCTTATTTCAGTGAGAAGTTAAATGATGCCAAGAGAAAATATTCTATTTATGATCAGGAATTTTATGCTATAGTTCAAGCATTGAAGAAGTGGAGACACTATTTTCTTCCTAAAGAGTTTGTTTGTATACTAATCATCAAGCTTTGGAATATTTGAATAGTTAAGGAAAGTTGAATCAACAACATTTGAAATGGATTGAGTTTTTTCAAAGTTATACATTTGTTTTGAAACAAAGGAGTGGAACGTCTAACAGGGTTGCAGATTCTCTTAGCAGAAGGCAACTATTGCTTACAGAAATGCAGATTGAAGTGGTTGGGTTCAAGGAACTCAAGAATTTGTATCCAGAGGATCCTACTTTGGGTGAAGCTTGGAAAGCTTGTATAGAACTTGTTACTCTAGATAGGATGAAATAGCCGGATTTCATCATCCAGGATGATATGCTATTCAGAGATAGTGAGTTGTGCATTCCACAAAGTTCTATTACAGAGAATCTCATCAAGGAAAAGTATAGTGGAGGATTGGCTGGACATTTTGGTCATGACAAAATCCTTGCTTTGGTTAGTGAGAATTATTATTGGCCATAGTTACAAAAAGATGTGAAGAAGTTTATATAGAGTTTCAGAGTATGCCAGATGGAAAAATGAGTGAAGTAGAATACAGGGTTGTATCAGCCTTTACCTGTACCAGAGAAGCCTTGGGAGGATATCAGCATGGTCTTTGTTCTTGGTTTACCGAGGACTCAGCGGGGACATGATTCAATTTTTGTGGTGGTTGACAGATTTTCAAAGATGGCACATTTCATGCCCAGTAAGAAGACTAATGATGCTATTCATGTAGCAGAATTGTTTTTTAGAGAAGTGGTGAGACTACATGGTTTGCCAAAGACCATAGTTTCAAATCACGACACTAATTTTGTTGGATATTTCTGGCGTACATTGTGGAAAAAGTTGAAGATAGATTTGAAGTTCAGTTCATCACATCACCCACAGACTGATGGCCAGACAGAGGTGGTGAATAGAAGTTTGGGAAATTTGCTGAGATGTTTGGTTGGAGACAAGCCAACGGGATGGGATTTGATTTTACCATAGGCAAAATTTTCATACAATAATTCTATCAATAGGAGCACTGGTAAATCACCATTCCAGACTGTATATGGAAGTAGTCCAAGAAATGCATCTAAATTGAGAAAGATAGATAAAGGAGAAATAAGTAGTGCTAAAGTTGGGGATTTTGCAGAACACTTGAAGAACATCCATGGGGAGGTGAGGAAGTACATTACCAAAAT
The DNA here is from genome assembly GCA_027943335.1 of Chamaecyparis obtusa. Taxonomy (NCBI): domain Eukaryota; kingdom Viridiplantae; phylum Streptophyta; class Pinopsida; order Cupressales; family Cupressaceae; genus Chamaecyparis; species Chamaecyparis obtusa. The sequence continues at coordinate 55,268 of BSBK01002804.1, forward strand.
GAATGCACAGTATAAGGATAAGGTATATGAGAAAAGGAGACAAGGAATTTTAGGTTGGGGATGAAGTCATGGTTCATTTGCGGAAGGAGCGGTTTCCAATCGGTACATATAACAATCTGAAAATGAAGAAGTTTGGACCATGTAAGATACTGAAGAAGCATGATTCAGGAAATGCATGAGGTAGAATTACCTAGTGAGCTGAATATTTCACCAGTGTTTAACATTTCAGATTTGACAGAGTATCATGAAGGTGGTGTTGAAGATGAAATCACAGGAGCACAGTGGGGTATTCCAGCAAGTAGTTCATATATCAAGGAGATTGAAGACATCCTGGATAGTTGTGTTGGTAGAAGCACAAGGAACAAGACATATGAAGAATATCTGGTCAAGTGGAAAGGATGACCTATTGAAGATTCATCATGGCTAGCAAAGGAGGAGGTTAACCGCCTTGGTTTTCCTCTACACACCTGAGTCGTGATAGGGTCACTTCTCAAATTACCCCGGGTGTCTGATGCAGGAGCATCTTGGGTGTAAGAGCAATCTTGTGTCACCCAAAAATATTTTTTTGTTTTTGTATTCAATAAGGGCTATGTTATGTAGAGCTACTGTTTATGGAAACTTTCTATTTTTAGTAAGTTGGTCATACGGTCTCGAAATATTCTAATTTCACATGTGGAGGTTCATCTCAATCATATCAGCCTGCTAGTAAAGTTTCATGGCTAGATCAGGTCTAGTTTTGAAGATATTGAAGATTTTTGGTATTGGCAGCAAGGTACAAAAACTTTGAACTTAGTTTTGAAGGCTTTAGAGGCCCCGGATGAGGTCAAATTTTGGGCTGAATGAAGCTTGCTTGACTTATGCATTGTAGAGATACTTGCGCCCTTTCCGAAATGGGGTTATACTAGTCAATCGGGTCAACTGGTGATGACTTATGGTCTCCGAAAGTCAGGTCACCTGAAATGGTAGAAAATAATTTTTCTTCAAAATTTCTGTTCAGGTTTCAAAAGTTATTTTGAGCCGACTTTGATGTAATAAATTAAAAAATAAAATAATTCTAAGTTTGGTCGGCCCTATGGGCAAAAGTTCTGGAACCTTCTCGGGCGGTGGAAATTGCCTATATAAAGAAGGCCTGTAGTGTTTCTAGGGTAGTTCTGGGTAGTAGATCTGGGTATTGATTCGAGGCTTTGCCCTACAAAATATTGTAAGGGAATGCCCATGTGACTTTGCATATTGTAATTTTGAAACTCTGTAATTCCACATTTGTGCAGATGATAAGAAGCCAATTTTCCGTTCTTGCATATTATTGTTGTTTCTCTTTTTCTATTATGTGTTTGTGGTATTAAGGGGAGCACCCTTCATCAAGAACTTGATCAGCAATTTCCTCCACTAATTCTTTCTTAACTTGTGTCACCCAATATGAGATGCAGAATTCCAACCAAGAGGCCTGCAAAATGGAAGTTGGGACCGAGAGGGAGTGTAGAGGGGGAAGCCAAGGTGCCTTAGTTAAGATCCTAAATTTATCAAAGGTCTCATTATAAGTTTTAAAATCTATCCAGTACTCTCTCCCTGATGTGAACTTCTCCCCTATAGTATTTGTTGTTGCAATACCCTCATCTGGTGAATAAGTTAATAAAAGATTTTGAGATCCCCCCCAGTTCAATTTGTGGGTCCATAATCTTCTATATAGCAGTTGAAGAAAAAGTGTCAAGCTTATTTATTGATGTCGTGGGAGTGAGCCTAAGGAACAGTAATAGGGGCTAGCCCAATTTTAACTCTTTCAATAGCTGTTGAATGGGATATGTGTGGATAAGCTTTCAGTGGAATGATTGACTGATCAGAAGCATAAGAAATCCTCTGGATCCAAATTCCATATTTGGAGACAAGCTTTATGGTATTAGGCAGCTCCTTCTCCACATTCATTAGTAAGCACAACCATGAGGAAGTTGTATATTTTTCTGAGTAGTGAGATAAGTAAATACCTACTTTATTCCCAATGATTTGCATTAATTCCATATTTTTGTATTCAACCGAGAGATGTGAGAGATTGATCCACATGGGCACAAATCTAATTAAATTTTTTGCACTGTTGAAATTGGGGGACCATTGTTGCATGTGTATACCCTTATTTTTATAGAACCATCCCTTTTTTCTGAGGATAGAATCCCTTTTTATCTTAGTATTAAATAACACCACAAAATAATCTAACTCATTGTCCAATACTTCAATCTTTGAGTAATCTCCCCAATTGGTGGAAACCCAATTCTTGAAATCCTTGTAAGATATTTTCAAATCCCAAAACTTACAAATGATACCCTAATGGAGATAAAGAAGATTTTCCTGCTTTAATATATCCTCAGAAAGGGTAATAGATAATACCTAGTCCATTTTGGAAGATTCATGCATGCGTGAGGCTTGTATGACTTTGTTGGGCAACTGAGCTATCTCTCTCTCTCCATACCTAGATCCGTTTGCTTTTGTATTGGGCCCATATTGCTCTGTCGATTCATCTTGTTGAGAATCGGCTACCATATCTTTTTTGATCCCCTGAAAGACTCCTTAACTAGTGATTCAGTTTTCCTTGGCCCAAGTAGAGCCACTCTCTTTCTGTGTATCTACTAGTGAGCTTCCGTCCAGGCCTTTCTGGGTAGAGGGGGATTAATTGGAATGCCTCTTGAGGATGTAGGAAAGATAGGAATTAGATTTGGATTCAAATCTATGATTTGAGATGAAGAATATTGAGTGTTCATATTCGAATGTTTGAAAAAAGACCCTTGGTTGGGTCTAGCGCGAAGAGAGAATGTCTTGCTAGAAAAGAATAGGGGAGTGAGAGCTGAGTTTCCAGTTAAGTGAGGATGATAGACTGAAAGAAAGGAGCTAGAAGGATTTTTGAGGGGGTTCTTCTGATCAATCTTCTTGCTGGGCCAATTTCTTTTCCTGGCTAAAGGACCACTAGGCCAACGGTTCCTCTTCTCATTCTGACTCTGCCTTGAAACAGGATTGTGAATATTTTGCTTGTAATAATCCTGATCTCCCCTCCTAAATTTGTACCTTGGATTTTCCTTGAAACCACCATGGTCAGTTCCCCTAAATCTCTGATTCCCACCGTGAGCAGTTCTCGTGAGCCTCCTCCTAAATCCATTCCTTGGATTTTCCTTGAAACCACCATGATCAATTCCCCTAAATCTTTGATTCCCGCCGTGAGAAAATCTCGTGAGCCTCCTCATTTTCACCTCTGTGTCAGCTCTGAATACTTAGATGCTATTTTCATAAGCTCATATAATCTAGTCTCCATCCCATTAGCTTCTGTGATCGCGTCGCATGTTCTCATGGACTCCTTTTTCTCTATGCGATCATGCAACCAACTGACGTAGTTGGAGTGTTTGGCAAGGGCAAGGAGGTGCGGGTAAAGGGCAAGGGAAAAATTGAGGTGCGCGTTGAAGGAAGGAGGTGTGGATAAAGGGAAAGGGAAAAACCCAGAACAAGGCAGGGCTTCTACAACTGCATCAAATTACAATGGCGAAGCTCATCTGAACAAAAGATCGAAATTGCTCTTTCGTAGTGATTGAATTTTTCAGCAGCGCAAGATCTGATTCAATCTCTCTGAAACTTCTTGAAGCTTCATAATATGCATCACAAAATCGTATCCTTATATACATATATGGTATTTATAGATATATTTTGTTTCTCCTGGAAGAAGATTTTGCCCTCGATTTCTCTACTTCTTCCTCTGCTATTGACTATATGATCTTTACTTGAAGAAAATACAAGGCAAATGAGATGCCAACACCGACCTATAAATTGGAGACACAAAATTTACTGTTTCCTGCTTCTGGAAGCTTTCTGTGATCGCGTCGCGTGTTTGCATGGACTCCTTTTGCTCTATGCGATCATGCGACTAGCTTCGCTCTTCCCGTCCTATTTGCTCTTCCCATCTCAGAGATACCCTTGAAGTATTTTGCTCTTTTGTCTCCGCTTCATTATTAGTGTTCATCTAACAATCCAAATAATCTCTATATATGACACTATAAAAGCATCTTGGCATTCATGACCACTTAAAATTCGAGTAACATATAAATTTTGTAATGGAAGGAGAAATATAATCTATTGACTTGATCAGAGTCGTGATTTGGAAAAAAGAAAAAATTACAAATATGAACAACTTATTTCGTGTGTTATGCAAATACAAATAAAACCCGCCTACCCACCAAATAATTCAAGTCAAGTCATCAAATATTTTTAAATCGTAAATTTTATCATTAATACTGCGAGGACTTATCATGATTTTCAATACACGAGTTTGAATATTAGCATTTACTAAATTTTTAATCTCCCGAGTCTCTCTCTGTTCGGTTGCACATCAAAATAACCATTTATAATGTCCCTCCCACCAAAATCAATATCACCATTTATAATATTTCTCTCCCCATTTATACTGTAGTGATCCTTCTATCACATCATTATCACTGCCTTAGACTATGAAATTTGTTTCTTTATCTTACTTATTCATAAACATTGAATAATCTCTTATAAATTGTATGTTGTGCTCTTGAGCATATGTATAATACCACGTAGGCCTTTATAATGGGAATCAATTTTATTTTGTTTTGTCCTACTCTTGGTTCATGTTCATTTTAACTTGGGTCAAAATGCTTATGTCCTTGTCTTTTATCCATGCATATTATTCAATTTGAATATTGATACTCTAAATTAAAGAATAACGCATTCAAGTGAATTCTTCAACTTTGTGAAATGATTTTCTATTAAAATGTTTTCTTTTACATACTATCAGTATGTCACTGCTGATGCTTTATATGTTCTATCATTAAAGTCATATTTAAATAAACTATAGTCATTTATTTGTCTAGGATGACATTAATTGTCTAGTTTATGATTTTTTTTTTATTAAAAGGGAATATTAACTTAAACTATTGTGAGTCATTGAATTATCAATACGAATGAATATGCATTATTAGATCTTAATAGAAAACTACAAGTGTGATGTATGACATGTTGTTTTGCATTTCATAACAACAAAGTTTTGATATATAGATTGCCTTGTGACTTTTGGGTTACATGTTCAATTATCATGTATGCAAAATTAAACAAGAAAATATATAATATTACCTTTATCTTTTACAATTTTCTCGAATAATGTAAAACTATTATGGATTATATGATATTATAACCATATATATATCAATGCCATTGATATATTTGATAACAACACACTATATAGATGTTAACAACGAAAATCCCTCAAAATGAAAAGCTTAGTATCTAGGGAAACCTCTAGGAATGAAATGTCAAGTTCAACTTTGTTCTAACTTTACCTACACTTTATTAGGGTGGAAAATAAAAGAAAATACAAGTACAAAATTCTGAGACAAAAATAAAATAAAATATAAGTACAAAAATTATCAAAGCAAAATTCACTAGAAAAGCAAACTTGAGCTATAGATATTCAAAGCATGGAATCCAATATCCACCAAAAATTAGACATGAGCATTGATGATGTGGAAATAGGATAAATGAGACAAATACATAAAATGAATGAAACCAACCAGAATATTAAGACTACTTTCTTTGATGTGGGTACCTCAACTAGCTTTGTTATTTGTGCAGTAGCACGTGGTAAACCATATCTGCACATGGATCTATAGGTTGTAGATAAGATAGAGCTTCACCGTAGAATAGTAGGGGACCACCCAGAATTTCAATGCAATATCGTCAAGTGGTCACCTCTATTCAACTCAAGTCAAGCCCCAATGATGTGACTCGGACACTATAAAATAGAGGTGTTAGGCTCATAGAAGTTCCCAAAAAAATGCAATGTCCAACACCGTCTTTTGAAAAAAAAAATCATAGTTCTGTACATGTTACCTTTGTTGGAGTATTAAGTATATAAACTTAGGTTCATTATTCGTTTATTAGATTAGGCTAATAATAGCTTATGTTGTCTCATTCATTTGAAAGAGATAATTGGAATTAGGTAATTTAATCTTCCTCTAGGGTTTAGATCCATGTTTTAATTAATCTTTCTATAAGGATTTAATCATTATTTAATTCATTCTATTCATAATATTTTTTGCATCATTATAATTCTTAGGCTCTTGAGCAAGTCTATCTTTCTTGATCTCCATTTGTGAAAGGTATATTTTTTCTTTTATGCGATTCATGAGGTCGTTTGTTTGAAAAAATAACTTGAGCATGGTATTATAAGCTCTAAATATACTAAATTCATGTCCAATTTTTGAGAGAGCCATCCCTAAGAAAATTTTAGGTACACCTTGTTCTTAAACAACAGGTTTTATCAGGTTTATGACATCCTAAAACATTTGTACAATAGCAACCATTGAATCAAAATTTGCAAAATTATTATTTTGTGGATTTTTTACTAAAGGGACAAAAAATGTGGCAAGATATAGGGGTCAATAAAAATTTTGGGGACTTTGTGGAGAAAAAAATCTTCTCATCACCCTCATAATGACCAAAAGCCCTATACAATTACATGTCTAAATACCAAAATTGGCATTGAAAATATCAAGGAAACTTTTTTGGATGTATACACACACTTTTATATAATAATTTGTAAAACCTAATCAATTTTTTTGCATCTAATATATGTAAAAATCTACTTTCAATAGTGTTTTCAGAAGAAAATGCAATATTCTTGAACAAAAACTCAATATTTTAAATAAAACCTAAAGCACTTTAAAAATATTTATTCCAAAAGGAACCACTACATAGACTAAATGAACTATGTAGGCCTACACAAAGGGTGGGAGATATGGTGGTGTAGCCCAAGGAATATCTTATACACCAAAAGAATATTCCTATGTGCCATGTTTTATGGATGCACCTTTTAGCTATTAATTCCATTTTGAAACCATACTACGATGCAATTTGTTAAGGGAGATCATATTTATTTATGAGGAGAAAACTATTATGTCCAATATATTTCAAGAATATTTTAGTGTGTCTATTAGAACCCAATATGGTTGTGTATGACAAGGAGCTAGGATTTTTATATCTTATTTGCATTTCCAACATTTTTTAATTTTTTTCTTAATTAGTTATAATTTGGGGATATGGCATAAAATTGTCAAAGCCATTATACCTATCGAAAGATAGTTCCAATCTCATAAAAATGGACAATGAATCTTTCACATATACTTATTCTCATTGGTGCAGGGCCCTCCGTAGGTCATAATCTCATACAGAAACTTCCAGAGGTCATAACTTTTGACTCAGGTCTGGGTTTTTGCTGAAATTTTTTGGGTGTGCCTCAAGTGGTGGCATTTGTTTTGCCAATGATATTAGATCAATTGGGGTCCATTTTAGCACATTTTTAGGAGCTGAAAGTTTCATCTCAGGCTCCGAAATAAGCTTTTAGTGTTTTTTCCTAGTTTTTAGAAAGTTCTATTTTGTAATAAATCCGAATTTATGTTATCAAATCTCAGATATTAGTTGGAAATTCATTCTAACTTATTCGAGGGCATGTTTAGGAAAAATCTCAGCTTTTTAGGTGTTGTTTCAAAAATTACCAAAAATGGCAAAAAAAAACACCTATGGAAAAAAATGCCAAAAAGTGTAATTTTCAGATTTCTTGTTTTTGCTAGTTTTTTGGTTACTTAAGAGTTTGTAGTGAATTGTAGAGGTAGATAGTGATGAATGAACAATATTGAAGGTTTCAAATCTGTGTTTTTATCTGGTAATTGAATTTTATTGTTGACAGAGGATTGTGTGCTACATCATTTGGTATCAGAGCAGGAAGATGGCTAGGAGAGGAAGAGGAAGAGGAAGAGGAGGTGTCATGCTAATGCAAAGATTAATGATGGATATGCAGAGGCAAATTGAATGACTCGGTGAGAGAATAGATAATCAAGGAATACAAGGAGGGAATGAATCTAATGGAGGAAAACCGAAGAGGTGCTGAGCAAAATGAAGAAAATATAGAAGAAAGGTTGGAATAAATGAGCTATGAAGATAGAGTTCTCAGGGCTTTGGAAGGAAGGACTGAAGCAATCAAGATTGAAATTGCAAACTATGTTGGTAGTCTTAAGCCAGAAGAATTAATAGACTGGTTGAATGAGATGGGGAAATTTTTTGAATGGAATCCTATGATAGAAGAGAAGAAGATGAAGTTTTCCTGGACAAAATTAAAGGGACATGCAATGATATGGTGGGATCACCTCCAAAAGGAATGAACTAGAAAGGGAAAATAAAATATTAAAACATGGATCAAGATGGAAAAAAAGCTCAAGGAAAAATTCTTACCCATGGATTATTCACAAACTCTCTTTCATGGGTTCCAGAATTTGAAGCAGAACTTGTCTTCAATGAAAGACTATACAAATGAATTCTACAAGCTATCCATGCACATAGAGCATCAATAAAATAATGAGCAGATGGCTGGTAGATATATGAATGGCCTAAAATTCTCCATCCAAGATGAATTGAGCATGCATCGTGTCAACAGTATGGAGGAAGCCTACCAGCTAGCCCTAAAGGCTGGAGAAAAGAAGAATAGGAAATATATCTAGAGGAATAGAGGTGGTCGAAGGGGTACCTCAACTCCATTTTGGGGAGGTTCTAATAATGGTTGAGGAGATTCTTTTTAATGGTTTGAAAAAAATATAGACACCAGGCAAGATCCTCCAAATAAAGAAAGAGGAAGGGGATTTCAGAGAGAATGAGGCTATGGAGGTGGAAGAGGTTGGGAAAACTAGAGAAGGCCTTTCACTTGTTTTAGGTGTGGAGAAGAAGGGCATAGAGCCTTTGAATGCTCAAATTATAACATGCTAGAAAGCAATCAAGGAGGACAATCTAGAGTGAATCTGGTTTAGCCAGAATTCATAGAAGCAAGAACAGAACAAGAAGTCCTACCAGACGTGGGAGAAACTCTCATGATGAGGAGATCGATGATCATTCTAGAGAAGGAAGAAGTCCTTGTAAAGAACTTTGATGATTCATTGCTTCGAACCAACATCTACAAAACTAGATGCACTTCTAGAGGAAAGGTATGCCAAGTTATTATTGATGGGGGTAGTTGTGAGAATATGGTAGCTAAGGAAATGGTAGAGAAATTAAATCTACAATGTGAGAAGCATCCCTGTCCTTACCGTATTGCATGGTTTAGGAAAGGAAATGACGTTACTGTTGATAAAAGATGTCTGGTTAGGTTTACTATAGGAAAAATCTACAAGGATGAGATATGGTGTGATGTTATTCCTATGGATACTTGTCATATTTTGTTGTGAAGGCCATGGTAGTATGATAGGAAGATCATGCATGATGGAAAGAAAAATACATATACCTTCTGGAAAGATGGCTCTAAAGTGACTCTTTTACCACTTAAGGATGAAAGGAAGAATGAGACCATGTTGTCTGCAAAGGATGTTGTCAAAGAAATGAAGGTGATAGGTTGCTGCTATGCTTTGGTTGTAAAAAGAGGAGAAGAACCAGCAGACATAATACCGCATGATGCAATAAAGATACTAAAAGAATTTGCTAATGTTATTCCAAATGAGTTACCTGACGGTCTCCCACCAAAAAGGGATTACCAATAACAGATAGCACCTGGATCTCAAAATGGGAAGTGTTGAAATTGGACCCCAAAAAGTTGCAGCAATTCATATAAAACCACTTGCAGGAGCTGCATTCCTTTAAAGAAGGGGAGAATGATGCAGGGCCCTCCATAGGTCATAATCTCATACAAAAACTTCAGAGGTCATAACTTCTGACTCAGGTCTGGGTTCTTGCTGAAATTTTTTGGGTGTGTGCCTTTGGTGGTGGCATTTATTTTGCCAATGATTTCAAATTGATTGGGGTCTATTTTAGCACATTTTCAGGAGCTGAAAGTTTCATCTCGGGCTCCAAAATCAGCTTTTAGTGTTTTTTCTCTAGTTTTTAGAAAGTTCTATTTTGTAATAAATCTGAATTTATGTTATCAAATCTTGGATATTAGTTGGAAATTCATTCTAACTTAGTCAAGGGCATGTTTAGGAAAAATCTCAGCTTTTTAAGTGTTGTTTCAAAAATTACCAAAAATGGCAAAAAACAAACCTGTGAAAAAAACTGCCAAAAAGGGTAATTTTTGGATTTCTTGTTTTTGCTAGTTTTTTGGTTACTTAAGAGTTTGCAGCAAGTTGTAGAGGCAGTCAGTGATGAATGAACAATATTGAAGGTTTCAAATCTGTGTTTTTATCTGGTAATTAAATTTTATTGTTGATAGAGGATTGTGTGCTACATCACTCATGAACTCTATATGCAACTAAAATAAGATCTAACTATTTTCACTTAGAGAGCCATGAATTTCACCTATGGAATCAATTTTTTATGATTCTAGTGGCATCACAACCTAGTTTAGACCTTATACATCATTGATTTTAGGCCCAAGTTTTAGAGCTATTTTTCCATTGGCTCATATTTTCATTAGCTATAAGGTATTTGTATATGTTCATTTCTTGGAAAATGTATAAAGTGGGTGATTTCTTGAGATCCAGTTGAATTTTTATGACATCAAAAGGGTCAATATTACTATATAAATACATTGAACTATATAATTTTCATTCATTTATCATGCATATATATCATGTTACTCCCTTCACTCAATCCAACCTATATATTTTGAAACATGATGTCGAGGTCATTCTAAAGAAATGATGGTTACACATAGTAACAATTACGATAAAACTTGATTCTACAAGTGTTTTTATAAAAAAATGGTTTGATGGGTGTGATGAGTCTTTAAAAAAATTATGCAGGTCTATCTCTCTAGATATTCTCTTTAATGGTTACTCATATTCCACTTCTAATAAGATTTAAACTACATTGGATTCCTTATTTGGGTAGTAGAACACATTGAGGAGATCTAATTTGGGAATGAACTTATTGGATTGAACCAAAAAGAATTCAAAACTATTACGGACTTCTCCATCAAAACCAAGTATCCCAATTTTTAATCACATTAGTATTAAAAAACATGACTCTTAGTTTATTCTCCCTATCCTTTCCAAACCTAGTATTGATTCTTTGTCCTTTCTATACCTTCACTTGATTATTTTTCTTCATTAATCAATCAAGAGAAATAAATTTTGATTTAGACAAGAAGATTATAGTTTATCAAGTGAAAGAATCTTCTTGCATCCAAGTGAAGTAGAGATCTAAAGGATTCACATGGAAAAGGAAAGGAAAAAAAAAGGATTACAATCCTTATGATTAGTCCAAAGGCACTCAATCATAGGATTTTTTAGATTCTTCTTCCTCTTCTAAGAGATATTTTTCTATGAAGCATAACCGAAAGTATGCATATATAGCAGCAAGACAAAAAATGATGAGAATTGGTGTTATGTAAAGAATATTTTTTAGCCATAATAGTTCTATAGAAACACAATAGTGAACTATATTCATTTACTCCATCCTATTCTTCCACTTCATAACCTTATACAAAGGTAAAGAGGAGAAAAAAATCATAAAATAAAGACTCACAAAGATTTCATAGATTCAACCCCAAGCTCTCTAGGCATATAATTCCAAACACCTATCCATTGGGCCTACTAGGATCTAACCAAATTTATTTATTTCCCAAATCCACTCATTATTGGATATTCAATATTATTGGAAATCATAAAAAGGCCCTTAAACCATTCTCCTGCCATTCTAATAGTTCAAACAATCTATTTTCAAAATACCTTATTATGCATCTAGACATGAGATTTCCCTTGTTATCCTAATGCAAGTAACTTCATAAATTTATTGAATAAATTAATGTAAATTAGGTTTAAAAATTCTTATATAATCATCTAGAGTGCTTTGGTATTAGTTCTACCCTTCTCCAAGGAAAAATAAACACCATTTGATGTAACCTTTCTTGATCACTAGTTCTTGGACTATGAATTCAATGAAGGAAACATAATGTCAACCATTTTCACATACAAATGAATGGACTAAAGTCTTCCCTTTGGATTAATTTAATACCATGTCAATATTTAATCCCTTACACTAGTTTTCACAAACTTAAAATGGTGGACGGTCAACTTATGACTTATTATTGGTCCTTGGAAACCCTACTTTCCAAACATGGATGTTAGGAACATTGGCTTGGTATACCAACAAAAAAATATTTTATTTATAATTTCCAAGAACAAAAAACATCATAAATAAAATTATCTTTTCATACATATAAACTTTAGATCTGTACTAGTTCATAAAAGGCCATACCAATTTAGATTTGGACTATTTCAAAAAAGAAAATACAAATAAAATCTACAAAACAATAAGCATTTTCTATTCAATCCTTCTTTGACCTTTGTTTCAATAAATACATGCCTTTTACGTACCTTTTCACCCTTTCCAAAATTCCGCAACTAATTACCTTGCCCATTTCTACTAATTTTCTAGTTTGCAGCTTTTGTGCAACCTTTTTTTCTTGACAAACATGGAAACATTTTTCAACTTATGTTAATAACTTTAAAGGGTATGGATAGCAGTAGGCATGTGAATATGCTATTATTATTTTTTGTCTTCTAGGTTTTTGGTTGCCTTTTTAGTTGTACAATTCCTATTCCTCATGTTTTAATGGCCTAAGCTATTGTTTTCATATGTTAAGCTATATTATCTAGTATTAGGGCCCTTTCCTAGTTGATTCAATCAAAAGCATTTTGCAACTTTTGATAATTTTAAAAAAATTGACACTTTACAACCCAAACCTAGTCAAATGGTCTTAAATGATCCAAAATGGTGTTGAATGACCTTATTTGACTAAAAAAACCCAAAACACACAAGAAACAAAACTTTTCTTAATTTACCTAACACCCATCAAAGATGCCCCTAAAATTTTTATCAATGTTGTTAAGTTGCAAAAGTTGCACAAATTCAAAAAATAAAACAACTTTCTATGTAGTCAGATGTATATAATTAGGAAAGGTGGAAACCTAGTGTAAATGGCCTCCTTGGCTGAGAAGATAATTTTTTTGTGAAGGAAAGAAGAGAAGAATTGGTTTTTAAATCTATTTCCCATTGATTTCATGCATTAACAATATTAAAACTTGGTTTGTATAAATTTTATAGTCATGTTTTGATCTACATGTCATTCTAGACCATAATTCTTTAAATTATGTTTTAATTGCAATAGGTTACATTAAATATCAGTATATTTGATGAAAGATATTGTAATTCGTATGTAGAAAGGTATAAACCATGGCTAGAATTTCCAGAGAAAAAATAAAAACTCATTGCATGGCCTTCCATCATTGGAATTAATTGAAAATTTCTAGAAAGGTCTATGCTAACATGATATTCAATAATTCTGAGTTTTAAAGAAAAGGTGTTTGTTTGTATAGGGTTTAAATCTATAACAACCACCAAAGATATTGTATGATAATCTAATTGGGCAGTTTAGTAGGTGTATGGAAAAATAAACTCATTTGTTGGTCATATATGCCAATGTTATAGTGTCAAATTGGGAGTGTTTTGAGATCCCTACAATCTTGGTAAAGTATTTCTAGATCAATCTTGAGATAAATATTCCTTGACATATATTAGAGGGAAATCAATAACAACCTTGTAGGATAGTGGGTGAATTGTTTGAGAAAACAAAACTCATGGTTTTATTGTATGACAAGGAGGAAATTAACATAGATAGTGTTGTAAGATCCTTTAGGCTTCTTCCAAGTTTTTTTAGTTCAAACTTTTGATCTATGCCCTTTAATCCTCAAAATATAAGGTTGTCACTAGTCAAAGGTTTATATCTTGTGTCCATGTAGTCTTATATTGTTGAGAACAACAAATGAAATTATCCTTTCATAAAAACCTCATGATAGGTTATAAATCCACATTAATCTGTCACACACAAGTTCTCCCAAAGGATATTCAAGTAGGATTATTGGTAGAGGTCTAGAATTGGAGGCGTAGCTAAGCCTTGAGATACTAGTTGAATGTATGAAAAAAACTTGATGAAGAAAACCTTATTTGTAGTCCTTCATTTCCATCATATCTTATACATTTTTGGGTAAAATTTTATGGCACATGGAAAATACAAGTGGAGTTCAACATTTATTTGCATTGACAAATTTTCACTATAGAAAATGGATTCTTTATTGAGATCCTCTCACCATATGGTTTCATTTATGGGTATATTCTCTTCATATTAGTCTTGAATAAGTTACTACACATTTTTTGGGTAATAAAATTATAGATTGTGATATTTCTATTAGGATTCAATTGTGTATTTTTTGAGTTAAACTCATTGACTCATGTTTCATGAATAATGGTTTACAAGAAGGCATCTCTCATGAGAATGAATAGAAAAATTAGCACTCATTGCATCTTAGTGATGCTCACAAAGGATAAGAGTTGTGACTTGTGATTTCACCCATCCCAATACTACTCTATCTTAAGCATGCTTAATTACAAAGTTTCCTCCACATTTAAGCCCACTTTTTTGCAACCCAAATACTACACAGCTGAGTCTTGATAGAAATATCACAATTTGACTTGTGAAAAATATCTCCTACTTATACATTACATGATTGTTATTCGAAGAGATTCTATAGAGATTGGTGATAGAATATTTCATGATTTCCTTTGTATTCCTCCCTTATCATATAATCTTCCTTCTATACATCATATTACTCATAACAAGTAGGGTAAGATAGAGGATTTTTTACTTGGCTTGGTGCTTATTAGAGTCTTGTGTAAAAGAGAGATTAATGTAGATCAAACTATTGGTTATAAAATTTATATCATTTTGCTCCTATGAAGCATGTAGTTCCAATGACTAGTCTTCACTCTCATAGATCTAGAGTGGATCAAAAATCTTAGGAGAGGTTTGATCACTTGAATCTCTTAATCTTATACTACCCTATACACATGACATACAATTCATCGAGTCTCTAAGTAATCTAATTTTATCACTTGTCAAGAAGATGGGATTATACCTCTACATTTATAATAATTATTTCTTAGAATATCTAAACTATAGATCTGGTAATTAATTTACCTCTAAAATAATATCATCTACACTTGTTCCTCATATTTAATGTTACATATAAAGGTTTACTAGTCTATGCTACTCGAATCAAATATTCTACTTTCTTAGTAGATAGAGATAATTCTACTCATTAAATTCATTAATTGCATACATTTAAGCTCTTTACCAACACATTTAGTAGAATAAAAAATTGGAATTGCATCCATTATTTGATTAGTGGGTCATAGTTTCCTTGCAAGAAAAGGGAATGATGATTTTAGGTGATTGCGGAGTTTGAAAATTCATTGCAAGATTATAAGTTTACATTAAACAAACATGTGAAATTTATGGAATTGTAGAAATAAAATATTTCATATGGATATCACCAATTAGAAAGGGTATCATGTTTTATTGATGTCCATTACTAAGTATAGAGTGACATTTAAATGGATACATCTTGCATAACAGTCAACAAGAAGTAACAAAATTCCTTCCCAAGGGAGATGGAGGATAAGAGGGTCATGTGGATTTTTAAAAGAAATCAATGCCTCGTACTACATGTTGTGAAGGTGGTTTTGGGAGATGAATTTCTAAAATCAAATCATTTGCATAGAGTGAATATAGGTTTGGAAGCCATGTTCATTGCAGTTACCCTAGATGTTGGGTAATAAAAGGCCACAACATGGTTGATGTACATGAGATTAATTTGAATATGTTATTTAAGAAAAGTAGAATATAATATATGAAAAATGTTGATGTTTAGTTAGGGTTTCCACTTTTGAGTGAATATTATGTGCATAGAGATCATGGTAAGGAATTTCAAACAATACCTCTTGATTCATTTACCTGAGCCTTCCCTCTCACCTAGAATGATGTAGGTTGTGGAAATAAGCATGTTGTTCCTAAAATCTGTTGGTGTTGGTTATTCACAAAAGTATCTACAAATTTAGAAAATTTATTTGTACTTGGTAATGATGAAGAAGAATTTTGGGAGTACATAACTAAGTAAGACCCAAAGTCATTTAATATTGAATGAGGAGAGGATAGCCATGGAGGATCATTATGAATGTAGTCTATAATGTGCAATGAAAGCTCACATAGAGGAAAAGAAGGCTAAAGCATTGTTTTGGTATTTTATATATGAGTTTTCAACATCTTTGCCATTAATATTTAAAGTTCTCATATAGTATCTTAGTTTATATTTATTTTTATATACTTAAAATTTATCTCCATTTTTAATTAGACGATGTTTTCTATATATTTTTCCAACTTTCAATGGGATAGCTTTTAGATAAGCAATGTTTCAAGGAGAGTTTGTAGTCTAGTTTGGTGTAGATTCAATCTAGGATTGGGAGTGGTAAGGAATATTATCAAATGTAATAGTAAATTATTATCAATACAATAATTGCAACCCCTAAATTTATATTTAACAATAAAAACAAAAATAAAAAGGGGCTATATAGAAATTCTTCTGATAATTAAAAAGTAAAGAATATTCCTTTTGTGAAGAAAGTAGTTATGTTTCAGTAACTAACATTTTCCAATGGCCTTATTTTATTCTTTATTCATATCATTAATAGGAGAAGTCATAACAATTGCGTATAAGTCCTTATGATTGTATAGTATTGCAATGTATTTTACTATTATCCATTTTAGTGGCTAATATTTCCAAATTGGATTATTCTCTTTATTTTCTTATATTTTGAATAGGATATTATTCAGATTTATTTATAAGTTTTATGATATTAGATTATATTTTTGTGTTTTAACTCTTCTGGTGTACATTGTATTCATACATTTATCGTTGATGACAATTTTATTTTATTTTTTTCTAATTGTAAATTGTTAACTTGATTAATCATCACTTTTTAAGTGTATATGATTTTTCTATTGACCATCGAGTATATGATGATGAGTGTAGTAATAAACTCAAACTATTTTACATTAATGTAATATCATATGAATTTCTATATCACACTTATTCTAATATGCATGAATTTAAATAAAATAACTTAGAATGTGTTCAATGTCAAGAAATTGATTCTAATACGCAAGTCAAAACATAATTGTGTGATATTTTGAGATGCTTAAATATATCTAGTAATATAATGAAATTAAAAATAATAGCTACTACAACAATATTCATATATTGCTGGTTCTGGTTGAGTATGATAGTTCTGAAGATCACAACGTGCCTATATCTCTGAAATTTGAAGTGGTTATGGATGTTGGTCAAGATACTCAGAAGGATGGGACGGAGGTGGAGGATAATTCCCCTGCCAAGGAGAAGACTTTACCTAAGAGGGAGACAGACAATGCCCCTAGTAGTTCTCAGAACATCCCTTTCATCAAAACTATGGACATGCAGGAAAGGAATGTTCAATTACTAAGGGAAGACATGGAAGATAAGATCAACCCCCCTTTTGGGGTTCTCTAAACAGCCAAAGCTACTTCCATGTACTCCTCCCAGTTAATTAAATGGGTGTTCTAGGAGATCAAGAATTTAAACCTTAAGCACCGCTCTATATTAGCTAAGGTGGACTCTCTACAAACTTTGCTGGAGTTTGGCCCTAAAACTATGGTGGACAAGGTAACTAATGATGAGGATAAAAAAGTGCAAGATTTGCAAGCTAGAATGGAAACTATGGAGAATACCATGAAAAAACACATGCAAGACTACAAAAAATTTATGGGTTCAGCAATGGATTGTTCTTTGACCATTAAGGCTGAGCTGGATATTGGCTCCCCCATTAAAAAGCCCAAGGATATCACTGAGAACCTAAAAGAAGAAGGCCACAGAAAATGTACTAGATTAGCAAGAAGGAAGAAAATTCATGATAGGATCCAAGAACTCTCAGAGATCAATGCAGCGATAAGGAAGATATCTGAAGCAAAGCAGGAGACCGACAAGGCTTGCAAGTAGTTTGTCTAGGGCTCTGGTTCCTAGTTCTGGTAGTCTATTTTGTGCTGGTGTTTGGCTTTTGGTTTTTTCTCAATTTTATTTGTTGTTATTTTTGGCTTTTACGTACTGGTTTCTAGTCCTGTCTCTTTTTGGAGTGCTTTAATGTCTATACTTTTATTCTAGCTTGTAAGGGGTTTTGGGTCCCCATTCAAAACCTGTTGTTTCCTGCAATCAAAAACAATATTTATATATATTAGTCAATCGATATTCTCAAATGAAATTTCAAGTTTAAGGAATCGTATGATGATTCTAACATGCAAAACCATTTGATTTTTCATAGAATAAAGTAATATGATCTTGTTCTTATAAAAATATTCGTGTAAGATATATTGATGATACCCATGAATATTTAAAACATAAGTAACATTTAGATCTTTTTATTTCCATCCATCAAGTTTTAAAACTATTTGAGTCACCCAAGCAATTAAAAGTGTCAATTTTTGTTTGAAACTATTATTTTTCATGTTCTTCCTTCTCTTATTCCAACACAATATAATTTGATATATTATTAATAGCATTTCATCCCAACTCCAATTTATAGAATACAAACTATCATTTACATGCAACATGTCACAATTCAACAACCATAACTACTCTTGCCAAGATTTAGGTGACCGTAGTACATGTGTAAGATTTGTATACATTAAAAAATAATTTTGTGTATACTAGAACAAAAATTTATATGAAGAAATTCTAAGAGATATTCTATAATTCTTTCGTATTTTTATCTATTTTCCAACCAATATTTGACATTTTATAAGGAATTATCTTTATAATTTTTTTTCTATTTTATTTTCCTATACATCTTTTTGCATTTTATAAGAGATAAAATTTAGTATTATTTTCTATATTTGTACTCTATAATAAATTATAAAATAGTAATATTGGAATATGTTAATGTGAAAGTAAAAGGAAAAGGTCATAAAAAACATCTATATTGAAAAAAAAACATGTGAAAATCAAGTGAAATTTATCACAAATGTCTATAAGGAACTATTAGATAACTTTCAAATAGAATTATAACCACTATGAGACAATCAAGTGATAAGATAATGGAGCTTTGTAAATAATTTTATAAACATGTAAATATATTGTTATTTCATGAAAACATTTGACTTTCTCCTTAACAAGGAAATGTTAGATATAATAATTGAATATTTTTACAAGGTCAATAGGGCAAAGATATGACAAGTTTGAGAATATTAATGCATAATGTGAAAGAAATCGTATCCTTGACAACTCACCTGCTAGTATTTTGATTAAGATCACATGTTTTGATTGTTTGAAAGTGTGTTATAATAATTTTCCAACCTAACTTCAAGTGGTATTGCATCTAAACTAGTTATTTATGGGAATTTGAAACTATTATATTTATATATATATGCATTAAAAAAATAATATTTAAGACATGTTTCTTAATCCGAACTTCTCTAGATAGACTAGTGATATAGGAACATGTCTAGAAAAGTAACTAGATCTTGTATGCTTGATATGTTTTTATGATTCTTCTAATAAGATCAACAACTTTAGGACCATTTTGTTGGATTTATGAAAAATTTCAAATTAAAAATAAGTTCATGATGTAAATCTTGAGATCATTTGATGGTCTCATTCTTGCAACACCTTTTTAAAGATCCCTAGCTAGTTGATATTTATAATTTATAGATAGACTCAAGATTTACTATCACATTTAGAAATTTCACAAAAAAAATTTGGTAAACAATATCAATAATTTTCATATAGAATATGATGTATGCTAGAAACACCACATGTGAGATAATTCCACAATACATAACATGTGCAACCATGTAGAGACTACAGGTAAACTACAGCTCTATCATACATAATCACATTTAAAAAAAAACTAATTTGATATTTCTTTTCAGTTTAAAAGATAGTGTAATATTGTGAGATTGCACATAAGAAATCAAATTAAAATTAATTTATAGTCATTCTCTTGGGCCACCAATTCTAGGGTGCAAGTATGAGAAGATTTACTACTTTTGTATCCTCATTCTTAAAGACATCTTCAATGTATAGAATTTGATTTATATTCTAACTTCTTGATAACAAGGAATGTCATTATCTTATAATTATACAAGATTAATTTTATAGATGTACAAATCTCAATATTGGCAATAGAGGGAAAACAATCAACTTTAAAATTTGAATTACATCTTATAAAATTATTCCCAAGTGTTAGAGATAGTTTAGAGTCAACATAAAATTGCATATTGAAGTCTTGAATTATTTTTAAAATGAGCTATTTCTTTATTTCTTTATTATTTAAAGTAAGTGTTAACATGCATACTTATTCCATCTAAAATCAACAATTTTGTCATCTCAGGAAAATACATAACATGGAACAAACTAGGATAACCACGGTAATCAACATTTGAACGTAGAGATAGTAAGATTTCTTATGTTTTAAGTAATGTTAAGGATTACATAATTTTTCCTTATAAATTTCAAGTTTCATTTATGGGATGATAATCATGGCCTGTGATATTTTGGATACATCTGAACATGTAACTAATAAGGATGATAACAATAGTGAACATTTGAAAGTGGAGATAATAAGATTTCTTATTTTGTTTTAATTAATGTTTAGGATTGCATAATTTTTCTTATAAATTTCTAACTTTCACTTGTGAGATGATAGTCATAATCAAATACAACATGATGCAATCATCGTCGAATACATGGAACCAACTCATCATAAATAGGGACCACCTCTTTGGCAGTCAATGTGATAACTTAAAAATAAAATACATACATGAGTGAATGTCGATAAAAGGTTGTGCTAGAACATGGGCTGGTAACGCAACAATGCTAAAACTTAAGAATATGAAGTAGATAATCGTACTAAGAATATGAAATAGGTTTATCGGACTACAAATAATTTGTAACGACTCGTCTGCTCCACCTATATATATATGTGTGTGTGTGTGGAGAGATACATCAGTTCTTCTATTTAGTAGTCAAGCTAATGCAGGAGCATCCTGGGTGTAAGAGCAATCTTGCATCACCCAAAAATATTTCTGTTTCTGTATTCAATAAGGGCTACCTTGTGCAGAGTTGCTATTTATGGAAACTTTCTATTTTTAGTAAGTTGGTCTTACGATCTCGAAATGTCTGATTTTACATATGGAGGTTCATCTCAGTCATATCAGCCTGCCAGCAAAGTTTCATGGCTAGATCAGGTGTAGTTTTGAAGATATTGAAGATTTTCGGTATTGGCAGCAGGGTACAGAAACTTCAAACTCAATTTTGAAGGCTTTAGAGGCCCCGGATGAGGTTGAAAATTTGGGTGACAAGCGCTTTGCGCTAGTCAAGCCTGTAGAGCGCTTCGTGGCGTTTCCAGAATGGGGTTATAATAGCCAATCGGGTCAACGGGCGATGACTTGTGGTCTTCGGAAGTTGGGTCACCTGAAATGGTGGAAAATAATTTTTCTTCAAAATTTCTGTTTGGGTTTCAAAACTCATTTTGAGCCGACTTTGATGTAATAAATTGTAAAAAATAAAATAATTCTAAGTTGGTTGGCCCTAAGGGCTAAATTTCTAGAACCTTCTCGAGCGGTGGAAATTGCCTATATAAAGAAGGCCCGTAGTGTTGTCTAGGGCAGTTCTGGGTAGTAGATCTGGGTGTTGATTCGAGGCTTTGTCCTACAGAATATTGTAAGGGAATGCCCATGTGGCTTTGCATATTGTAATTCTGAAAGTTTGTAATTCCACATTTGTAGAGATAATAAGAAGCCAATTTTCTATTCTTGCATATTATTGTTGTTGTTTCTCTATTTCTGTATGTGTTTGAGGTATTAAGGGGAGTACCCTTCATCAAGTGGTATCAGAGCAGGAGTTCTTGAGTGTGTAAACAGATCGCCGACTGTGAGGCAGTTTGCACCAGGACCGTGGTTAGGGTTTCAGTGCGCATCGTGAAAATGCCTCCACAAAGAGAACGTGGCGGAAGAGCTGGTGCTGTGACACCTGAGGTTAGAGAGCTGCAGAGAAAAGTGCGAACATTGCAAGAAGAGATTCGTAGAGGAATGAATCTTAATGTCAGAGACGAAAGTGAGGATGAAGCCGAAGAAGAATATCAAGAAGGAGAAGCCGAAGTTGTGAACCAGGAGGAAGAAAGACTTTTTCGGGCGATTTCCAAGATTGGGAAAAGACCTAAGATTGAGGTTCCCACATTTTCTAGAAATCTTAACCCAGAGGAGTTGATTGACTGGATCAATGAATGCGAGGAATATTTTGAGTATGAAGATGTTGAGGATCCTGATAGGGTCAAATTTACGAAGGCCAGACTGAAAGGTCATGCGAAGATCTGGTGGCAAGAAATTCAATTGGAGTGAAATAGAAGAGGGAAAGATAAAATCACAAGATGGGAGCGGATGGTGAATAAATTGAAGCGACAGTTCATTCTTGTTGATTATGAGCTTGACCTATTAAAAAAAATGCAAAGTTTGAAGCAAGCAGGAAGATCTGTTCAGGAGTATACAGAAGAGTTCTATCGACTCCTCATTAGAACAGGCCATGCAGAAGCTGATAAGGAGAAAGTTACCCGATACCTTAATGGGTTAAGGCCAAGCATTCAGGAGGAGTTGAATCTAGTTCGAATGAATAGTATTGAGGAGGCATACCAATTTGCCCTAAAAGTAGAGGAAAAGCTGAACAATAAGTTTGAGAGCAGACAAAACGAAAGAGGTCACGGTGGATGATCTGGTGGACGGTCATATGGTGGCCGAAATAAAGATCCGAAAAAGAAGGATGAGGCTAGTAGCAGCTAGAATCAGAGAGGAAACAATTCCAATCATTTCCAAGATCAGAATAATAGAGATCAGAGAGGAAGAGGAAGAGGACAAGGTTCAGGAAGAGGAGGCTTCCGTGGAATGTGTTTTCACTGTGGAGAAGAAGGTCATAGGGCATTTGAATGTCCTCAGTGCCAAGGCAGAACAGACAGAAGAAATGAAGGCCAGGCCAGAGTTGCACATGTAGATGAAGATGCTAGATCTTCAAATTCTGAAGATGCTGAAAGAGGAGAAACGTTAATTAACAGAAGAGTCTTGCTGAGTGGTGAGAATGAACCTGAACAAAGGAGGAGCCTGTTTCGCACTAGATGCAAGTGTGAGGGTAAATGTTGTGATGTGATTATTGATAGTGGAAGCACTGATAATTTGGTGTCAGAAGAGATGGTGACAAAGTTGAAGCTCAAGAGAGAGAAACACCTACATCCATACCAGATTGCCTGGGTGCAGGATGACCACAAGGTCATGGTCAGTGAACAATGCCTAGTGAAGTTCAAGGTTAGCGGATACCAAGATGAGGTATTCTGTGATATCATATCTATGGATGCATGTCATATATTGTTGGGTAGACCATGGCAGTTTGACAGATGTGCTGTACATGATGGTCGTGTGAATACCTATTCCCTGACAAATGATGGAGTGCAACATAAGCTAAAACCATTGAAGGAGACTGAAGAAAAGGTATGTGGTAATGCAAGGATAACTTTTGTTGATAGAAGAAATTTTCTAGATGGTATGAGGCATGAGCATGTATGTTTTGCTTTAATTCCAAAAGATGGTAAAGAGGAAGTAGAAGATGTTCCTGTAGAAGTTGTAGATTTGTTGAATGAGTTTCAGAATATTGTATCCGATAACGTGTCTGATGGATTACCACCAGTCAGGAAGATCAGTCATCAGATAGACTTGATCCCAGGAGTGAGTTTGCCGAATAAGGCAGCACACAGAATGACACCTGCAGAAAGTGAGGAGTTGAATAGACAAGTACATGAGTTGTTACAGAAAGGATTGATCCGTGAGAGTCTGAGTCCCTATGCTATACTAGCGGTATTAGCACCAAAGAAGAATGGAGAATGGAGGATGTGTACAGATTCCAGAGTAATAAACAAGATCACAATCAAGTATAGGTTTCCATTGCCACGAATGGATGATATTATGGATTGTTTGAGTGGAGCTGTGTATTTCTCAAAGATAGATCTAAAGAGTGGATATCACCAGATTCGGATCAGAGAAGGAGATGAAGGGAAAACTGCCTTCAAGACAAAGGAAGGACTGTATGAGTGGCTAGTCATGTCTTTTGGGCTAACCAATGCATTGAGCACTTTCATGCGGCTCATGAACGAGGTTCTAAAAAAATTTCTGGGTAAGTTTGTCATTGTTTACCTAGATGATATTTTGATTTTTAGCAAGACATTGGAGGAACATATGATGCATATTCATATGGTGTTTGAGAAGTTGAGAGATGAGAAATTATTGATTAATTTGAAGAAGTGCAGTTTTGTGAAGAAAGAGTTAGTGTATTTGGGGTTTGTAGTTTCAGTAGAAGGTCTAAAAATGGACCCAGAGAAGGTACAGGCTATCTTTGAATGGCCTACTCCAAGGAGTGCTACTGAGGTAAGATCTTTTCATGGTTTGGCTAGCTTTTACACAAAGTTTATCAAAAATTTTAGCAGTATTTGTGGACCCTTGACTGAAACAATGAGAGGGGATAGAAAAGAGTTTAAGTGGACTAATGGGGCAGAAAAGAGTTTTCAATTTTTGAAACAAAAAGTTACAGAACAACTTGTTTGAGCACTTCCAGATTTTAATAAGGTGTTTCAAGTAGATTGTGATGCTAGTGGCACTGCAATAGGAGCTGTTATGAGCCAAGAAGGTAAACCTATTGCTTATTTCAGTGAGAAGTTGAATGATGCCAAGAGAAAATAATATGTTTATGATCAGGAATTTTATGCTATAGTTCAGGAATTAAAGAAGTGGAGACACTATCTGCTTCCTAAGAATTTTGTTTTGTATACTGATCATCAAGCGTTGCAATATTTGAATAGTCAAGGAAAGTTGAATCAGAGGCATTTGAAATGGGTTGAGTTTTTGCAGAGTTATACATTTGTTTTGAAACACAGGAGTGGAAAGTCTAATAGGGTTGCGGATGCCCTTAGCAGAAGGCAACTATTGCTGACGGAGATGCAGATTGAAGTGGTTGGGTTCAAGGAACTCAAGAATTTTTATCCAGAGGATCCTGATTTTGGTGAAGCTTGGAAAGCTTGTACAGAACCTGTTACTCTAGACAGGACAAAATGGCTGGATTTCATCATCCAGGATGATATGCTATTCAGAGGAAGTCAGTTGTGCATTCCATGAAGTTCTATGAGGGAGAATCTCATCAAGGAGAAGCATAGTGGAGGATTCGCTGGACATTTTGGTCGTGATAAAACCCTTGCTTTGGTTGGTGAGAATTATTATTGGCCACAGTTGCAGCAAGATGTGAAGAAGTTTGTACAGAGTTGCAGAGTATGTCAGATGGCGAAAGGAGTGAAGCAGAATACAGGGTTGTATCAGCCATTACCTGTACCAGAGAAGCCTTGGGAGGATATTAGCATGGACTTTGTTCTTGGTTTACCGAGGACTCAGCGGGGACATGATTCAATTTTTGTGGTGGTTGAAAGATTTTCAAAGATGGCACATTTCATTCCCTGCAAGAAGACTACTGATGCTGTTCATGTAGCAGAATTATTTTTCAGAGAGGTAGTGAGACTACATGGTTTGCCAAAGACCATAGTTTTAGATCAGGACACGAAGTTTGTTGCATATTTCTGGTGTACATTGTGGAAGAAGTTGAAGACAGATTTGAAGTTCAGTTCATCACATCATCCACAGACTGATGGACAGACAGAGGTAGTGAATAGGAGTTTGGGAAATTTATTGAGATGTTTGGTTGGAGACAAGCCAACAGGATGGGATTTGATTTTACCACAGGCAGAATTTGCATACAATAATTCCATAAATAGGAGCATTGGTAAATCACCATTCCAGATTGTATATGGAAGTAGTCCAAGAAATGCATCTAAATTGAGAAAGATAGATAAAGGAGAAATAAGTAGTGCTGAAGCCGAGGATTTTGCAGAACACTTGAAGAACATCCATGAGGAGGTGAGGAAGCATATTACCAAGATGAATGTGCAGTATAAGGCTAAGGCAGATGAGAAAAGGAGGCATAAGGAATTTCAGGTTGGAGATGAAGTCATGGTTCATTTGCAGAAGGAGCAACTTCTGGTTGGTACATATAACAAGTTAAAAATGAAGAAGTTTGGGCCATGTAAGATACTGAAGAAGCATGATTTAAGAAATGAATATGAGGTAGAATTGTCTACTGAGCTGAATATTTCACCAGTGTTTAACATTTCAGATTTGACAGAGTATCATGAAGGAGGTGTTGAAGATGAGGTTGGAGCAGCACAGTGGAGTATTCCAGCAACCAATTCAGATATCAAAGAAATTGAAGACATACTGGACAGTCCTGTTGGTAGAAGCACAAGGAACAGGACATATGAAGAGTATTTGGTCAAATGGAAAGGATGACCTGTTGAAGATTCATCATGGCTAACAAAAGAGGAGGTTAACCATCTTGGTTTTCCTCTGCACACCTGAGTCGTGACAGGGTCACTTCTCAAATTACCCCGGGTGTCTGATGCAGGAGCATCCTCGGTGTAAGAGCAATCTTGCATCACCCAAAAATATTTCTGTTTCTCTATTCAATAAGGGCTACCTTGTGCAGACTTTCTATTTATGGAAACTTGCTATTTTTAGTAAGTTGGTCTTACGATCTCAGAATGTCTGATTTTACATATGGAGGTTCATCTCAGTCATATCAGCTTGCCAGCAAAGTTTCATGGCTAGATTATGTGTAGTTTTGAAGATATTGAAGATTTTCGGTATTGGCAGGAGGGTACAGAAACTTCGAACTCAATTTTGAAGGCTTTAGAGGCCCCAAATGAGGTTGAAAATTTGGGTGACGAGCGCATTGCGCTGGTCAAGCCTGTAGAGCGCTTCGTGGCATTTCCAGAATGAGGTTATAATAGCCAATCGGGTCAACGAGCGATGACTTGTGGTCTTCGGAAGTTGGGTTACATGAAATGGTGGAAAATAATTTTTCTTCAAAATTTCTATTTGGGTTTCAAAACTCATTTTGAGCTGACTTTGATGTAATAAATTGTAAAAAATAAAATAATTCTAAGTTGGTTGGCCCTAAGGGCTAAATTTCTAGAACCTTCTCGGGCGGTGGAAATTGCCTATATAAAGAAGGCCCGTAGTGTTGTCTAGGGCAGTTCTGGGTAGTAGATCTGGGTGTTGATTCGAGGCTTTGTCCTACAGAATATTGTAAGGGAATGCCCATGTGGCTTTGCATATTGTAATTCTGAAAGTTTGTAATTCCACATTTGTGGAGATAATAAGAAGCTAATTTTCTATTATTGCATATTATTGTTGTTGTTTCTCTATTTCTGTATGTGTTT
The DNA here is from genome assembly GCA_027943335.1 of Chamaecyparis obtusa. Classification (NCBI taxonomy): domain Eukaryota; kingdom Viridiplantae; phylum Streptophyta; class Pinopsida; order Cupressales; family Cupressaceae; genus Chamaecyparis; species Chamaecyparis obtusa. The sequence continues at coordinate 82,514 of BSBK01002804.1, forward strand.
GAGGTATTAAGGGGAGCACCCTTCATCAAGTGGTATCAGAACAAGAGTTCTTGAGTGTGTAAATAGATCGCCGACTGTGAGGCAGTTTGCACCAGGACCGTGGTTAGGGTTTCAGTGCGCATCGCGAAAATACCTCCACGAAGAGAACGTGGCGGAAGAGCTGGTGCTGTGACACTTGAGGTTAGAGAGCTGTAGAGACAAGTGCGAGCATTGCAAGAAGAGATTCGTAGATGAATGAATCTTAATGTTAGAGATGAAAGCGAGGATGAAGCCGAAGAAGAATATCAAGAAGGAGAAGCCGAAGTTGTGAACCAGGAGGAAGAAAGATTTTTTCGGGCGATTTCCAAGATTGGGAAAAGACCTAAGATTGAGGTTCCCACATTTTCTGAAAATCTTAATCCAGATGAGTTGATTGACTAGATCAATGAATGCGAGGAATATTTTGAGTATGAAGATGTTGAGGATCCTGATAGGGTCAAATTTGCGAAGGCCAGACTGAAAGGTCATGCGAAGATCTGGTGGCAAGAAATTCAATTGGAGCGAAATAGAAGAGGGAAAGATAAAATCACAAGGTGGGAGCGGATGGTGGATAAATTGAAGTGACAGTTCATTCCTGTTGATTATGAGCTTGACCTATTAAAGAAAATGCAAAGTTTGAAGCAAGCAGGAAGATCTGTTTAGGAGTATATAGAAGAGTTCTATCGACTCCTCATTAGAACAGGCCATGCAGAAGCTGATAAGGAGAAAGTTGCCCGATACCTTAATGGGTTAAAGCCAAGCATTCAGGAGGAGTTGAATCTGGTTCGAATGAATAGTATTGAGGAGGCATACCAATTTGCCTTAAAAGTAGAGGAAAAGCTGAACAAGAAGTTTGAGAGCAGACAAAATGGAAGAGGTCATGGTGGACGATCTGGCGGACGGTCATATGGTGGCCGAAATGAAGATCCGAAAAACAAGGATGAGGCCAGTAGCAGCCAGAATCAGAGAGGAAACAATTCCAATCATTTCCAAGATCAGAATAATAGAGATCAGAGAGGAAGAGGAAGAGGACAAGGTTCAGGAAGAGGAGGCTTCCGTGGAACGTGTTTTCACTGTGGAGAAGTAGGTCATAGGGCATTTGAATGTCCTCAGTGCCAAGGCAGAATAGACAGAAGAAATGAATGCCAGGCCAGAGTTGCACATGTAGATGAAGATGCTAGATCCTCAAATTCTGAAGATGCTGAAAGGGGAGAAACGCTAATTAACAGAAGAGTCTTGCTGAGTGGTGAGAATGAACCTGAACAAAAGAGGAGCTTGTTTCGCACTAGATGCAAGTGTGAGGGTAAATGTTGTAATGTGATTATTGATAGTGGAAGCACTGACAATTTGGTGTCAAAAGAGATGGTGACAAAGTTGAAGCTCAAGAGAGAGAAACACCCACATTCATATCGGATTGCCTGGGTGCAGGATGACCACAAGGTCATGGTCAGTGAACAATGCCTAGTGAAGTTCAAGGTTGGCGGATACCAAGATGAGGTATTGTGTGATATCATATCTATGGATGCATGTCATATGTTGTTGGGTAGACCATGGCAGTTTGACAGATGTGCTGTACATGATGGTCGTGCGAATACCTATTCCCTGACAAAGGATGGAGTGCGACATAAGCTAAAACCATTGAAAGAGACTGAAGAAAAGGTATGTGGTAATGCAAGGATAACTTTTGTTGATGGAAGAAATTTTCTAGATGGTATGAGGCATGAGCATGTATGTTTTGCTTTAATTCCAAAAGATGGTAAAGAGGAAGTAGAAGATGTTCTTGTAGAAGTTACAGATTTGTTGAATGAGTTTTAGGATATTGTATCTGATAACGTGCCTGATGGATTACCACCAGTCAGGAAGATCAGTCATCAGATGGACTTGATCCCAAGAGCGAGTTTGCCGAATAAGGCAGCACACATAATGACACCTACAGAAAGTGAGGAGTTGAACAGACAAGTACATGAGTTGTTACAGAAAGGATTGATCCATGAGAGTCTGAGTCCTTGTGCTGTACCAGCGGTATTAGCACCAAAGAAGAATGGAGAATGGAGGATGTGTATAGATTCCAAAGCAATAAACAAGATCACAATCAAGTATAGGTTTCCATTGCCACGAATGGATGATATTATAGATTGATTGAGTGGACCTGTGTATTTCTCAAAGATAGATCTGAAGAGTGGATATCACCAGATTCGGATCAGAGAAGGAGATGAATGGAAAACTGCCTTCAAGACAAAGGAAGGACTGTATGAGTGGCTAGTCATGCCTTTTGGGCTAACCAATGCACCGAGCACTTTCATGCGGCTCATGAACAAGGTTCTAAAATTTTTTGTGGGTAAGTTTGTCATTGTTTACCTAGATGATATTTTGATTTTTAGCAAGACATTGGAGGAACATATGATGCATATTCATATGGTGTTTGAGAAGTTGAGAGATGAGAAATTGTTGATTAATTTGAAGAAGTGCAGTTTTGTGAAGAAAGAGTTAGTGTATTTGGGGTTTGTAGTTTCAGCAGAAGGTCTAAAAATGGACCCAGAGAAGGTATAGGCTATCCTTGAATGGCGTACTCCAAGGAGTGCTACTGAGGTAAGATCTTTTCATGGTTTGGCTAGCTTTTACAGAAAGTTTATCAGAAATTTTAGCAGTATTTGTGGACCCTTGACTGAAACAATGATAGGGGATAGAAAAGAGTTTAAGTGGACTAATGGGGCAGAAAAGAGTTTTCAATTGTTGAAACAAAAAGTTACAGAACAACCTGTTTTAGCATTTCTAGATTTTAATAAGGTGTTTCAAGTAGATTGTGATGCTAGTGGCACTGCAATAGGAGCTGTTATGAGCCAAGAAGGTAAACCTATTGCTTATTTCAGTAAGAAGTTGAATGATGCCAAGAGAAAATATTCTGTTTATGATCAGGAATTTTATGCTATAGTTCAGGAATTAAAGAAGTGGAGACACTATCTGCTTCCTAAGGAGTTTGTTTTGTATACTGATCATCAAGAGTTGGAATATTTGAATAGTCAAGGAAAGTTGAATCAGAGGCATTTGAAATGGGTTGAGTTTTTGCAGAGTTATACATTTGTTTTGAAACACAAGAGTGGAAAGTCTAATAGGGTTGCGGATGCCCTTAGCAGAAGGCAACTATTGCTGACGGAGATGCAGATTGAAGTGGTTGGGTTCAAGGAACTCAAGAATTTGTATCCAGAAGATCCTGATTTTGGTAAAGCTTGGAAAGCTTGTACAGAACCTGTTACTCTAGACAGGACGAAATAGCTGGATTTCATCATCCAGGATGATATGCTATTCAGAGAAAGTCAGTTGTGCATTCCACGAAGTTCTATGAGGGAGAATCTCATCAAGGAGAAGCATAGTGGAGGATTGGCTGGACATTTTGGTCGTGATAAAACCCTTGCTTTGGTTGGTGAGAATTGTTATTGGCCACAGTTGCAGCAAGATTTGAAGAAGTTTGTACAGAGTTGCAGAGTATGTCAGATGGCGAAATGAGTGAAGCAGAATACAGGGTTGTATCAGCCATTACCTGTACCAGAGAAGCTTTGGGAGGATATTAGCATGGATTTTGTTCTTGGTTTACCGAGGACTCAGCGGGGACATGATTCAATTTTTGTGGTGGTTGACAGATTTTCAAAGATGGCACATTTCATTCCCTACAAGAAGACTACTGATGCTGTTCATGTAGCAGAATTGTTTTTCAAAGAGGTAGTGAGACTAGATGGTTTGCCAAAGACCATAGTTTCAGATCAGGACACGAAGTTTGTTGGATATTTCTGGCGTACATTGTGGAAGAAGCTGAAGACAGATTTGAAGTTCAGTTCATCACATCATCCACAGACTGATGGATAGACAGAGGTGTTGAATAGGAGTTTGGGAAATTTATTGAGATGTTTGGTTGGAGACAAGCCAACAAGATGAGATTTGATTTTACCACTGGAAGAATTTGCATATAATAATTCCGTAAATAGGAGCACTGGTAAATCACCATTCCAGATTATATATGGAAGTAGTCCAAGAAATGCATCTGAATTGAGAAAGATAGATAAAGGAGAAATAAGTAGTGCTGAAGCTGAGGATTTTGCAGAACACTTGAAGAACATCCATGAGGAGGTGAGGAAGCATATTACCAAGATGAATGTGCAGTATAAGGCTAAGGTAGATGAGAAAAGGAGGCATAAGGAATTTCAGGTTGGAGATGAAGTCATGGTTCATTTGCGGAAGGAGCGATTTTCGATTGGTACATATAATAAGTTGAAAATGAAGAAGTTTGGGCCATGTAAGATACTGAAGAATCATGATTCAGGAAATGCATATGAGGTAGAATTGCCTACTAAGATGAATATTTCACCAGTGTTTAACATTTCAGATTTGACAGAGTATCATGAAGGAGGTGTTGAAGATGAGGTTGCAGCAGCACAGTGGAGTATTCTAGCAACCAGTTCAGATATCAAGAAAATTGAAGACATACTGGACAGTCGTGTTGGTAGAAGCACAAGGAACAGGACATATGAAGAGTATTTGGTCAAATGGAAAGGATGACCTGTTGAAGATTCATCATGGCTAACAAAGGAGGAGGTTAACCATCTTGGTTTTCCTCTGCACACTTGAGTCGTGACAGGGTCACTTCTCAAATTACCCCGAGTGTCTGATGCAGGAGCATCCTGGGTGTAAGAGCAATCTTGCATCACCCAAAAATATTTCTGTTTCTATATTCAATAAGGGCTACCTTGTGCAGAGTTGCTATTTATGGAAACTTGCTATTTTTAGTAAGTTGGTCTTACAATCTCGGAATGTCTGATTTTACATATGGAGGTTCATCTCAGTCATATCAGCTTGCCAGCAAAGTTTCATGGCTAGATCAGGTGTAGTTTTGAAGATATTGAAGATTTTCGGTATTGGCAGGAGGGTACAGAAACTTCGAACTCAATTTTGAAGGCTTTAGAGGCCCCGGATGAGGTTGAAAATTTGGGTGACAGGCGTCTTGCACCTGTCAAGCTTGTAGAGCGCTTCGTGGCGTTTCCAGAATGGGGTTATAATAACCAATCCGGTTAACGGGCGATGACTTGTGGTCTTCGGAAGTTGGGTTACATGAAATGGTGGAAAATAATTTTTCTTCAAAATTTCTGTTTGGGTTTCAAAATTTATTTTGAGCCGACTTTGATGTAATAAATTGTAAAAAATAAAATAATTTTAAGTTGGTTGGCCCTAAGGGCTAAATTTCTAGAACCTTCTCGGGCGGTGGAAATTGCCTATATAAAGAAGGCCCGTAGTGTTGTCTAGGGTAGTTCTGGGTAATAGATCTGGGTGTTGATTTGAGGCTTTGTCCTACAGAATATTGTAAGGGAATGCCCATGTGGCTTTGCATATTGTAATTCTGAAATTTTGTAATTCCACATTTGTGGATATAATAAGAAGCCAATTTTATGTTCTTGCATATTATTGTTGTTATTTCTCTATTTCTGTATGTGTTTGAGGTATTAAGGGGAGCACCCTTCATCAAGTGGTATCAGAGCAAGAGTTCTTGAGTGTGTAAACAGATCGCCGACTGTGAGGCAGTTTGCACCAGGACCGTGGTTAGGGTTTCAGTGCGCATCGCGAAAATGCCTCCATGAAGAGAACGTGGCGGAAGAGCTGGTGCTATGACACCTGAGGTTAGAGAGCTGCAGAGAAAAGTGCGAGCATTGCAAAAAGAGATTTGTAGAGGAATGAATCTTAATGTCAGAGATGAAAGCGAGGATGAAGCCGAAAAAGAATATCAAGAAGGAGAAGCCAAAGTTGTGAACAAGGAGGAAGAAAGACTTTTTCGGGCGATTTCCAAGATTGGGAAAAGACCTAAGATTGAGGTTCCCACATTTTCTAGAAATCTTAACCCAGAGGAGTTGATTGACTGGATCAATGAATGCGAGGAATATTTTGAGTATGAAGATGTTGAGGATCCTGATAGGGTCAAATTTGCGAAGGCCAGACTGAAAGGTCATGCGAAGATCTGGTGGCAAGAAATTCAATTGGAGTGAAATAGAAGAGGGAAAGATAAAATCACAAGATGGGAGTGGATGGTGGATAAATTGAAGCGACAGTTTATTCCTGTTGATTATGAGCTTGACCTATTAAAGAAAATGCAAAGTTTGAAGCAAGCAGGAAGATCTGTTCAGGAGTATACAGAAGAGTTCTATCGACTCCTCATTAGAACAGGCCATGCAGAAGCTGATAAGGAGAAAGTTGCCCGATACCTTAATGGGTTAAAGCCAAGCATTCAGGAGGAGTTGAATCTGGTTCGAATGAATAGTATTGAGGAGGCATACCAATTTGCCCTAAAAGTAGAGGAAAAGCTGAACAATAAGTTTGAGAGCAGACAAAATGGAAGAGGTCGCGGTGGACGATCTGGTGGACGGTCATATGGTGGCCGAAATGAAGATCCGAAAAAGAAGGATGAGGCCAGTAGCAGCCAGAATCAGAGAGGAAACAATTCCAATCATTTCCAAGATCAGAATAACAAAGATCAGAGAGGAAGAGGAAGAGGACAAGGTTCAGGAAGAGGAGGCTTCCGTGGAACGTGTTTTCACTGTGGAGAAGAAGGTCATAGGGCATTTGAATGTCCTCAGTGCCAAGGCAGAACAGACAGAAGAAATGAAGGCCACGCCAGAGTTGCACATGTAGATGAAGATACTAGATCCTCAAAGTCTGAAGATGCTGAAAGAGGAGAAACGCTAATTAACAGAAGAGTCTTGCTGAGTGGTGAGAATGAACCTGAACAAAGGAGGAGCCTGTTTCGCACTAGATGCAAGTGTGAGGGTAAATGTTGTGATGTGATTATTGATAGTGGAAGCACTGACAATTTGGTGTCAGAAGAGATGGTGACAAAGTTGAAGCTCAAGAGAGAGAAACACCCACATCCATATCAGATTGCCTGGGTGCAGGATGACCACAAGGTCATTGTCAGTGAACAATGCCTAGTAAAGTTCAAGGTTGGGGGATACCAAGATGAGGTATTGTGTGATATCATATCTATGGATGCATGTCATATGTTGTTGGGTAGACCATGACAGTTTGACAGATGTGCTGTACATGATGGTCATGCAAATACCTATTTCCTGACAAAGGATGGAGTGCGACATAAGCTAAAACTATTGAAGGAGACTGAAGAAAAGGTATGTGGTAATGCAATGATAACTTTTGTTGATGGAAAAAAATTTTTAGATGGTATGAGGCATGAGCATGTATGTTTTGCTTTAATTCCAAAAGATGGTAAAGAGGAAGTAGAAGATGTTCCTGTAGAAGTTACAGATTTGTTGAATGAGTTTCAGGATATTGTATCCGATAACATACCTGATGGATTACCACCAGTCAGGAAGATCAGTCATCAGATGGACTTGATCCCAGGAGCGAGTTTGCCGAATAAGGTAGCACACAGAATGACTCCTGCAGAAAGTGAAGAGTTGAACAGACAAGTACATGAGTTGTTACAGAAAGGATTGATCTGTGAGAGTCTGAGTCCCTGTGTTGTACCAGCGGTATTAGCACCAAAGAAGAATGGAGAATGGAGGATGTGTACAAATTCCAGAGCAATAAACAAGATCACAATCAAGTATAGGTTTCCATTGCTACGAATGGATGATATTATGGATTGTTTGAGTGGAGCTGTGTATTTCTCAAAGATAGATCTGAAGAGTGGATATCACCAAATTCGGATCAGAGAAGGAGATGGATGGAAAACTGCCTTCAAGACAAAGGAAGGACTGTATGAGTGGCTAGTCATGCCTTTTGGGCTAACCAATGCACCGAGCACTTTCATGCGGCTCATGAATGAGGTTCTAAAAGAATTTCTGGGTAAGTTTGTCATTGTTTACCTAGATGATATTTTGATTTTTAGCAAGACATTGGAGGAACATATGATGCATATTCATATGGTGTTTGAGAAGTTGAGAGATGAGAAATTGTTGATTAATTTGAAGAAGTGCAGTTTTGTGAAGAAAGAGTTAGTGTATTTGGGGTTTGTAGTTTCAGTAGAAGGTCTAAAAATGGACCTAGAGAAGGTACAAGCTATCCTTGAATGGCCTACTCTAAGGAGTGCTACTGAGGTAAGATCTTTTCATGGTTTGGATAGCTTTTAAAAAAAGTTTATCATAAATTTTAGCAGTATTTGTGGACCCTTGACTGAAACAATGAGAGGGGATAAAAAAGAGTTTAAGTGGACTAATGGGGCAGAAAAGAGGTTTCAATTGTTGAAACAAAAAGTTACAGAACAACCTGTTTTAGCACTTCTAGATTTTAATAAGGTGTTTCAAGTAGATTGTGATGCTAGTGGCACTGCAATAGGAGCTGTTATGAGCCAAGAAGGTAAACCTATTGCTTATTTCAGTGAGAAGTTGAATGATGCCAAGAGAAAATATTCTATTTATGATCAGAAATTTTATGCTATAGTTCAGGCATTAAAGAAGTGGAGACACTATCTGCTTCCTAAGGAGTTTGTTTTTTATACTGATCATCAAGCGTTGCAATATTTGAATAGTCAAGGAAATTTGAATCAGAGGCATTTGAAATGGGTTGAGTTTTTGCAGAGTTATACATTTGTTTTGAAACATAGGAGTGGAAAGTCTAATAGGGTTGCGGATGCCCTTAGCAGAAGGCAACTATTGCTGATGGAGATGCAGATTGAAGTGGTTGGGTTCAAGGAACTCAAGAATTTGTATCTAGAGGATCCTGATTTTGGTGAAGCTTGGAAAGCTTGTACAGAACCTGTTACTCTAGATAGGATGAAATGTCTGGATTTCATCATCCAGGATGATATGCTATTCAGAGAAAGTCAGTTGTGCATTCCACGAAGTTCTATGAGGGAGAATCTCATCAAGGAGAAGCATAGTGGAGGATTGGCTGGATATTTTGGTCGTGATAAAACGCTTGCTTTGGTTGGTGAGAATTGTTATTGGCCACAGTTGTAGCAAGATGTGAAGAAGTTTGTACAGAGTTGTAGAGTATGTCAGATGGGGAAAGGAGTGAAGCAGAATACAGGGTTGTATCAGCCATTATCTGTACCAGAGAAGCATTGGGAGGATATTAGCATGGACTTTATTCTTGGTTTACCAAGGACTCAGCGGGGACATGATTCAATTTTTGTGGTGGTTGACAGATTTTCAAAGATGACACATTTCATTCCCTGCAAGAAGATTACTGATGCTGTTCATGTAGCAGAATTATTTTTTAGAGAGGTAGTGAGACTAAATGGTTTGCCAAAGACCATAGTTTCAGATTGGGACACGAAGTTTGTTGGATATTTCTGGCATACATTATGGAAGAAGCTGAAGACAGATTTGAAGTTCAGTTCATCACATCATCCACAGACTGATGGACAGACAGAGGTAGTGAATAGGAGTTTGGGAAATTTATTGAGATGTTTGGTTGGAGACAAGCCAACGGGATGGGATTTGATTTTACCACAGGTAGAATTTGCATACAATAATTCCGTAAATAGGAGCACTGGTAAATCACCATTCTAGATTATATATGGAAGTAGTCCAAGAAATGCATCTGAATTGAGAAAGATAGATAAAGGAGAAATAAGTAGTGCTGAAGCCGAAGATTTTGCAGAACACTTGAAGAACATCCATGAGGAGGTGAGGAAGCATATTACCAAGATGAATGTGCAGTATAAGGCTAAGGTAGATGAGAAAAGGAGGCATAAGGAATTTCAGGTTGGAGATGAAGTCATGGTTCATTTGCGGAAGGAGCGATTTCCGGTTGGTACATATAACAAGTTGAAAATGAAGAAGTTTGGGCCATGTAAGATACTGAAGAAGCATGATTCAGGAAATGCATATGAGGTAGAATTGCCTACTGAGCTAAATATTTCACCAGTCTTTAACATTTCAGATTTGAAAGAGTATCATGAAGGAGGTGTTGAAGATGAGGTTGCAGCAGCACAGTGGAGTATTCCAGCAAACAGTTCAGATATCAAGGAAATTGAAGACATACTGGACAGTCGTGTTGGTAGAAGCACAAGGAACAAGACATATGAAGAGTATTTGGTCAAATGGAAAGGATGACCTGTTGAAGATTCATCATGGCTAACAAAGGAGGAGGTTAACCATCTTGGTTTTCCTCTGCACACCTGAGTCGTGACAGGGTCACTTCTCAAATTACCCGGGGTGTCTGATGCAGGAGCATCCTCGGTGTAAGGGCAATCTTGCATCACCCAAAAATATTTCTGTTTCTGTATTCAATAAGGGCTACCTTGTGCAGAGTTGCTATTTATGGAAACTTGCTATTTTTAGTAAGTTGGTCTTACGATCTCGGAATGTCTGATTTTACATATGGAGGTTCATCTCAGTCATATCAGCCTGCCAGCAAAGTTTCATGGCTAGATCAGGTGTAGTTTTGAAGATATTGAAGATTTTCGGTATTGGCAGCAGGGTACAGAAACTTCAAACTCAATTTTGAAGGCTTTAGAGGCCCCGAATGAGGTTGAAAATTTGGGTGATAGGCACCTTGCACTGGTCAAGCCTGTAGAGCGCTTCGTGGCATTTCCAGAATGGGGTTATAATAGCCAATCGGGTCAACGGGCGATGACTTGTGGTCTTCGGAAGTTGGGTCACCTGAAATGGTGCAAAATAATTTTTCTTCAAAATTTCTGTTTGGGTTTCAAAACTCATTTTGAGCCGACTTTGATGTAATAAATTGTAAAAAATAAAATAATTCTAAGTTGGTTGGCCCTAAGGGCTAAATTTCTAGAACCTTCTCGGGCGGTGGAAATTGCCTATATAAAGAAGGCCCGTAGTGTTGTCTAGGGCAGTTCTGGGTAGTAGATCTGGGTGTTGATTTGAGGCTTTTTCCTACAAAATATTGTAAGGGAATGCCCATGTGGCTTTGCATATTGTAATTCTGAAAGTTTGTAATTCCACATTTGTGGAGATAATAAGAAGCCAATTTTCTGTTATTGCATATTATTGTTGTTGTTTCTCTATTTCTGTATGTGTTTGAGGTATTAAGGGGAGCACCCTTCATCACAAGCTTGGCGGGCCTTTTATATATTCAAGGAATGTGATAGAAATGACAAGTTTGAATAAAGACTCTGAAGTCAATTAGTTATTTGTCAAGTGAATATGAAAAAGTGGAATAGCTTATAAACAATGTCTTTGTCTGCAATAAACAATAATGAGAAATATGGAGAAGATACCGTTGTAAATAGATCAAAATTATCTGGTATTGAAAGGAATTTTTCGTCTTCTTTCATGTGTTATGCGAGACAAATGTGATTGTAGATGAAACAAAATAAGAAATAGATTCCGTCTCCCCATCAAGTAAATAAAGTCAATATAGACTTGGAAAATGGAAATTTAACCATTAAATCCTTTCTAAAGTCGAACTTTCATGTCTATTTATGTGAAGACTTCAGACAGGCATAACGCCTGATATACCTAACAGACTTCTTTCATCTGGCATAGACTTATGGCCTATAAATTTGTTAAATTTATAATATCCTCTCTCCCTTTCACATCGATATCACCATTTATGATCTCAAACTCTCCCTCTCTGTTTACCCTTTAATCTTGTGCTCTCATATTAGATAGATCTTTCTATTACACTATTATCATTATCTTATTCAATGATATTGTTTCGTCATTCTAGTAATTCCTTACATACGATCTTAATTACAATAGAAATAATGGACACCAATCCCTTGTAGTTTGTATGTTGCGCTCTTGAGCTTATGTATAGTATCACATAGGACTTTGCAGCTTTTCTCAGTACATTGCCAAACACTTGATTCATGTTAATGTTGATTTGGCTCAAAATTCAAATGTCCTTGCCTTTTATTCATACATTTTATTTAGTCGTCCAATTTGAATAGTGACACTATAAAATAAAGTGACACTCAATCGTGTAGATTCTTTGAGTGTGTCTATCAAAATGTTGGATTCTACAAGCTAACAATATATAACTATTTTGTTTGTATATGCTTCATCATTGAAGCAATGTTAAGGTAAACTCTAATCATTTAATTGTTGACGATGACATTAATCTGATGGCATTTGATTTTTGTATATTAAAAAAAAAATGATATCTCAAAGTTTGTTGAATAATTAGATTATATAATGAGAATGTTATATGTATTGCTAAGTCATCATATAAAACTAAGTGTGATGTATGACATGTTGTTTTCTTTTTATAAACAACAAATTTTGTATATGGAATCTACTTTGAGACCTATGGAATCTACTTTGAGACCTTCGGGTAACATTTTCAATTTTCATGTAGGTCAAATAAAACAAAAAAAACTACATTATATTATTTTTATCATTTCAAATTTTCTCACAAAGAGTGACAAAACGTTATTGATTATATGATATAAGAACAATATATATTGATTCCTTAGATCTATTGAATATCTATACAATATCTACAAATCAATAATTAAAAGTTCCTCAAAATTCAAATAAAATAATATCGAGGGAAATCTCTAGGATTGAAATGCTAAGTCCACTTTGATTCTAATTTTGCCTATTTGATTACCATTGAAAGTAAAAGTAAACAAATGTACTATAATTATAAAATAGGCTAAAGTCAACTTTTATTGAGTATGGATAGTTTCGGTGTCTACCAATACCACTCCAAAAAATGAAAGGTAATATTACCTATTAATTATAAGAATCACACAAAGACTCAAGATTCCAAGATCACTTGAAAAATGGAAGATAACCTTCCACAAGACAATATTAAAAAATAGTTCATGATTATGCATGCAATAATGATACAATAATTAAATAAATTAAGTAACCTCTTTGTTATGTTGGTTAAATACTCTTAGACTAAAGTTTTACTTATTTGAGTCTAGTGTTCCTACAAGTTGTATGATATCAAGTTCAATGGTTTTTATGAAATGTCCAAGAAAACTCTTATTCTAATTTTTGGAGTTGTAGCACCTAATGCCTATGTTCTTGGCTAAGTCATGATATTGATTTGAGCAATAAACCTTTGTGAATCTCTCATGATATACATAGAAATTTGTGTATATAAAAAAGCATAGCATAAAGTACTCTTTTGAATGTTGTTGAAAATTTTTCTTATCTCTCTAAGGACCTTTCTCAATCAAACTATGAAAACTTTATAACATCTAATCTATCATGAGCATAATAAATATTATTTATTTTGACATGATGTATAGATTTTTATATTATAAAAATATATTTTCAAGACACTAAATGTTGAAGAGTGTGTGGTATATTAATTTTCCCAACACTTTCTTATATGTAGTTATTGATTAGGGTAAAATGGGTTTTGAAGGGACCTAAAACCCTTTACAAACATATTTTTTGGTTGTATTTGTATACTCAAAAAAATGGATGCAAGAAATAAATACTGACGAAACAACATCTCAACAAATAACTGAATCTTAGGAGACTAAACAATACAATTGAAACTGAGATCAAGCTACAACAAAATAGGTTGAGTCTTCAAAAATCAATACACTAAAGGGATTTTATAATCTCACTTAATCTTAGACATGAGAATGAAAGTTTTTCATGATCTATTAACCTTAACTTTGGGTTTTAAAATAGATCCCAAAACCTTATTGCAATCATCGACAACCAACTCCAACCTTTCTTGCAAATATCCTCCAACTCAAAAGAAGACTATCCCACCTCAATAGGAAAAATAGAGGAAGAAACCGCTAGGAAGATATGCCACTAATAATGTATGACTCTACTCCCAAATAAACCTTTACTTACACAATTGAGCTCTAGCTCAATAGAAAAAAATACCACTTTTACATGAAATGCAAGAGAAGGGTTCCCAGAGAGAGAAAATCCTCTTATCCCCCAAAAATGACCAATCTCCACCTCCAAAGGAGAACACATTGCTACAAAAAAGTGAGTTAAAGAGACCAAGGATGAAAAGGGAACCCAACATAGTGAAAATTTTTTGGAGGTTATGAGTACAATAAATCTCAGCCTCTTAAGACACTCACAACCTTCCATGACTAACATCACCAAAGCTAAAAGAAACCAAAAACCTCCAAAATGTCCAAACCATTGGCCCAAAAAAACCCAACATATAAATGGTAAGGGGAAAGGGATGAGGGCATCATTCCTCAATCTTGAGCAAAACTCATAGCCTAACAAAACTACCAAAATTACAATTAGAACAAAGAAGAGCCTACATAAACAAAAAAAGAGGGGCAAAAAATTCTTAGAAAAGATAGTAGATGGCAGAGGAAAAGAGCACATCAAAGATCAATATAAAAAAACCTCACACCCTACCACCACCAAAAACCCTAAAACCAAGATTGAATAGACACTGATGCAAGAACAAAACAACAAGGCCAGAGGAACCCAACAAAAACAAAGGGAAATAGAAGTGGATAAGTGAAAAAAATAAAACCTCTTAAAATTCTTGAACACAAACACAAACACCAAAAATGAAACCAATAACCAACAAGCACTTGCACAAAAAAAATATTAGGAAAGAATAGACTTTCCTACATGTATTTTCTTAAAGTGTCTATACCTTAATGCAACTTGGTATTCTACATTAAATGAAGAAGGTTGAACTAAGAACAATGTTTGTCTTTATTAAAACTTTCATTTCTAGAGATATTTCATTGGGAACAGACCCTTCACACTAAGAAATATGGATTTTAATTGATATTAATGATATATGTAGGAACAACTCTAAGCCACTCCCATATTTTGTTCAAATTTAAATGAATTTGAATATGAAAATGGTTTGAATTTTAATCGATAATTAGTTTTTTAGTAATTTTTTTGAATATATACAAGTGATAATTGAATTTATGTGTGAGTCATAATTAGGTTTTAGAGGAAGTGTGTGATTCTTTGAGCCAAGACTACTTAATAAATTACTTTGAGCATTGGGGTAAGGTGCCTATCAAACACTATATTATAATGTTATGATTAAGTAAAAATAGGTTTTACAAGGACCAGAAACCTATTACAGAGATATCAAAGTATAGTATCGCATAAATTTTTTATAGAAATTGTGTTGCAACACCAAGGAATAGAAGCCAAAACACTAAAGTAGACAACCATAATAGTAGGTGATAACCCAAAAAAACATAGTCACGGGAAGAAAAAAGACAGGACAAAAGGAAAAAGGATAGCTAAATACATTTCATTAGGTCTTCATCCTGAACCATCATAAGTTGCATTCGCCTAGTTGCGTTCTTGAACTCTTCTAGCTCCTTGCCCTCTTTGTCCTCTTTGGTACTTATTTTTCTTGTGCTAGCCAGTGTATGCTTACCCATCCCTATAGAATCCTTCATATCCTTCACCTCTAAATATATTCCTTCTCCTATTCCATCTTATCAACCAAGATCTTAGCATGTTCAATGTAGGCCCTGAGGCTAACAAGGCATTGTTCGCCTATTTTTCTCATCGAGTCTTCAAAGTTATCCACTCTATTAACCAACGTGTAGACTCTTCCCTCAATATCCCCATCCATAACCCTGTCCTCCTTCACTTTCAATATTTTTCCATCTCGCAAACCTTGTCAACCATTTCAGAAAAAGCCTTGTCCCTACCCACCACTTTCTGCATTTCATCAAGGCACTCTACAACAGGTTTATCCCCAAGATTGGTCTTCTTAAAGAGGTTAACCTCGTAGCCCATCAGCCACATTTCCTTTTTAATATTGCCAATATCATCCATCATTTTACTCAGCGTGCAGGTGAAATTCACCAAGTAGCTCCTATCTTTAGGCAAATCTTTAACCCCACTTTTGTCCTTTTTTAGTGTTCTCAATAGTAGTATTCTCCATCACCTTGGTTCTTCTAATACCTTTGTCAATACTATCCACATTCTCATCCATAACCTTGTATATATTTTGCATATTATCCTTCTCCTTCTCCGAAGGAAAATGGCCTTCCCCCAAACTCCCAATGTTAACCTCTAACCTACCTTCCTCTTCTTTTTCTTCCCCAATATTTTTCCCAATACTCTTCTCCCTCTCCAAATTCTCATCATCCTCCAAAAAAAAAATGATTCCCCTCCTAGTAGTACTTCTCACCCTTTTTTATTTTTCTCGTTTCTAGTGGACTCACCTCTTTTCCTCCTTTTCCCCTATTTCCCCTTTTCCACTTCATAATCCTCATATTCAGTAACCTTTTCAGTGTCAAACTCTTCCATAGAAGCCCTCTTCATATTTTCCTTGGACGGTGAGACTTTAAACTTAGCCTTCTTCAAGGATAAGGCCCTAGAGGGAACCTCCTCATCATCCACTTTTTCCTCAACATACATATTATCTTCCTCATCACCCTCTCTTTCTTCATCATCCCTGGTGTACCCTTTCAAAAAGGATTTCTCCACTTCCTTTTTTTTAAGAAGATCATACACCAAAACCATGAGGCCCATATGAGAGGCATG
This sequence comes from Chamaecyparis obtusa, assembly GCA_027943335.1. Classification (NCBI taxonomy): domain Eukaryota; kingdom Viridiplantae; phylum Streptophyta; class Pinopsida; order Cupressales; family Cupressaceae; genus Chamaecyparis; species Chamaecyparis obtusa. Next base: position 98,920 of record BSBK01002804.1, read on the forward strand.
GTCCCCTTTCGGATCCTTTGAAGACTAATAATGGTGGAACCCAGTGAACTCAACTGATAATGTTGGAAAGTGATATTTTGGGAAACTAGAGATCACTTAAGATTTGTCATTTATGGAAACACTTATGCTAGAGTGATCACATGAAAACACTTTTGGCATTGGAGTCACAGTCATAAAAATGATAGTACAAAATCAGGATAACATTGTATTGTGATACATTTTTGGTTAGTGATGACATTGTATGATGTATTATGGATTGCGAAGTTATTTGAAGGTATTTTGGGATATGTAAGACCTTTAGTTAAGGTTGCATGTGTTTTGGTGATCCGATCAGTGAGATACATTGATCTAAGGTATGAGAAGATAGAGAATCGGTGTAATAGGGCACCCGAAGAGTTGTGATGATTGAGAGAAGGATAGTGGATATGGTAACATGATAATTCAGATGGATGAATTATATTTATGAAACTTTGGTAATATAAGATCTTCAACTCTATGTTTATCATTTATATAATTTATTATTATGTTTTGTATGGTATTTGTGAAGCTGACTGGATGGTAGATTTTGTATAAGTATAGAGTGTTTTGTGAAAGTGATATGTATGATTGTGATGATGATGTGATGGATGTGAATCTAAGTGAAAAGAGAAGATGCAAGATCGGTATTTGATAGAGCTACAATTGGAACTATCTAAGGAAATGAAGGGCTTGTATTGTTCATTTTTGGAGAACTCTTTTGAGATAGTTTTTTATTATAAGACCTGTATTCTCACCACCTTTAACTAGGTGTTTTGTATCCCCTAATAGGGTTTTATATTCCTCTAACAAGGAAATGTACTATTTAATAATCAGCTCCTAACAGGGCTAGATCTCCTAACAGGGATATAATATTTTAGTGCATAGTTGTGGGTACCATCCCCACTGGGGTTTTCCCTTGGTTAAAGTTTCCTTGAAAACATATCATGGTGTCATGATTTATGTGTTGTACTTATATGTTCTTTTCATTTTAGCATTATTATGGTTTATTTATATTTGGTTGAATTTTAATTTAAAGCGCAATAATACTAATTCACGCCCCCCTCTCAATATTACCTAATCCTAACAATTGGTATCAGAGCTATTGGCCCTTGGATAGAAATCCCAATAGCTTAAGGGAGATCATAATGGAATCATAAAGTTTTCAAGAGAACTTTGAAGTAGCACTTGAAGATCAGGAAACTAAAGGAACAACTTTAAACTTCAAGAAGTCAAAAACAAGAACTTATGGACAAGATCAATGAAGATTCAGACAATGATACATCTAATCATGTAAAGAAGTTGGAGCAAGAAAAAGATAAAATAAATATTCTAATGATTGAAGAGATTCAACATGAAAAGGATGCAAGGAACAAAGTTGAAGATTCACTAAAAGAAGCAAATGAGAAGATAGGACAAATGAAGACTAAACTTGATCACTACAAGGATAAATGTCAAGAATTGGATCAGAAGTACTATCATATCATAAAAGGAGAACTCACTCAATCTAAATTGCATATTGAAAATTTGCACATGAGAAGTGATAAAATTGATGAAGAAAGAGAAAGATGGAAACCTAAAGGAGATATGAATAGAGTTGGATTCAATGAAGTAGAATGTTCTAAAACCAATGAAGAAGCAAGTGAAGAAAAGACTAAAGAAAGACCTACTCATGAACAACCTAAAGAAAAGATTAGAAATTTTAGAGGTAGTTTCTTTGGATGCAATAAAATTGGTCACATGAAAAGAGATTGCAGAAGTAAAGGTACCTCTAAGCCCTCTACCAACTACTGTTATAACTATTATGATTATGGACACAAGAAAGAAGATTGTAGAAAACCAAATCAGTCAAGGTATAAATAAGATTATGTCAGAGAAGAGTCAGCAGCCAAGGTCACATGTCTTAAATGCAATAACTTTGGGCATACTCTAAGATATTGTAAGATACAAGTAAATTAGGAAAGAAGGAGACCACCTACATGTTACAAATGCAATAACCTTGGACACATAGTGAAGTTTTGCAGATACAATGGAGAGGACAATAGAAGAGGACCAAGAGGACCAAGAGGACCAAATCCTATGGTTATAAGGAAGAATGTTAGTGATAGTGGCAAATGTTTTAACGAGTATATGAATGAGTTTGAGACTCATTTCAAGAAATCAGAGAGTAAAGAGGATGACAAGATATGCAAGGTGAAAGAATTCAATAAGGTATTTTCTTGGGGAGAGACAGTAGATGATACTACACCTTCACATGATGAATTCTTTGAGACATTGACCTAGAAGGCTAGATGGCCTTAGGGGGAGAATTAGATGTAGATAACAGAATATATCTAGCCCATGTGTATGTGGTAGGCTCATGCTAGATTGGGTATGGTATGTACAGACATTATAGAGTGTATGGTTGAGAGAGAAACACTTGGAGATTCATTTTCCATGTTCGCGAGTTTTGTGTTGACTAGACAACATGCGAAGTTGAGCTACTTGTGATCAATTCACTTACTCAACTTACAAAGGATAAAAGATCTTGAAGGACATCATTTCTCCACTATTTTTTGTTTAGCAACTAAGGAGAGAAGAGTTATGAAGTATTTCAGTCATCTAGCAGAGAGATTGCATGATCACATGAAGCAAAGTTCCATATTTTTGCGTGTTAAATGTATTTAGACTTACACTCCTTGAGAAGCTATGGATGCACCAGTTATCTTTGATGTTGTGGATAAACATAGGTATAAGTTTAAGAGACATCAATTTAAGTCTTGTGAGGATGATCTGAAAAGAGCATTTTCACAAACCCTTGTCGATGTGTTGCACGTAGAGGACATTAGGGCATATATGCACTATAAGTATGAGATTATTGGAGATGTAAACACTTATAGTGAATTAGATGCAATGATAGAAGCATATGGGTCCATGGTAGATAAATTCAAGTACCTAGAGGATCAATCTATCATTAAGCAAACCCTACTATCCAAATTCATAGAAATAGAATGGTTTAAGATAATCCTTATTAGAATCCATGGTCAATTTGTTTAGATTGGAGAACAACTAGTAAAGATATGTGCATAGATTATTCATGATATAACATGTCTAGATAATGAAGGGGCACTTCTAGTAGAAGAAAAGAATATAAGGAAACAGGTGGAAACCCTAACCCATTCAAAGTGGGATAAGAGAGTGTAATACCCCAAGAATGGGCTATAGGTTCATTAACCTCCTACATCTTGAAATCAAATGAAATCAACATCAAAGTTCTAACCTAAGGCACATTTGAACATCATCAAATCTTAATTGATTTTATCCTAATTCTACATCGTGGAATATTTCCTAAATATTCCTAATTTATCTAATTATCTTTAATTAAATATTATTTGGCCATAAATGTTATTATTTATCCTAAAGTTGATTAATTGAATATGATGAATATTTAATTAATTAATTTAATTCTACCACTTAATTATTTAATTAGATTTAATTACATTTATTCCTAATTAATATTGTTTTTATTTTGACAATAAATCAAAAATTCCTACAAACAATCAATTGGATATTTATTTAATTGATTTAAAATCAAAGTTGTCAAATTTAATGATTTAATTGGAATAAAGTTTGATTTAATAATTGATTAACCCATAAATCAATTGTTTTAATTCAAAATTAGTTAAGTGGAAAATAAATCACTTTATATATGAAATTAATTCATATTAAATCATGCACAATCACAAAAGCAGTCAACTTTAAAACAATTGCTAATTTCAATTTGTAAACTTTCTAAAACTCAACATCTAATGATGAGTTGAAAAAGAGAACTAAAGCTCTATTTTGAGATAAAAACTACTTTTGCATGATTTTATGAATTAAATATTCTTAATTTCTTGTTAACTCAAAAATCAACCTAAGTTTATCAAGAGTGATTTATGGCTTTTCTCTTGCATCCTCAAAGCCCTAGATTTTTATAAAATCAAGGCTCAGCTCTTCACAAACAATCTCAATCAATCTCTTGAATTTGCACAATTACTCTAGCAAATTGACATCTGAAGAATCAAGCACTTGTGACAGGCGAATTTGTGAGATCATTCATAATTTTCATATTTTTTGCATAGTTTTTCATATCATTTAGCATATCATTGTTAGATACTTTTATATATCAATTTCATACAGTCTAGATCAATTTCATACATTATAGCTTAGATTCATACAGTTATTCATCCTATTACATCAAAAATCCAAAAAAATAGATTAATTTGCACTCATTCTAAATTCATATTCTTCATTCAAATCCTTTGTTTAGGTGTCATCAATGTCACTGATCTTGGTCTAATCTGAGATCATACTCCCACCTACTAGAAGGCAGTAAATCACCTGGTTAGTTTAGTTTTTAATTACTTGCATGATTTTGATTTTTGCTGACCTCTAATGTTTTACTAAAGTCTTGTGTCTACAACTAGGTACAAAATTCACGCACACATTCCTGGCACCCACTGTGGGGCCTTGAGCCTCATTCTCTTCATTTATATCAAATTTTATATATTTTTGACGTCACTTTTTTGTCATTTTTGCGCAAAAAGGAAAAATGCCACCTACGAGCAATTATGCCTGAGTATTTTGATCATGCCTGCTAGCTATTAAATGCCGCCTGGTATTTTCTATTTAATTTTGTTATCATATTATTAAATTCTATTTTCTAACTCTTTGTCTGTGTTTTTCCCACAGATAAGAAGACACAGGAAAGTACAGAAAATAGAGAGTAGAGCTACTCAAGAACACAAAGAGACCCATTGACATATGAGTTTTGGCATCAGAAATCCAATTGTCATTTCAAAATTTTAGGCAATTTTCCAGATTTGAATTTTTTGTATTTGGACTAACGGTTAACCCTAACAATTGAGATTTTCTATTTTTGGTGGATACTTGTTGATTTTCTGATTGGAAAGCATAAGAAAAATTGCTAAAAATAGGTAAAAATATACTAAGTGCATTGTGAGGAATTTAGGTATTATTCTTAGCTGATAACATTTCAATTTGGGTTAAAAATGAACTCTATGATCAAACTTGTGTGACCTTTTATCGCTTTCATATCACAGACTTTATTTTGGGCTATAAAAATGAATATAGACTTACTTTTCACATATCTATTACACATAGTAAATAGGCCCTATGAACACTATTTGTGGTTCTTGAGAGAATGGGTTTCCATTGAATCTCTTCTCAATGAAGGAACCCTTGTAGGTAGGGAGGATACTGAGAGAGTCTCACATTCTACTAGATTTTCATGTCTTGAACTTTTGAGTGATACATTCTCTCTCCGAAGAGGTTGATAGATCACAAGTGGTTGGCGTCATAAATCTTTGTGAGATAATCTTAGTCTTAGCGTGTCAGATTAATCTATCTACTTTTTTTTGGTTAAAAGTGAAAAGGCTAGAGGACTATGCTCTACTCCCTTTTTGGGTAGTATTAGAAACTCAGATCCTCGAATCTGGAACTAGTCCCCATGTGATATCTGTTGTGAGTCACCTTTAGAGAGGGTTAACCGTAGTTGACATTCCCTTAATTGGGTCAACCATGTGGACAGAACCTGAAGCAGTAATAGCCATTTTTGCCATGGTAGAAACAACCACTATATAAATGTCCTTATGGAGGAAATCTTCACAGGTGTGGTCTCTTGTTGGGCCGTTAGATCTCCCTAGCAGCTCCTGATTGATTAAGTTCTCAGATTGTGTCAAAACCCCAGTGCACCTAGATTGGAGTTCACCCTCTTAAGATCACAAAAGTTGTAGAGTCAGACCATTACTACAAACCCTAGTGAGGCTAAATTTTTCATTTTCTAGGAATATTTGCATTATTGAAAAACTTTTTGGAACATACACAAGTAGTATTTCTAGGGATTAGCACAATAAGTCACTATTGCTTGTTCATGCGCAAGGTTTCTTTTTCCCTTGTTCATTTTTTTCAGATGATTACTTGTTTCCATTTCTTTCTATTTTGTGTGCTTGATATCTACTTGGTTACTTGAGACAAACTTTTACATAGATCTTCAAACCTGGAATGAAAAATTTGCAAACAAACTGATACTGAAAAACTAAAAAATTGCAAATCTGAAGCAAAAATCATTCCTGGGGTGAAAATTCATCCTAAAATTTCAAAACTTGTATCAAAGCCAAAGTCAAAGTTGTCAGAGATTGGTCAAATTTGTTAGAAATCTAGTTTTTATAGCCTATTCCCAAATTCTGTCAAAATAGAAAACTGATTCTTGTCAATTCTAGTCATCCTTGGTCAGTTTGCATCAAATCTCAGGTGCTATGACATGTTGCTCAACATCCAAATGAACTTAAATGGTATCAAGTTGCACAAAATGAATCATGGTCTTCTTTCTTCCACATCTCTCATGTCTTCCTAGTCTCCCATTTCCATCCTTTCTCCTATTCCTTCACGCTTCTTTCTATTCTTCCTAAACTCTTCATGTCTTCTTGATTCATTTCCTCTTATTATCTAGTTTTCTTTCTTCTATTCATCTCTTTTGTCACTTCCATGCTTGATTCCTCCTCTTCTAGAACCATGAATTTCAGCTATCTTGTTATGGAACCTCTCTTGAAAATGGATGATCTCAAACTCATTTCTCAATTCGAAGAGTATTATTCCAAAAATCCCATGAGTGATAAATTTATGATGAAAATAAAGGAAAAATTGATTGAATCAAATGCCTTTTCTAGGATCATACGCATGGTCATGTCATGAACTTCTTCTTCTAAACATCTTTCATATTCTAAGTCTTCTCATCATTCCTCATCACTGACATCTTCTTCCTCTGCTAGGTCTTCACCTTCCTCTTCTCCATGATTTTGTTCCTCTTCTAATTCTCCCAAGAGTCTTACTTCTCTTCTCAAGCTATACTATGATGAGCAACATGATAACCCTTATGATACCTCTTCCACAGAAAGTGAAACTATTGACTATGATGACTATGATGATAGACAATGTAATGATACCTATGACACCTCTGTTCCTAAGAATCCTCCTCCTCGTCTATTCCTGCTTACTACAAATGGGTTGTCACATTGGATAGATTGTGAGGGTGATCCATATGATTCTGATTTTGAAAGAGACTTTGATGAAATCTGTGAATAATACCTAAATGATACATCTACTTCACTTGAGTAAAAGAAAGCTTTTCATGTTGATTATAAAGGTCACTACTATAAGAATCTCTCCTCCAAGAAATCTCAGGCTGAAAATAAAGATTACACTCTCAAGAAAGATCATGTTAATGTTGGACCTTTGTCTTGTGATGGTTCCCATCCATCCCCTACTTCCTCCAATACCCATACATTTTGTAAAGCTTCCAAGTCTTTCAAATCTTTCACAAGTCCTTCATCCACCAAAGATTCTAATACTTTTCATGCGGTTTCCTATAGTTATCCTCAAGGGCTACCTCTTAAAGAAACTCAAGATAACCTTCACTTGGCTGCAAATGCTTTCAATAATGCTAAACCTAAAGAGCCTAAGCCTTTATATGCTATAATTCCCACTTTAGGTAGTCCTCCACCATCTCTTCCAAAGTCTTCCATGCAATTATAGCATGATACCTTGTCCTTAGAAATGGCTCCATGTCAAGAGGACTCTAAAAATGATAAAGAAAAGAACATAAAGAAAGATCAAGATCAAGAACCCTCCATGTCATCCACTCCTTTTCTTGATGTCTCTTATCTACTTCAGGGTTCTTTTGATCCTGTACACCCTTTTTCATGCATTCCACCATGTCTTAAGTCTTCTCCTAAGCAAGATCAAGCTACTACTTACATTTTTGAGTTTATTGACAATCAAAATAACCTTACTACACTTATGCTTTTCAAAGATGATACTTCCATTAAGGTTATTAAAACTAATGTTGTTACTTCCAATGTTAAGCCTATTGAAAATCAAGAGAAAAATTATGAGCTTATGCTATCCAAAGATCCTTGTCAAAATCAAAGTCTTCCATCTTCTTGTTCTACCACTCCATGTTTGCTTCCACTTTTTACTCTTCCTAAGTCTTCGCAAGCTTTGAACAATCCTATCAAAGAAGGTGCTCATATTCAAAATGTTCATGATCCTAGTGAAAATCCTAATGCTCACTCTAAAGATGCTGATGTCCCTGGTTGTCATATAGATGTTGATGAACTTATTGATTATCCTTTTGCATCTTCCAAATCCATTCTTGGACCTCCTCCACCACTACTAAGGGCTTCACATCTGCCTTCCATCTTGGGTCCTTATGTCCCTTCACTTTCCCCTCCTAACTCTCCTAATTTTCTATCCATCTTGGGTCCCTACATCCCTCCATCTCCTATCTTTCCTCAAGATCAACATAGATGCATACCCTTGAATCCTTTTCATCCACCCACCCATCTAAACCAATCATATCCTCCTTCTTCTTCCACAAGTCCCAAGTCTTTTGGAAGTAATTTGAATTTTCAATACAAGAAAAAGAAGCAATACAAGAATCCATCAAAAAAAGAAGATCACCATGTCTCCTCTAATCGACATGGAGGCATAAAGTCAAAAGAGATATCTAAGAAAAAAATTACAAGACAAGTATGGGTTCCAAAATCCATCATTAAAAATATTCTCTCTAGATCATCAAAAGGAAATGAAAAGCCTATGACTATATGGATTCCAAAGTCTCTCTTGAAAGAGTCTGGTGTTGAGAAAAAAGTGAAGTTGACTTTCAAGCTTCCAAAGGCTTCCACTTCATCTTCTTCCAAAAACATTCTTCCATTCCATGTGCCTAAACCTCAACCTCTACTATCCATTCACCATATTCCTTCAAGTATTCCTTCATTCACATTTTCTCTACCCTCTCACCACCCTTCAAGGTGTGTGTTGATGTTGATCTTGCCTTCCTTTCCATTTACCCTTTCACAATCCTTCCATTCATTATCCTTCTACCTTCTATCATTTTTCTTCATTTTCCTATTCCTCCTATCTTCCAACCTCACTCGCTTTACATAAAACCTTATCCTCCATTTTTCTCTTCCATCTCCCTTTCCCTATCAGCATCTTTGAGCATATTATCTTGAATCCTTGTCATATCATGGTTTATCCTTTCAAGGAGCACTATCTAAAAAGCTTGCCTTCTTGCAAAAATTCAGAGAATTTTTAAAAAAAAATTGAAAATGTGCCATGGTGAAACCTGGGAAACAGGCACCTTGGTAGAAAAAGTAAAGAGAAATAAATTTATCCTATGGTGAAAACCACTCCCTTTTGGCACCTTGGATAAGTACCATGATGAAAACCTAGCAATCAGGCATCATGCGTAGTTCTTCTACATATTTCATCCATTCCATCTTCTCTCTTTGATCTTGACAATGTTGATCTATACATGAAAAATTGGCTATCTTGTGAGCTATCCTACTATGATCTTTCTTTCATTCCATTCATGTTTAGCCTTCATATTTTTTTTCCTCCATTCATGCTAGCCTTTCTCTATCCTTTTTCCCTTTGGTCTTGATCTAAGCAAAAAAAAAGAAAGAGTAAAACACGATGCTATGAAGCCTCTCGACATGTCTACTCCTTTGGATTGCATCCTTTCCTACTGTTGCATTACAATTTTGTGACTTATCCTATACTTCCCTTTCATTGCTTGTCCAAATGTGCTTTACATGACAATTTTCCCTAGCTTGGGTACCCTTGAAGAGTTTTCCCTTGAGGATTTCTTACCTTCATTCTCCTCCATTCTCTTATCTTCCATCTCTTCCACTGGCTTGCCAATCCCTCTTGTTATCCACCTTGCTAGACATTGGGACTACATGATATGATCTTGCTTGGGAGTTTGAAATGGAAAAAGATGCAATCAAGTTTTCTTAGAATTGTCAAAAGTGCCAAGTACATGGTAACTTAATTCATGCTCCAGGGAGAGATCTAATTCCCTTCACTACACAATGGCCTTTTCACCAATGGCAATTTGATCTTATAGGATCCATATATCCTCATTCTTCTAATGGACATGCCCATATAATCACTGCTATAGATTATTTTACAAAATGGGTAGAAGAAGTTCCCTTAACACAAGCAACTAGGAAACAAATATCTATGTTCATCTTGAACTATATCATATGTAGATATGGGATCCCTCATTGCATAGTCATAGATAATGGTGGGAAATTCAAGAATAAAGACTTAGATGATCTATGTGCCAAATTCAAGATTACACAATATTGGTCTTCTATCTACTCTCCTCAAGGGAATGGACAAGCAGAGGCTTCGAACATATCTCTCTTTAGTTTGTACATATCTCTTGGTTTGTTTATGCATATCCTTGTTTTCAATAAGATGGTCTGTACACCAATAGGCTCAAGCGTTTGTATCCTATCAATGTTCAAAATTGGGGGCAACTAATGTCATATCCTATGGTCTCTAGTATACCTCAGACGATTCATATCCAGTCAGACTCCTTTGAAGCTTCATTCAAGTCAGTCAGTTGGTCTCATCTCCAGAAAGGATTTTGCATCTACAACAACGCAATCAAACATCAAATTGAAAACAATCTATGCTTTTTACATGCTTTAATCTCCTTGTATGCTTACTAGTTCACATTGAGATTTTTGCATATTGTGTCCCTTCAAGCTCTTCGATGATGTCCTTGACAAGATTTAGAGAGTGATGACTGGGGGCATAATCTTTTCTTTGTCTTCTGCTTATATGTGAAAATCTAACAAATTTGGAAATTCTAGATTGAAATGGTGTCTATTTATAAGAGCCTCTATCTCAAATTGGATGGCCATGTGTACCTCGACCATTGATACCCAAAAAAATTAAAGGAAGTTTGATCTAGCTACTGTATTTTTGAGTGAGTTCTTTCTCCTACTACGAAATGCGATCTTTCCTAAGGATGTGAATGATAAAGGGTCACTACGAGTAATTCACATTGGATTTAGAATGATCTCTTGACTATTTGATGTGGTTGTATGCAAGACGTATTCTTCTCATCACAACATTTATGTTTTGATGCTTATACAAATTGCTATATCAAAATGGACATGATATTCAAGTCATCCTGGCATTTATGCCTTGGTGCTTATATATAATCCAACATTTCGAAAACAAAATTGATATTCATATGTCCATGGTTGTCTAGCCAGTGGGTATTGTATTGATTCTTGAGCATACAAATCAATATTCATATGTCTACGATTTCTAACTAGTGGGCATTGTATTGATTTATCCAGTTACCTAAAAATTCAATGATGAGAATGACTGACACATGATCAGTGACTAGGTCCTAGGTCTTAGGTTGCATTTCATTCTGCATTTCATTTTTCACTTTGCATGATCTCACAAATTGCTTGAACACTTAAATGATTCCTCAAAACCAAAAATGCTAAACATGACACAAGGACTAAGTATTGTATGAAGGTTCCTCCAATGAAACAGCAAGTAGAATCCATTTTTAGGATCAAAATCAAAATCTAAGATCATTTATATTATTAACTACTTGCATAATCAAACTTCAATCATCAAAGAAATCCAGTATTCAACTTAACTGATTATCTTACATCAAACTATCAAAATTTCAACTTGGTCAACTATGGTCAACTCATGGTCAAATCTAGTCAAACTTGGTCTACAGTACCTCTAAGTAATGCAGAACACATTCTTGAATGTGAATAACCACTTCTTAAATCAATTAACATGCTTCTAAACTATAACACTGACTTTTCTTGTCAGATTTCAATTTTAATCCCGAAGGGGGCATGGTATTGCACATCATTCAAGTCTGTAAATCTAAATCTATAATCAATATTTCCTCAGTAATCAAGACAACAACCACGTCTAGTTGATAATTCATCAAAAGTCCTCATCGCTTGGGGCATATCAGATTCATCGAGATCCATATCAATCTGGTATCCTAAATCTATCTTGTAAACTGTATTAGCTTTTCATAACCATCGGTTCAGTTGTGTTATTTCCTCAGTTCTTCATAACTGATGGGTTCAGGATGTGATACCAATATGATTCATACAAGGACAATCAGGTCTAGAATTGGTCACTCACTTCTTCGCAATCATAAGGTTCAGAATCAGGCATTTTTTTGCACTTTTTCATAATCACCAATTCATTGCTGATATAGCTAGCATCATCTCGATTCCTGGTCATCCTGGACCTGGGTCAGCATCTTTTTCCAATCTTTCAATCTATTTCTATCTCAGAATCGGTTCATCTTTCAAATCAATTTCATACATATATCATACACAGACTATGTTAGCATCTTTAAATATTTCAATTGGTTTCTATCTCGGAATTGGTTAATCTTTGAAATCAAATCATTTGCATACATCTTTATCATACATAGACAATCTTTGAACCACTACGCTTTGCACAGTGATTCAAAGAGGGCCAAAATGTAATACCCTAAAAATGGGCTATAGGTTCATTAACCTCCTACATCTTCAAATCAAATGAAATCAACATCAAAGTCCTAACCTAAGGCACATCTAAACATCATCAAATCTTAATTGATTTTATCCTAATTCTGCATCGGGGAATATTTCCTAAATATTCCTAATTTATCTAATTATCTTTAATTAAATATTATTTGGCGATAAATGTTATTATTTATCCTAAAGTTGATTAATTAAATATGATGAGCATTTAATTAATTAATTTAATTCTGCCACTTAATTATTTAATTAGATTTAATTGCATTTATTACTAATTAATATTTTTTTTATTTTGACAAAAAATCAAAATTCCTACAAACAATCAATTGGATATTTATTTAATTGATTTAAAATCAAAGTTGTCAAATTTAATGATTTAATTGGAATAAAGTTTGATTTAATAATTGATTAGCCCATAAATCAATTATTTTAATTCAAAATTAGTTAAGTGGAAAATAAATCACTTTATTTATTAAATTAATTCATATTAAATCATGCACAATCACAAAAGCAGTCAACTTTAAAACAATTGCTAATTTCAATTCGTAAACTTTCTAAAACTCAACATCTGATGATGAGTTGAAAAAGAGAACTAAAGCTCTATTTTGAGATAAAAACTACTTTTGCATGATTTTATGAATTAAATATTCTTAATTTCTTGTTAACTCAAAAATCAACCTGAGTTTATCAAGAGTGATTTATGGCTTTTCTCTTGCATCCTCAAAGCCCTCGATTTCTATAAAATCAAGGCTCAACTCTTCACAAATAATCTCAATCAATCTCTCAAATTTGCACAATTACTCTAGTGAATTGACATCTGAAGAATCAAGCACTTGTGACAAGCAAATTTGTGAGATCATTCATAATTTTCATAGTTTTTGCATAGTTTTTCATATCATTTAGCATATCATTGTTAGATAATTTTATATATCAATTTCATATAGTCTAGATCAATTTCATACATTATAGCTTAGATTCATACAGTTATTCATCCTATTGCATCAAAAATCCAAAAAAATAGATTAATTTGCACTCATTCTAAATTCATATTCTTCATTCAAATCCTTCGTTTAGGTGTCATCAATGTCACTGCTCTCGGTCTAATATGAGATCATACTCGCACCTACTAGAATGTAGTAAATCGCTTGGTTAGTTTAGTTTTTAATTACTTGCATGGTTTTGATTTTTGCTAACCTCTAATGTTTTACTGAAGTGTTGTGTCTACAGCTAGGTACAAAATTCACACACACAAAGAGAAATACCAACCTATGACATCTTTCAACAATATGTTATATTGGTGGAAATGATATTGGGCTACAAATTTTTCTATAGCAATAGACCTAACTTAGTTGCTATTGGAGTTATCACAATGGCCAATAGGATGATCAAGGAAAACAAGAAGTACAACCTTTGCAAAGTTCTAGCATAGTAGTTCCTAGAAAATGTAAAGGTCATAGAGAAAGATAAGATGAATGTATTTAGGTTTGGGTCATTTTTGGTTCATATGTACATTCATATAATTTACAAGTTCCCTGGCATGCACACTAAGGCATGGAATGATAATGTACCCACTGGAATATAGATCCTAGAGAGCTACTAAAGACATGAGAAGAATTGGGTAGATGGAGAGTTATTTTGTATGACCAAGATTCTACAAAGAAAAATGAAGGATAGGTATAGGATACCTGAAGATCTACGTGAAAGGTATAAAGACACTAAATGTTTCATGGTTGAAACCAATTGTGCATGCTCTGAGACAGTGGAACCAAGGAGGAAATGGTGTTACCCTATTGGGTATGAAGTCAGTTATGAGATTCTAACCATGTAATTAGAGCATGTACTGGCAACAAAAATAGACCCTACTAAAGAGAGATGGGGAACATATAGAGAAAAGTCTAAAAAAGTTAGAGAAGAACAAGAAAAGGTAACAACTAAAAGAAAGATCAATAAAATTGTTGAAGATATCACTGTGAAGGTAGGAATGACTAGAGAGAAGTTGAAAAACATAAGAAATAGAATGTCTAAAGCATCTTCAAGCATGGCTATTGATTCACCTACCCCTTTTGAGGAAGAGAAAATAGTAAGCCTTTCACTAGACATAATTGACCTATCACCTACACAAGAGGAGACAACATAAGAAACTGTACCTGCAAACATTCCTAGAAGATCTACAAGATCTACCAAGCAGAGCAGTCCTAAGGAAAAAGAGGTAGAAGTGGAAAAGAAGAAGAAAGAAGAAAAGGTAATTGAGAAAGAAGATGATAAAGTAGGACAAAGGGATCCTCAAACTTTGTGGAAGCCATACCTTAAATCATTGCAAAAAAGAGTGATAAAAGATGGAAATTTGAAAATAGTAGATAGATATTACGAAATATATGATTCTAAGAACCAAGCAATCATTGAAGATACTATCATTGAGTATCTATTGGCTTTGAAGAAATATATGTTAGAAATAGAAGTGAGAATCACTAAGGAACTGTATAGTAAAATCAAGATCAGAAAGTAGTTGGTACAATCAGAAGATGAGAAGAGAAGGAACAAATCTATTGAGGACATGTTACCTATTGTATCAATACAAGAAAGGGAGAGGATAATAAATGAATTGAAACCCTTGCCGACTACAAAGGCCAGACTAGTGAAAATCATGGCTAGAAAATATGATGAAGTAATTGAGGACACTCAAAAGGTACTAGATCAAATCCTTATGAGTTATATGCCAAAGAAGATCTCACCTCCCAAGGTCACCAAGCCTACATCTTTGAGATTGGTAGAAAGTTCCAGGATTGCAAAAGTAAGTGATCAAGCAAGTGAGGCTAGCATGCAACCATAATTCTTTGTCTCTGGTGTGCCTGTGACCCTTGAAACTTTTCATGATGTAAATGATCCATTTATGGACAATTTGGATAGTGTGATGGAAGTTGAAGTACAAGGACAAATAGAGGAAGAGAAAACATAGAAGAAACATGAAGAGAAATTATAGGAAAAGGAAATTCAGAAAGAGGAAAGAAAGGTAGAATAAACTAAAGTAGAAAAAGTAGTTGAGGTCAAGATGGAACAAAAACAAAAACCTAACACCTCTTCTACTCTATTGTTGGCAAGTATGGAGAAACTAGTGAGTGCTGATGTAGAGAGCATGGATGAGGATTAGATCATGAGGCTATCTTTCATGGCCTTCACTAAGGCTAAGGAAAGGTCAGTAGAGAAAGGGGACAAAAGAGTAAAAGTAATGGCTTGGACTATAGAGAAACTAAATAAATTACCTCCCACATAAATTTATTTTCAAGGTATAGATGAAACAAAGAACCTAGGCATGACACTAGATAGCTTTGACCGTCACTTTTAGTCATTACTAAAGACTGCAGAAGAAAAGACAGAGAAGAGGTTCTTGGAGAAGAAATTGAGAGAAGTCTGTCAGTCCATCTCATGGGACTTATAAATTCTCAAAGATACTACTCTTAAGGCTAAGAACTATGTAGCACAAGGAAGAAATATGTATAGTTACTACATAAGTCCTTGCAGACATGTAAGGAATATTGAAGACATTATACCCAAGGATAGGGCTACACTTGATAGTCTGATGGATAGTTGTGAAACATCTTCACTAATTGTGATTGAAATGGATAAAAAAACATCCAATATTTTTGATAAGATTAATGCACTGGAAACAAAGAAAGGTAGAGTTGTAGACAGATTTGGCTTGTTGAAGAGCCTAATAACCCCTCAGCTTTCAATTCTTGAGACACATCTATCAGAGATGGAGAAGGTAGATGGATCAATTTTTAAAGCTATACCTACTAAGCTTAAGGTAATAGAGAAAACATCATATGCACTGAATGGATTGATTCATGTCAGTGATATTTTGATCAAATCATGGGCTGATGAAGTGAAGACCTTGGTAAACTCTTTCCAAGATATCTTAAAACTAGTGAGTAAGAACTAAGTCTTTTTGTGCTTAGAAATTTTTGAAATTTTGAAAGTAACTTTGCCATTGATGTCAAAGGGAGAGGAAGAGAAGAGATAAATGAAGAGAGGAAGGGTAGAGAAGAGAAGAAGAGAAGAGTAAATAAGAATAAAAAAAAAGAGAAAAAGAACAAAAAAATATGTAGGAGGATAGTGCTTAAACACTTAGTCATTTTTCGTTAAGTGTTTCCATCAAGGAAAAAGGGAGAGATTTTTGGAAAATGATGTTTGGGGGCACTGGGGATCACTTAGGGTTGTCATTTATGGCAACACTTATGCTAGAGTGATTGCATGCAAACAGTTTTGGTACTGGAGTCACAATCATGAAAATGACTAAGTATAGAATCAGGATAACAATGTATTGTGATATAGTTTTGGTTAGTGATTGTAGTTTTTAATTTATTATGACTTGTAAGGTTATTTGAAAATATTTTAGGGTATGTAGGACCTTTAGTTGATGTTGCATGTGTTCTGGTGATTAGATCGGTGAGATACAATGATATGAACGTGTGTGAAGATAGAGAATCAGTGTAATAGGCCACACAAATAGTTGCGATGGTTGAGAGAAGGATAGTGAATATGGTAAGGTGATAAGTTAAATGGATGAAGTGTATTTCTGACACTTTGTTAATATAAGATCACTGACTCTATGTTTATCATTTACATAATTTATTATTATGTTTTGTCTGGTATTTGTGAAGCCAACTAGATGGAAGATTTTGTATAAGTATAGAGTCTTTTGTGAAAGAGACATGTATGATTTTGATGATGATGTGATGGATAAAAATCAAAGATTAGAGAGAAGATGTGAGATCATTTTTTGATAGAGCTACAAATGGAACTATCTAAGAAAAGGAAGTTCTTGTATTGTTAATTTTTGGAGAACTCTTTTGAGACAATTTTTATATTGTAAGAGATGTATACTCACCACCTTTAACTAGGTGTTTTATATCCCCTAATAGGGTTTTTTATTCCTCTAACAAGGAATGCACTATGTAATAATAAACTCCTAATAATGATAGATCTCCTAACAAGGATATAATATTCTAGTGCATATTTGTGGGTACCATCCCCACCGTGGATTTTCCTTGGCCAGGGTTTCCTCGAGAATAAATCATGGTGTCATTGTACACTCTAAATAGTGCACTTCTCTAAGTCATTATATCCAAGAGAATCCATGAATGGGAAACCTTAGAAAGTGACCTGGAGCTCTCTATGCATGAAGTTGCAAGATATTAAAATTGCTCTTAGCTAGAGCTATTAAGCTTATGACCTTGCTAGTTAACCACACAATGAGAGATTCAAATGAAGAAAAGGGAAAGAATGCTAATGTCCCCAACAATAAAATGAAATGAAATGAAAGCTAGATTAATATGGGTATGCAAGTATTGAAGCTATGCTATGGAAATGAAAGTACAAGCTAACTATGAAAGAAAAGATACAAGTGTTGCAATCCTTCCTATTAAGCTATGTGAGTTATTCTAAAGCTTGAAAGGAAATCTAAAATATGAAAGCATAAACATAAAGCTACTATGAAAGAATGAAACTAAAATGGAATGTAGATGCAAAAGCCAAGAATGCTCCAAATCTACAAAAGCTCCAAAGTGACCTAGAAAACTTGCAACATAAGATTAGCATAAAAAGATGGATTATGAAAATGAGGAAGATAGCTCTTCTTTTATAGGAAATGAGAAAGAATGGACCATGGAGATTAAGAGGCAAAAGATCTAATCAAGGGTGGGGCTTAAAAGAGGAGTAATCAAAGTGCACAAATATCCTCCAATAGGAAAATAAGAGTTGACTTTTGTGTCCATATGAGACAAAAAGACCTTTTCCTCTTTTTATAAAATGAGAATAATACTTTATTTGTGTAACTTAGGATAAGAGAAAAGTGGGGGATTTTTATTTAATAAAAGGGGAGGAAATATTCCTTTTAATTAAATAAAGACTTAGGATAAAATGGTTAGCCCATAGAAAATAATCAAATAAATGATAGAATTAGGATTTGGTCAAGGAAATTGATATTAAGCTGAAAATGTTGATTCAGAAAATTGATAAACTATTGAATGGGGGCCCAAAGTCTAGGCGGCCATTTTAGGGTGCATACATTTGCCCCTCTTTGACTAATGTGAGGTCCACTTGGGATCACATGTGGTCAAATAAGAATTGAAATGTGAGATAGATTTGGGATCACAAGACAACTCAGATGTGTGTTTGATGTATGGGAACACATCAGGACAAGCATAAGCATAAGCTAACTGAAAGACAAGATCAACACCGTTGTTGTTAAGTGATAATCAAGTCTCAAAATAGGAGATAAGAATCAAAAGACAAGACCAATCACCATTACTGTTAAGTGATAGTCAAGTTTAAAAATAAGAATCTCAAGCTGAGCTGAATGATAAAACTGAATCAAGAATTAAAGCTGATAGGTAGTGCCCCCTCAGAATCAAAATCAAAATTAAGAAGAGGAGAAATAGAAAATTGATAAAATTGATCAAATCACTAAGGAATCATAATAAAGAACGAAGGACAACAGGATAACCATCAAGCAGTAAAGATATGCCCTAGTTTGACTGGGTTTGACTGAAAAAGATATGGGATAAAGATGAAGTCCAACCTCAGAAAGTGAAGTGAAGGGGATGGATGAAAGAATAGAAGTTTGAAAGACATGGAGATGAAGATTCCCTAAGAAAGATCAAAGGATTAGGCCTCAAATGGTCAGCCAACTATGTAGAAGAGGGTGAAATTTGAAATGTGATTTTGACTATAAGCATGAACTCTAATTTTGATTTCAATCCCCAAAATGGATCTAGGATGTCGAAAATAGCTAGGGGTGCAATTTTTGTGCAATTTTGAGGTGTTTTGAAATTTGGTCAAAAAAGTCAAAAAGGCTATAAAAGGGTCAAAAAGTGTCATTTTTAGAATCATTTGACTTTTATTGATTTGATAATTTTGAGAGATTAGAGAGAGAAATGGCTTAGCAAGCAGGTGTCCCAGTCCACAGATATCAATTTAAGCACTCCCAGTTGCACAATCGGCCTCCACAGTATGGTGCCCCGATATGTTTTCAGAAAAACTTTCCCCTTTTTGAGTCATTATGAGTATTTATGGTATTTAAACATGTTTTTAAAATTTTTAAATTTTCAAATTTTTAGACTAGAGCAAAATGTCGTGTGATACTTTAGAAGTATCGCGCCCTTTGAGAGGGTTTATCACGCGATACTTCGCGGGTCCAGATAGTATCACGTGGGTATGTAAACTAGTATCACATGATAACTAGTGAACTATCGTGCGATACTATGCAAAGTATCGCATGAAAATATATTATTGCCCTATTACTGAAGAAAGTATCATGCAATACTTTAGCCAAAAATAGTATCCCCCAGTTTAAAAATTTGACATGTTTTAGTGATTTTGAGCAAAATGACTTGGGTCTAGACAATGTTTATGTTTTAAGATGTTTTGTACTGATTTTAGACATCCATCATGATATGTTCTGACATCTGGCTTGGTTTGATGGTTTGCAGGAGCACTTTCTAGCGTTACTCGTGAGAGCACCGAAGGTGATCGGGTTGCAGTTTTTCTGAGATCTTGATGATTTGGGCAAGGTAGACTTGAGGGCTATGGGATTCGGATACTTTCTACAGTTACCCAATATTTAGGTAGATCATGGCTTGTTGATTGTGCTGGCCGAGAGATGACACAGTGAGCACAACACCTTCCATCTACCTACTGGAGAGGCATCGATCACACTAGAGGATGTCTATAGGATCCTATGAGTGCCTAGCCATGGTGATCCTGTAAGTATAAGCATGTTTTATAGATAGGCATAGATGTAGTGTTTCCATATAATAGAAACTGACATGAGTGTTTGTTGGCATAGGTGTACTATGATCAGGATGCTACTAAGGGATGACATGCCATCTAGGGCATGTTCCAGGATGTCACGATTATAGATAGACATGTCAGCTGGGATCTTCTGATGGATGATTTTGGTAGGGATTACCTAGTACCTTGCATTGTTGCTTCTATCATATCACAGGCCCTTATCACTAATAGGAGTCAGAAGAGGTTTCCACTGGGATGGGGGAAGTTGCTAGCAGATTTGGTGGCACATCCATAATGAATGTCATGGGACCAGGCCATATTGGCTGACATGTACCACAAGCTCCATGAGATCATTTACATGGAGAGCAGGACATGGGCATGTGGTGCGATTCTAGCATAGGTGTGGGAATGGGAGCACATCGCTGTGGTGAACCCCTAGGTACATTCGAGAGAGAGGAGACATCCTTTTATATACAGGTGTATGAAAATTAGTTGAATACTATTCTAAATGATAAATTAACAACTTAGAAGCTAACAAATCTATCTAATAAGAAAACTACAATGAAGAATACAATAAAAATGAAGCTAAAATAACATTTTACCTTCACTTACAATGTAGCTTGTCTCTGGATTGTCCTCCTATGCTTTGATCTCTTGGATGTGTTGAGCTCTCAGATTTCCAATTTGAAGCTCCTTGCCCAAAATGATACCAAAGTGTGGAGATTAATTGAATTATATGCAAAACTAGATCCTAATTATGCAAATATGGTGAATGCAAATGATAAATGATATGGAGATGGATGAAATATGGCTTGAATGCTCTTGGAATTGCTTGATTTCTTAAATGCTTGATTTTCTTGAATGCCTATTACTTGATTACAAAAATACCTATTAGCTCACAAAGGGGAAATGTGGCTCCTTTTATAGAATTTTGGAGGATCTAGGCCTAGGTGGCACAATCCTACGATTGAGAATGAAAGGTGGAAGATCCTAAGGCTATGATTGATTTTGTTGAAGGAGTTGAGAGAAAGGGGGATGTAGTTAGAATGTGAGAGAAAGAATAGGGATGATGTTCCTCTCACGTTGACATGGAAGAGAAGAAGGTGGAAGGGAAAGACACATGTCACGTGTCTCACAAAGACCAAAGAGAGAAAGAGGGAGAGATGTTTTCCTCATCAGGACTCTTTGTACAAGTGTCCCATGAGTCACCTTTGACCCTTAGAGGTGGCTTGAGAAGCCCCTCAGGAATAGAGAATGTCTCTTGAATTGGTTCAAGGAAGGCCATGTGGTCATGAGACCAAGTCCTATGAGGCCACATAGCCCTTAAGAATAGGACATGTGTGGGTGAGGATAATTACTAATAAATAATTAATAATAATTATTTATTTTAGCCAAGATGATGTGTCAAGTGAGTGGGTAGATGAGGTGGACTAGGGGACTTAGTCATATTTAGGTGATTGTATATTTAATTAAATCACTTTAATAAGACTAATTAGAAGACTTAGGATAGAGGAATAGACTATAGTGAATTCACTAAATAAATTGAATAATTTATTTAATAAATAGAGGAATAATTATTAATTAAATAATAAATATTTAATTAATTTATCAAGTCAATATTAATTAAATAATAAATTTTTAATTAATTAATGAAGCTATTTTTAAGTGTATACAACAGGTATACAAGATTCTTGTCACAAACCCATAGCGGGGATGTGACTTACTACCAAAGAGTTTTGGATGAGCTTTCCTCATTCACATGGAGACCTTATAGGTCAGTGGAGCAGTGGGGTGATGAAGAGGATGAGCTCATCTATATGTTTTGAACCTGACCATTGGTAGGCTGGCATGCAGAGATTGTTGAGAGATTCTATATCACTCGGGTCTAGAGGTAGTTTGGGCACCAGCAGTGAGTATCGACTGAGACTACTACATATGCATGGGCCTGGGATTAGGAGGATCAGGGTTGGATACCAATGTTGGATTACCAGTAGGTATTATAGGATATAGGTGCTATTCAGAGGGAGTCCTAGGAGTATTTACCAGACATGGTGGATGCAGGGGTTGATGCAGCCTATAGGGCAGAGAGACAGCAGGCTCCATTCCCTCGATTCATTGTACCCAACGCACAGTCATCGACACAGGGAGGGGATGGTGATGATGGAGGAGATGGAGGGAGAGGGAGAGGGAGAGTGAGGGAGATAGGGGAGGGTTCTAGATCAGGTGTCTGGAAATGGTCATGGGGACAGAGATCAGTGACCCCTAAGGATGAGGCAAGACCAACTCACCGACAGGTAGAGGCTAGGTAGGATCTACCTATAGGAGGAGAGAACCTGAGAGCCAGGATATAGGCTCTAGAGGTAGAGATGTAGTAGCTTAGGATCACTATATCTTTGAGGGAGTAGTAGCTCATAGATCAGAGGGCTGAGACAGAGCGGCAAGAAAGAGCGCTACAGGCTGCCATTGCAAAGAGCCAGAGAGAGGTAGCACGAGCTGCATATTATCATGGGCTATACATACAGACAGTACCAGTGGGTTAGAGAGCTCCTTCTTACTTCACACTAGTGGGAAGATCCAATGTAGTACTAGATGCAGCACCACCTCCTCCACCACTGAGTCCTCATGATGGTGGCAACGAGTCCTAGGTTTAGGGCTTAGGTTTTTAGATGTTTTGGACATAGCTTGAGACATTGATCCAGATTTTGGGATCTCAGATTGTATATTGGATCATGACATTTATATATGAGATTCCTATATTTGTGATATATCATGTGTATTTGTCTCACTTGTGATGGATGTATCTGTGTTTATATTGTCTTGTCATATTGCTCAAAATGTATGTTGTAAATGCTCATGTATATTCTCTCTCATAGATGTATGTTTGATTCTCATGTGTATGATATAGAATCATGTTTCTAAAAATGATTCTCTTAGGATATAGATATGATAATAAGATTAACCCCTTGTGATGACAGGAATAGGTCATTATGTGAAAGACAAGGAGTGAAAAACATGACCAAGAAAAAGGAAAAGGTGAGCGCAGTTGACCGACAGGTCCATGAAAGATGAAAGGAGAGCTCTCTCCATATGCATGATGCAAAGCTAATCTAACATGAACCTGAGAATGTAAGCTACTATGAAAGTGGTTGACTTGAAAGGTCACAATGCCAATAGACATCTAATAATCATCATCGAGCTTTATTGATAGCATCACAAGATCATACAATGCACACTAGTATGACTGTGTGAATCTGAATATGATCTATATCAGATAGAAATGTGGGAATCCCACCCAAGCATCAAAGACATGTAGGTCAAGATGACTAGTGCAATGAGGTTCCCTAAGTTTTTCTATGGCAAGATTATACTCATATTGAGACACAAGGAAGTCAAGATAGCTATAAGTATGCACTTGCTAAAATAGTCAAGGATAATACCTTGTAGGTCCTAAGTATCAAGTGGATCAAGCATAAATGATAATGACAATTAGGACCAACAAAATATACCCACAAGAAGACAAAGAAATAAAAAATGTTCTCATTCCTTTAGTCTTCTAGCTATGCATCATCGAAAACTATCTTTGGGAGAGAACACTCACCAAAGAAATCATCATAGACAGCACATAAAGAAAAATAAAGTCAACAAGCCTCAACGAGTTGATTGTTTAAGTGTGTGGGTGTAGGTCATAGATTCAATCTTTGACTATCACATATGCTAATAAGAAATATCGCATCATGGTAGACTATAGGATAGGACATCTGATAAGTGTTGAAAAACACTCGACGCTAGGGTAGTGTTGAAAAATACCGTTTGGGGTGGTGTTGAAAAACACCATTCGCAAAGTGTCCTAAAGACTAGCACATCCAAGAGACCAAAGATAATACAGTTATGCCCCCTAGACAAAGACAAAGACCAATTTCAAACCAAGGCAAAAAGGACAAGGTATAATGGAAAAAGGTTGAGTGTCAAGAATGCATGCTAAGAAATAAGGGTGTGAAGGCCTCAAGTAGTGCCTGTTTCCAGGTTTTCACCACTTGGATTTATTACAATTTTTCATTCTTTTTTTTTTTTTGGATTTTTCTACCAAGGCACCTGTTTCCAAGTTTTCACCAAGGCAGTTTTTCTATTTTCTAAATTTTTTTTGCATTTTTTGATTTTTTTTTGTATTTTTTCAGGACTTTATATGCTTTTTAGTATTTTTTTCAGCATCATATATAAAAAAAAAAAATTGTGATTTTTTTTAGGATCCATAAATATGTACAAAGGATGACCCTAGATAGAATAGGCATCATGGATAGAACTTCTTGAGGTGCAAAAAATTGATGGGATTAGGGAGCTGTTCTCCCTCTGGATCAGATAGTAAATAGGCACCTGTTCCAAAAGTAGCAGGAATAATGTATGGTCCAAGCCAATTAGGTTCAAATTTTCCCTTTTTCTCTCTATGTTGTTGGTTCTTTGGATTCTCATGCAAGACCAGATCTCCTACTTGAAATTCCCTAGGGTGAACCTTCTTGTTGACTGCTTTGGACATACGCTTTTGGTAGACTCTCATGTGATCAAATGAAGCTTTTTGTTTCTCATCTAGAATCTCTAACTCTTGTAACCTCATGGCACGGTAATCCTCATCTATAATCAAACCTTTGAGAGAGACTCTGAGCGAAGGGATCTCTACCTCTAAAGGTAACACTACTTCAACACCATAAGTAAGGGAAAAAGGAGTAGCCCCTATGGGAGTACAAATACTTGTTCTATAAGCCCATAAGGCTGGATTGATCTGTAAATGCCAGTCTCTACCATTCTTGTGAACTGTTCTATGGAGGATTTTGAGAATGGTCCTATTCAAAGCCTCTGCTTGTCCATTTCCTTATGGGAAGTAAATGGAGGACCAATCCTATTTTATCTTGAACTTTTTGTAGAGATGTGTAAGGTCCTTGTTTTTAAACTGACCTCCATTGTCAGTGATTATTTTAGAAGGTACTCCAAATTGATAGATGATGTGATTTAAGATGAACAAAGGGATTGTCTTCCCTAAAGAAACAGAAAGTGGAATGGCTTCTACCCATTTGGAAAAGTAGTAAGTAGTAGTAATAATGAATTTATGTCCACTTGATGAGTTGGGATGAATCTTCCCAACAAGGTCAAAGGCCCAATGCTGAAATGGCCAATGAGAAATAGAAGGAATAAGCTCCCTACCTGCAGCATGAATCAGGTTTCCATGTTTTTGACACTTTTCACATGATTTGGAAAAAGCTATAGCATCCATCTGCATTGTGGACCAATAGTACCCCACCCTAAGAAACCTTTGGCCGATTGAAAGACCATTAGAATGTCCTCCACAAATGCCCTCATGAATGTTAGCTAATTCTCGGTTGGACTCATCCTTTTCTAAGAACCTAAGAAGTGTCCCATCTAAACCCCTCCTATACAGATCACCAGAGATAAGGGTGTGGCCAGAGGCATTACGGACAAGGTTTCTTCTTTCAAAATGATTTAAGGCTTTGGGAATAATGCCATCACAGAGATATGAGTAGATGACACCATAGCAGGATGACTCATGGCTAACCAAGGTACAAATGACATGGCTTTTTGAGGAGTCAAAAATAGGGAAGCATAGCTCTTCCACCAGGAATTCATATATGGACTCATGTTGGTCTAGCTGAAGAAGGGAAGCCAATGTAGCCATAGCATCTATTGCTTTGTTCTCTACTCTAGGGATTTGTTGAAATGTAACAAAGGTGAAATATCATCACAATGAATCAACCATCTTTTTATAGGATATCATTTTGTCATCCTTTGTTTGGTATTCTTCATTAACCTGGTTGATGATCAATAGTGAATCCCTATAAATGTGTAGCTCTGTAATTCCCCATTCTATGGCCATTTTCAATCCATTTGTCAAATATTCAGCAATGTTTTTTGTGCATGGGAACAATAATTTATAGGACTTAGGAATAGTATACCCATGAGGAGAGACAAACAACACTCCATCTCCTAAACCATTGTGCACAAAAGATCCATCAAAGAACATCTTCCATGTTCTTGTAGTCATGTACATTATGTGCTCCTCTGGAAATTCAACTTGAATGGGCCTACTATCTTGGATGGGAAAATTAGCTAGTTGATCAGTGATAGCTTGTCCCTTTATGGCTTTACGCTTAACATACTCAATGTCAAATTATGAAAGAATCATCATCCATTTAGCAAGTCTACCGATGAGAGAAACCTTGCCGAGAAAATACTTAAGAGGGTCAATCTTGGGTATGAGGTGTATTGTATGTACAAGCATGTAATGTCACAAGTTTTGGGAAGAAAACACCATAGCAAGGCAAGAATTTTCAATACTAGTGTAGTTGACCTTATAGGAAACAAGTGTTTGGCTGATGTAATAGATAGCTCTTTCTTTTCTAGTGTCATCAAGTTGAGCCAATAATGCCCCCAGGGAAGATTCTATTGCCGAAACATACAATATGAGTGGTTTTCCTTGGATAGGAGGCATTAAGATTGGAGGATTAGCCAAGTACTATTTGATTTGGTCCATGCTTTTCTGACAATCCTCATTCCAGAAACACTTAACCCCTTTATGCAATGTCTTATTAAAGTGTTGAGCTCTATCTGCTAGTTGTGAAATAAACCTCCTGATAGACTGAAGGCATCCATGAAGACTCCTCATTTGGCTAATATTTTTGGGAGGTGGCATATCCAATATTGCTTGAAATTTATTTGGATCCACCTCTATACCTTTGGCTAAGATAATAAATCCTAGAAGTTTCCTAGAGGTGACCCCAAATGCACACTTTTTGGGATTTAATCTCAATTGAAACTATTCCATATGATCTAAAATGACTTCCAGATCTCCTAGATGTGCATCCCTCTTCTTAGATTTTTCTAGGGTGTCATCCACATAGTCTTCCATGTTCTTATGCATCATTTCATAGAATATAGTGGTCATAGCTCTTTGATAAGTAGCTCCCACATTTTTCAATCCAAATGGCATGATGTTCCAACAATAGGTTCCCCATGCACATGTGAATGCAGTCTTTTCCTAGTCTTCAGGAGCTATCTTAATTTGATTATACCCCAAAAACTCGTCCATCAAAGAATATATCTCATATCCCACAGTCATGTCCACTATCATATCTATGTTTAGGAGTGGAAAATCATCCTTTGGGAAATCTTCATTAAGATCTCTAAAATCTGTGTAGACAAAAATGGACTTGTGATGTTTTGAAACTAGTACTATATTGGAAATCTAGTCTACATAATCAATGCCTCTTATAAATCCTACACTAAGGAGTTTTTCTAGTTCATCTTTGATGAGAAGAGCTATATGAGGGTGCATTTTCCTCAAATTCTATTTTACTGGTTTAATTCCTGGAGCTATGGACAAATGATGCATAATAAGATTTGTGTCCAGCCCTAGCATGTCTGAGTAAGTCCAAGAAAAATTAATCTTTTTTTCTTTGTAGGAACTTGGTATATGCCTCTATTTTTTGTGTTGATAGAGATTGAGCCAAGTTTACAATTTTTGGAGCCTCTTCTATATTTAGATTTACTGGATGTGTAGGCTCAATAAGCACTGATGACCTATCTTGGAAATAACTTGGAATATTATCAAGTACCCCATCCTTAGGCACCTCAGGGAGGTTTTCACCTTCGGATACGTCCTTTATTTTTACTTTTTTGGGTTCTGATACCGCCACATAGTGGTTTTCACCATCAGAACCATTATTCTTTTTTTCTTTTCTTTTCATTTTGTGACTAAGGTACTTAATATCTGGTTTTGTCATGCTCATAGTTGGTTCACTGGTGGAAGAGACTACGGACTTGAGGGCATTTAGGTAGCATGCTATCTCATAATCATTCTGGAAGGTTAGGAGCTGAGGCTCTTGATAGAACTGAGACCAATCAATTAGGAAAGGATTAACAAGGGGTAGGTCAATGATAGGTTCAATTTTGTTGATATGGATGGTGTCATCTCTAGTGATTGTAGAGTTAGGATCTGTCAAGTATCCCTCTAAGGTGCCCAAATTAGGATTTATTCTACCAAACAAAGCATCATCCACTAAAGCGACTCATGGATTCCAATCCTCTAATCCTACACTAGACTCATTAGCTATTGTAGGTTGGGCACTATATGTATGTACAACATCAACATCCATGTCTACTATAGAGGAGTCTGAGAGAGACTCCCATTCATACTCATGAGAATCCATATCTGAATCCCGATTGGGATGTTTACACCATGCATGTTTTCAATGTCTATATGTGAAAGCTTTGATGTCACCAAGGGTAACACCCTCTTGAATGTCATTTGTGGATTTGTGTTCTTGAATAAGATTCTCAACACGATGTTCAACCATGGACTCTTCTTGTTCTAGGTCTGCAACTATTGGATTAGTAATTGGAACATTAGAATCTCCCCAAAGGAGATTGGTGGAAGGGACCCAATCTTCACATTGATCTTGTTGATTCTATATGTTGGGTATGTAACTTGAATCATCATCACTATCCATTGCAGCTAGGAGAGGAGCAGTTTTCTTGTTTTGACCTTCAAAACTGAGGCCAATTCTTGTCTTAGATCTACGCCCAAAAAGAGCATGGTCAAGTGGTTCAGCTTTAGCATCCAATCTATGACTGAGTGGACCATGACCTCAGTAACCCATATTTTTGACCAAGGTTTATCCTCTCCCATAAGTTTTAGGAGATGGGGAGAAATTTTCATTATGCATGTACTTTTCCTCCTTGTAGATCCAATCTCTAATGACCACTTCTTCTTTTTCATCTTGAATGGGTACGAACAACTCCACAAAAGTGTCAAACAAAGTCATAGCATCTCCTATGAAGGTTTTTTGTAGGAGCTAGGTGCGATTGGAAATTTTTTGAAGGAGTCAATTTGATAATCTCCCATACCAAGGTCTATGGACTTAAACTTATTCTTGCATTGCTCAAAAGTTGCATCAAAATTCTCTGCTGCTCTATTAAGAGGAACATGAGTGCCTGCTAAAATGGCATTAACAGATAAGGTACTATCACCTAGTATGCAAACTTCTACGCCATTGTATGGGAACTTGACACATTGGTGATAGGTAGATGGTACTACTTGCATGTTTTGAATCCATGGTCTACCTAGTAAGATGTTGTATGCAAGGGGTCCAACATCAATGATCTGAAACAAAATGTCTTTCTCAACTGGGCCAATCATAACGGGAAGAATGGAAACCCCTTAGAGCTTCTCTCTGCCTCATCATAGGCTTTTATTGTAATTTTCTTCCTTGTGTCAATTACTTTCTCTGAATATCCCAAGGTTTTCAAAAGAGTCAAATAACATATATTGAGCCCAGGACCCCCATCAATCAACACAAACCTAACATGGGTCTTGTGGATCATGACTTTAATATGGAGGGAAAGATTGTGCGGGTGGCTCAAGGCTTTGTTGTCTTCTTCTAAGAATGTGAGGTAATGATGGCTAGCAAGGTGGTTAACCATGTTTTGGAATTGGTCAACATCTATGTTGTTAGGAACATTGGTTACACACAAGGCATCCTCAAGGATACGCTTATGTCTTGGAGACAACTCTAGGAGTTCAAAAATTGAAATTTGAGTTGGTGTTCTTTGTAATGGGTCAACAAGATTATAGCTCATGTTGGGACTAACTATTGATTTGGTGACATCTTTAGATGCCACTTGCTTGGGTTTGGAATTAGGCCCTCTAATAACCATAGGTTCTTGACTCTGACTTCTAGTAATAGCATTTAAAGCTTGGGATGACCTTCGAGAGTGAGGACCTCTAAGAACAATCATGGGTTCTTCATCAAAGATGGGAGGAGAATCCACATCATAACCATAGGGGTCTTTTCCCCTCATCATGTTAACACTATCATCCACAACTTCAAGCATATTGATGACATTCTCTGCAGATGTGTAGGTATAGTTAATTGTAGCATTTCCATCTTTGGATTTAGAGGTTTCCCCCTTTTCATATTTGGGAAAAGGCTCTTTAAATGCCTTGTGATCTGCATTGGTGTTCAACCCATCAACTTGAAGCTTCGCACTCTCAATAAGATCTTGAATGAGATGTTTGATTTTAAAACAATGCTCAATATCATGCCCTATGTTGTTGTGGTACTTGTAGTAAGCCTTTTCATTCCACCAATGTGGTTTGATGTCAGGTATGCAGAATTTTGCTGGATCTTGGGGTTGCATAAGATTATGAGCAATGAGGATCTTGAAAACATCCTCATAAGAGTCACCAAGTTTAGAGAATTGTCTTTTCTCCTTTTTGGATCTATCTGGATACTTTGGCTTATGCTCTTGTTGGTTAGAGGATGTGTTATGCTTCATAGCTTGAACTACACTAGATAAATTAAGGACACCTTGATCTTTTGGATGAGAAGAGTCAACAACTTCATCATTGACTACCTGTTTATTCTTGTTCTAGTGTGAGTTCTTTCTTTTGTCCTTAGGAGGGTTGTTATTATTTTGACTATGGTTGTTGTTTCTTTGTTTAGTCAAAATACCTTGTTCTTTTATGACATCCTCTATTCTACACACAATTTTGATCATAGTGTCAAATGAATCAAAGACCATCTTCCAAATCTCATACTGCATCTTAGGCACTAAATTACTAACAAGGATATCAATCCTTTCATCCTCAGGAATAGTCCTAGAATAGCGGGAGCACAAACATCTCCACCTTTGTAAGAATGTAACAAAGGATTCCCCTTGATTTTGTTTTAATTTGGACAAATCAAGCATGGTGATTGACCTTGATAAGTTATATGGAAAAAATTTCACAAATCAGTGGACCAGTTCTTTAAAAGTTTTGACGGGATGGGTAATGTTGGTAAACCACTCCATTGTTTGGCCCTTGAGGCTCCTTGGAAATAATCTCATAAGATATGAATCATTATAGTGGAATTCAAAACTCATAATGTACAACTAATGCACATGGTCATGTGGGTCACCATTACCATCATATTTTTCATATAGGGGAATTTCAACTTTTCTAGGAAAGTCGACCATACTCACACTTTTATCAAAAGGATTAGGACATATGGAATCCAAGTTAAGGAACTCTTAGGAGCCATAATTTTCTCCATCATCTTCTTCATTTTCTTGATTTCTTCCTCTTGTGAAGGGTTTTGTTTCTTGATTTTCTTCTCTGCATCAAAGTTGTAAGGGACCCTTGCACCCTTGTTGATCAAGCTTTCCAAGAATTGATCCTTATTTTTCTCAACATATTTTTCCACATATTGTTGAAACAGTGATTCTTGTTGCATTCTCATAAAATCATGAGCATCAAAATTGGCACTACTTCCTCCATGTTGAGAGCCATGATGGGCTTGTTGGGAGGGTTGTCTTGAGTATCTAGGAGGTGTGTGTCTCATGTAATGTGCATGTTGTGAAGTCCTTCTTCCTCTAGGATTGGGTGAACTTGAAGGAGTCCTCGACCATCTTCTACTTCTTGGAGTTCCTAAGGGAGTAGATGGTCGAGAGTTGGTTCCATTGTTGGTACCCCTATTGTTGAATTATGCATGAAGTTTTTGGGCTAGGAGCATATCCTATTCTTCTTGTGCAGCTCTTCTCTTTATGTCCAACAAAGATTGGCTTTCAGCTTCTAGTTGTTTAAGCTTTTCTTCTTTGGTAGCTTGTTCTTTCAAGAAAGCTTGTTTTTCTCGCTCAATCCTCTTTAACCTCTCACTTGTATATCGTGAGATGTCCCTAAGTGGAGAAGTTGGTCTTGAATGTTTAAATAAGTTAGCTACATTGACATGAGCATCACCAGATTCCTTGTTTTGGTCTTCATGTTGTGACCATGCATCTGAGTGAGCTTGTCTATAATGTCTTTCAGCTCGTTGGTGAGCATCTAGATATCGTGTGTTGATGGGAGGTGATCCGGGTGGACTACCATAAGAAGATCCACCAGACATCATATTACCCCTATGTCTTTGGAAAATGTCATCAAGAGTTTGATCCATTGCTTCTCTTTGTTTTATAGTGAAGGTGTAACTCATGTCCATATTTGATTGAGAAGGTGCTAAAGAGGTACTCAATTTTCCAGGGTTACTCTTTGGGTCAAACCAAACTTCAAACTTACTCTTAGGGGATTGATAAAAAATGGGTTCTTTTCCCTTTTGTTGTTGATGAGTTTTGACTAAGGGCAATTGATTGAAGACAACTTGAGGTCATTTCCCTTGACTAACTTGGTACCTTGTTGTAACTAAAATGAAAGAAAAAGGCCCCTGGTGATAAGATGACCTCATAAAATGTCAATACCAAACTAGGATAATAAAAGTACTCAATTGTCCAAAAAGAGATGGTGAGATAGAAAATTGTAAAAGGTGTAAACCAACACTGTCAAAGAGGTGCTTAATCAAAGGATTCCAGTATCCTTGTACATATGAACCAGGAGGATGGATTTACCCAAATTATATAATTGAAACTGATTTTTGATGGAAGTGAATTTGGACAAAAGAGGACTGAAATTCTCCAAGAATGTTACCAACGAATCTAAAGATATACTTTTTCAACAAGGATGATTTTTTAACTTGGTAATTCCACACAAGATGACTTTGTAAAATCAAAGGAGACTAATCCAAGAGGCCTAAAAATAGGAAATCAAGGTACAGACAGGTTTCCAGCAGCAGAGTAAATCACTCACTTAAAAATCTGGTCAACTAAAAGAGATTGAAAATGGTTGAAACTAGATAGATTGCAGAAAAATTATGGGCAATACTTTCCAGGAAGGCAAGGTGATAGTTTATAGTGAGGAAATACTTCACCTTAAGCTAGGCAATAGTTTCCAATAAGCCTAGGTATGAAATATTGCATGATATTTCTCTCCATAAGGCACAATAGTATTACAGAATTGTACAACTCTTGACCAGTGAAGTGCAAAATCTTAGATTTTGGGACTGTTTGTTCAAAATTTTGAGTTTGAGGGTTGATTTTTTCAATTTCAATCACAATGATAATAGTAAATTGATAGGTTTGAAAATAGTATGGGATCAAACATGTCTTCAAACCCTTGAAACAAGGGCAAAAGCAACCTTGCCAAGACAAACAATTGTGATATCAAAATTGAAAAACCCTATGAATGCTATCGTGATGTTGAGTATGCAAGAATGTTTGCATGGGTATAGTACAATGAGAACAATTCAAGCACTTACTATCCTAAAAAGACAATGGGTCAATACTTAACAACTTGGCCCACATATTGATGCTCCATTGCCTCACACAAAGTGGTTTCCCATAATAGATATTGGCTTTGTCATGGAAGTGCGAAAGACACAACCAAAGGAACACATATGGTGAGTAGTCTTGGGGTGATCCGGGTTAGTCCACTTGGATCAATCATTGCACCAAGAAGCTAAGAAAAAAAATAGGGTGGATTCTAACTATGGTTCTTAATAAGGGCTTCCATTCATATCACCCCTCTTGCTCCTCATAAAGGACTAGGACCTCGCAGCCTCAAGAGTACCTTAAGCATTCTTGCTTGACATTGTCCTCATGGTTGCAATCCCACAAGCTACTCACATCAAGCAAAGACAAGTACTATGTATACCAAGGTTTTGTGTCCTTGATAGCCTTGAGTTTATAATGGGTCAGAATAGCTTAGTATTAGCTTGTCTCCACTTGGGTGGTTCCTCTTGATTGCTCAAGAGTAGGCCCACTAAAGGATTCTAAGATCTAAACAAAAATGGATCAACTTATGAGGTTCAAGGTTTTTTTTTCACCACAAGGGTGAAGACGATACTCCCCTATCTCAAATTTTTTCCCAAACACACCAAGAAGAGAATTCAATTACCCTCTTGCTTCCAAAATCCCAAGATGGGTCAAGATTTTCTGTTTCACCACAAGGGTGAAGAGCATACTTCTCCTACCACCTAAAAATTCCTTCCACATGATATTATGTTCCTATTAACCTGATTTTCTTGTGCATTCAAATTTGGCTAATCCCTCTCCATGGTCTCTATTTTTACCCTGCTAAATCATCCTGAAGATTTCATGATTTCATGCTCGGTCTCCTGGCCTCTGCAAATTGTTTCACTCCCTGGTCTGCAGGTCTCAAAAAATTATTAAACTAGCCATCGGTATTTCAAACCCTATGAACCCTAACCTTCTTTCTAATTCTTCATTACCTTTCTGGCTACTTAAATCCCAAAAACCCATGTGTGCATTATTTTCCTTGTTCGCTAGTTCTCCAAGTTACCAGCGGCATGCCCTTTTCTTTCGGAGAACTGGTGAATACCCTTCAGTCACATAGTCTTGAAATGCTTGGTAGTCTAAGGGACTATCCTTATGAACTGGAAAACATGTGTTCATGTATTCTCCTAATCCTTGGTGGTTATGTCTTAACATTTCAAGAACTGGCGAGTGGTCTTCCCTCTCTTTAGTCGTGTATTGTCCAAATGATGGCCAAGGGTTAAATGTTTTCTAGCAATTCGGTGACTAAGGGATATTAGTGCCTCTAGGGATTTGGTGATTCCAAAAAAATTTCCTTTGCTCATGTAATCATGGAATAAAATGGCGGTGTCCTAAAAACATTTAGCGATTGGGCGAATAGTGTTCACGGGATCTCAGAGTAAAATAGTGAGGCTTCTAAACATTCAGCAATCTGGTGACTGAGGCCTCAGTCAGGAAATCTCCCAATCAAACCCCAGGTTAGACTTTTGGTTTGGTGATTTAGCAAATGCCTTTGTTCTCATGTTCTCCAAATGTAACCGTGGTTAAGAGTTGCATCTCACGACTTGGAGATTGCCTTCTTTGTTGAATCGCTAAATCCAGGCGGGGTTAGTTCTGCAAGTAGTGTGGGTCTAATGTCAGGTGACTGGGTGGATGCAGAAAATGATATGGTGACATGTGGTAGGGTGGGCCTAAGTCTGAGGTTTGGTAGTGCTAATAGGATATTTAGTGGCCCTGACATATTTCCCTTTATTCGCGTGTTCTCGCAATAAAATGGTGATGCTCCAAATCATTTGGTGGATGAGCGAATGCTATGGTCACTGAATCTCCAAATAATTTAGCAGGTCATCAAAGTATTTAGTGAATATGAGATATTCTTCAGTCACTAGCTCACCAGATGGTAACCCAGATCAGATTATAATACTTGTTCACCAGTTCACTGAGTAAAGCTTGAGTTAATATTTTCTTTTTGAGAATGAGCGAATGCCTTCAGTTGTCGATTCACCAAATGTAAACTGGGATTCCTCTGAAGGGCTGAACATCTATCTAGAGACTTGGTGAATGAAAGCCTTCTCGTATTCATGAGATGTAACCAGGGGTCAAGGAAAGACTATGAGATTTGGCGAATGCAGTGTTCACGTGATTGCTTGACCAGACTAGGGTTAGGGGAAGTATTTCATGACTTGGAGACTTTCTTCAGTCATGCATTTACTGAATAAATTCAAGGAAGGAAAATTCAGGGTGGGTCTTGTTGTCAGACGGTACAATGTGGCCTCAGTTGGCACGTTTCTATTGGCCAGTGGGTCTGCCGCGTGGATTTTGTCAGTGGGCCCATGGGGCCAAAGGCTTCTAAGAAGGTCAACGCATGGTTGGATCTCATGGTTGTCATGATATCAGGATGAGAAGTTTCTCAATGGTTAATCTGGTGGTATCATGATAGCTGTCTAATCGAAATCTTCTTGTGGTCATGGGTCCAAGATTTGTTAGGGCGCTAATTCGATCGCTTCTCATTGGTTGTTGACTGCCTAGGTGGTATTTGACTTGTCAGAGGGACTTCTAAGGGATTGTAAAGGGTTTTCAAATGCGCATTTGGGTCATTCATTTTCCAGGGGGATCTTCATCAATGGCTCTGTTATTTTTGAAAACCTGGCTAGCCATTGGTATTCAAATTTAAATATTTGTCTCAGGGTTTTGAAGGTTTTTCGAGCTTTCTCTATGTGCATGACTCTCAATAGCTCAGGGATTTAATTTCTAAGGAAAAATGTGGTTGCAGGGGACTCTGAGGTGATCTTTTCCAGTGTTGTAGAGTCCTATACTACGTGTTCATGCTACGGGTTGATGAATAGGAGCTTGGCACCATAATTTTTGTAGTCCTTCTCCAGGGATATTTGATCTTTTCTGAAGCCTTTATGGCTGAGTGGAGTTGAAGGTGGGTAAATAGATCAGGGATGGTGTGTTTTCAGGTAGTTCTAATACAGAAGAGACATGCAAGGTGATGGAATTTGATCTGCTAGCCGGTTGTTCTCTGAGTTTGTACCTTTTAGGGTTTGATATTTATTGTAAGAATTTGTAACCCTAGTTAGGTTAGTTTTGGATTCCTGCCTGCATGTAGTGAGATGTATATATTGTTTTTTAGAGCCTTAGTGCTTGGGGAGGTTCATTTTGTAAAGGAGAGAAGCCCACTTTTGCAAGGAAGTCATCTTTTCTCAAAAAGCCATCTGTGGTATTTGTTCTACCCTCTGGTTCTTCTACTCTTTGTAATCTCCCATTGATGATTAAGGCGTGCTTGAAGTACTTGTGATATTTCTTCTATCCCTATCTTCATTGTTTTATCATCTCTTATTGGATCAAAGTGTATGAATGTTGTTAATGGAAATTGGGGTTCCTAGTCCCTCTCACTTTCTTTGATTTTGCGTGTTACTGTGTCTGATCTGATTTAGATGTTTTGTGGGTATACTACAACCCCTAGCAGTCTTGTCTAATTCCTATACCTAGTTGTAGAAAAAGATGTTTGTTTGTAGGTCATTGGTTGAGTCTTTTGTTTAGACCCTCCTATGAAATACTTATGCAAGCCTATCTAGTGAGTTGTGACTTATTAGACCTGATTCCTCCATTGGTCTCATTCCTTTATACTGAGATCCAAACCCTATTTTTGGTGTATCACCTAGTAGGTAGTTTTCTTTTATGTTATTTCCCTTTCCAAGCATTCCTTCTATCCCTTTCCCACAAAAGATTTACATTTCATAGCAAGAAGAAAACTAAGGTGATTAGCCAAGAGGAACCAGCCTAAAACCTGGAGGTTTCATCCCAGTTAGCATAGGTGTCACACCTGGGAATGAATCTAACATTATACTAGGTTATCAAGACCAAGAGAGCTTGAGACAAGGCGCAAACTTAGTGTATAACAGTTCCTATTGAAATGAAACAAATAGTAATTGCCACACTTAAAATGAAATAAACAAGAAGCAATTTTTTTGTATTTTTATGCTTTTTGGGCAGCCCCACAAAAACTGTTAGTAGCCCTTTAGCATGCAATTTTGGAAAATTTCTCAAGAAAATATACCTACAACCACAACTTGTTAGGCCCGCAAGGTTAGAAAAATCTAAAATCCAAATAAAATCTACAAATGAAATCTATCTAACTACAGCAAAGTAAACTAGCAAGCTAATTAAGTCTAAATTTGGCCAAAAGGATGCAAGAAACAACTCACTATCAGGTACAGGTGATAATACAAACACTAGAAATATGTGCAATACTTTACAGTATACTGGGGTGATAATATATTTCTTGGTGATACTTCATCTTACACCAGGTGATAATATGTTCTGAATAGTGCAATAGTTCTTGCAATAGCTAAGCGATACTTTAAATGGTAAAGTATCGCGCCGCTATATAAGAAAGTATGGCACGATACCTGAAAAAGTATCACATGATATTCTGAGCTAGAAAATGAAAAATCCAAAATTAAGATAGAAACTCACCAAAAAATTGATGGAAATGTAGAAAATTAAGAACAAAACACTAACACTCTTCCCCATGGTGGGTGCCAAAAATGTACACTCTAGATATTGCACTTCTCTAAGTCATTATATCCAAGGGAATCCATGAATGGGAAACCTTAGAAAGTGACCTAGAGCTCTCCATGCATGGAGTTGCAAGATATTAAAATTGCTCTCAGCTAGAGCTATTAAGCTTATGACCTTGGTAGTCAACCACACAATGAGAGATTCAAATGAAGACAAGGGAAAGAATGCCAATGTCCCTAAGAATCAAATGAAATGCAATGCAAGATAGATTAATATGAGTATGCAAGTATGCAAGCTATGCTATGGAAATGAAAGTACAAGCTAAGCTATGAAAGAAAAGATACAAGTGTTACAATCCTTCCTATTAAGCTATGTGAGTTATTCTAAAACTTGAAAGGAAATCTAAACTATGAAAGCATAAACATGAAGCTAATATGAAAGAATGAAACTAAAATGGAATGTAGATGCATAAGCCAAGAATGCTCCAAATCTTCAAAAGCTCCAAAGTGACCTAGAAAACTTGCAGCATAACATTAGCATAAAAAGATGGATTATGAAAATGAGGAAGAGAGCTCTTCTTTTATAGGAAATGAGAAATAATGGACCATGGAGATTAAGAGGCAAAAGATCTAATCAAGGGCAGGGCTTAAAAGAGGAGCAATCCAAGTGCACAAATATCCTCCAATGAGAAAATAAGAGTTGACTTTTGTGTCCATATGAGTAAAAAGACCTTTTTCTCTTTTTATAAAATGAGAATAATGCTTTATTTGTGCAATTTAGGATAAGAGAAAAGTGGGGGGATTTTTATTTAATAAAAAGGGAGGAAATATTCCTTTTAATTAAATAAAGACTTAGGATAAAATGGTTAACCCATAGAAAATAATCAAATAAATGATAGAATTAAGATTTGATCAAGGAAATTGATATTAAGCTAAAAATGTTGATTCAGGAAATTGATAAATTGCTAAATGGGAGCCCAAAGTCTAGGCGACCATTTTAGGGTGCATACAGTCATGAGCTATGTGTTGTGTTTATATGTTATTTTAAATTCAATATTTTTATGGTTTATTTATATTTAGTTGAAGTTTAAATTAAAGTGAAGGAATATTGATTCACCTCCCCTCTTAGTATTACCTAATCCTAATAGATAAAAATGAAGAATAATTTTTACATTATGTCTGAAATGATTCAACAACTTAAAATGGTTCCCACAGGCTCTGCTAAATCTACCATCGACCTTGATATAGTTGATGACAACATATAACACATACCTCCACGACTGAGAAATGTGCTTAGGGTTGTAGTAGGAGGTATCCTCCTTCACCAACCTCATCTTTTCATGCTCCATAACTGGGAACTTCTGAGGAGCTTTATCAGAGATACTTCTATCTTTGTAAAGTTTTAACCCTTCCATGCTCATGCCAGTAGCTTCTGCAATGATATCCTATGTAACCTCCATTAGCTAGTTTCTCACAAGAACATTGCCATTCTTTCAAGTTTTTAAGAACTACCTTGACACAGTAGGGTTTCTACCATGCAATCTCTCCATAAATCTCTCCATTCTTCCTTTCTTCAAGATTTCCCATACCTCCTTGTTCTGTTTCCAGTCTTCACAGTTCATAGGTTCAAATATCTTCTTTCTACCACCCATTTTATATCTCTGATAGCCCTTCACAAGATCTATGTAACAAATTGAAATGACTTTTTGAATAATATTGGCTTCACTAAAGTTAGAAAACATAACCCAGAATATGTACCAAATCAGGAGCGTCATCACCAAGTTGTACTTGTCACAAAAAAAAAATAATGAGGCCTCACCTTGTAATCAATAATCATCATTAAAAATACCATTTAACGCACTTTCATCCTACTCCATAAATGGTCACTATCTATTAATTTGATTTAACCTCAAAAGGAAAATCCCTCCCATAATCCCAAGTCATCATCTTCTCCAACTTGCAGGCTATGTAAGCTGCCTAGTCAACAAGAGTATTCATTTCTCTAAAATTATGCATAATGATGCATTCTTCAAAAGAGATGATTATAATTTGAGACTTATACATAACATTATGAATATTCCATGAAGGGTTAGAGTCCTTATTTAAACATCTAATAATGTTTAAGGAATCACCTTCAATCTAAATTTTATTGCAACGTGCCATATTACAATGTTAACATTGCACATCAATGAAAATTTATTCTTAATTTAAAGTAAAATTCATTTAGTTGGTTAAAAATACTTTTTTGATTAAGCCAATAGGGAGAGGGTGCTAATCCCATAACAATAGGGTAAGAACTAAGGAACAACATAGAAAACCCTACTCAAGACCATTACGACCCAAAAAAAAGCCAAAAAACTCTTCCCACAAAACTAATCAAAAACTGTTGAAATCATCTTTGTAGAGTTTCTACCACTAGTACTAACTTTAACATAGTTAAATTTATCAATAGTAATATAGTTTAAAGTGTGAAAAGTAATACTACTGCGTAAACTAAAAGAGTGAAACAACATAGAGTATATAAATTTTTAAAAATAGAATACATGTTGTTATAACAACATGAACCAACTTAAGTTTGAATAGATCATTAAACCAAAACAAAGAAATAAAACAAAAACCAACCAGCCCTAAAGGCCTAATTATCATTAATCCAGGAAATCTTATCCCAATCACTAAACAAACTATTAGGGGAGAACTACTAGTCTTCAGTGTCCTTCTTCCATTTCTCCTCCTCATTGTTTTGGCCCTCATGCTACTTATTTGCAGGTTCCTTCAACCTGATTTTACTCGTGACCACACCAAACAAGGCCCTTTACATAATCCCTTCAACCACCTTTTGGAGAGAGTGAATAGAATTTTTAAAGTCATTCTTAATATTCTCAATTAGCAAAGTAGAACTGTAAAGAGTATTAATGATCTTGTACAAATCATTGACCTGATTCTAGAGGCTGGAAGGAGTACTTGTAGCAACATGAATAGGGGAAGATAGGACACTTTTTAGGGGTTATGTGGACAATAATTGAAAACCATATTAACTATGTCCTCAAGATCATTGAATCTAATAGTAATTTTCATTAATTTTTCTTTTGAATCTTGCTCATGTTCCTGAGCCTCAACCACACAATCATCATCCTCATTTTTTTTTAGTAGTTTCTCCTTCCTCTTCATATTTAAACTCCTCATCTATTTCTAGCACAATTTCTTCCTCCATCTTTTTACCTTTCAAATCTTTAAATTACAGTCTTACAAACCTCATTTTCCATGAAGTTCCCTCATTCTTTAATTCTTCCATACATTCCATTTCATCCTCTTTATCCTCCTCCTTATCAATATCAATAAAAGGGATGGAACTCTTAACCTTTTAATTGTAATTCTTGGCTTTGGAAGGAGTTGTCTTGGTGTGGGCACTTTTCCTTTTCTGGGGGATGGTTTGAATCAAAGGTTCCTCAAGGGGGGACTGTTTCTCAGGGTTAATGGGTTTTATCTTCACCTTCTCATGGGAATTGTGGATTTTCTTTTTCCTAGATGGATTATCTTTTTTTCTAGTAGGAGTCATTTTCTTAGGGAGGGGATTAGACTCTAAGAGCTCATTCTTGATAGTACTCTTAGTAAGATTCACAAATTTTCTTTTCTTCCTATTGAGAATAGGAAATTAGATAGCTTCTAAACAAATACTTGTCAAATTCATGAAGATAGAGAATGTAAATCTAGCCTTGATGGAGCAGAGGTGAAGCCCCATTGGAAATAAAAGAGCTCAAGGAGGAAAAGACAAAATAGTGTATATTAATCATGTAGCCATTTATTAGATGATTTGAAATGGGGAAATCATAACCATGGAAGCCAATATACCTACCTTCCAGGGTAAAATACTTCATCACAAAGAAACAAACAAGGGCACAACGAGGAGGTAAAGAGAAATGATCATACCCATTCTCATGCAGCACAACCACAAGCTTCTTCCCTTTCTTTAATAATGGATTCATGTAAATTATGTAGTCCCCTTAGCTTGTTCATTCAACTTGATCACCTTCACACTTGAGACTAGTAGCTTCGAAAATGAGTTTAGGAGTCTGTCAAAATTTAATAGTCCCAATCTTCACTTTACCCTGGTGCCATGAATTACAAAATTTCATAGATAAGGTGGTATTATACCCCTTCATGGATTGAAAATATGGTGGTAAGTTTCCTTTTTTGAAGATATCCCGAAGGTCATTGTTTTGAATAAATTCCCAACAATCTCTAGGTTTTGACATCTTCAAAGGGGTCCCCATACTTAGATTTTCAAAAGAAATGAAAGTGTTGATCCACACACATATGACACCCACTACTGCCAAAATATATTAAAACCAAAAAAAATAAAAATTTCTATGTACCAAAGTGAAAATGAAGTTTCTCAAAACCCAAACCAATGTGATTTTAGAAATAGTGGAAAAGCTTCAAATCATACCCCATAATAATGACCTTTCTTCTTTTAATATTGAGAGCTATTTGGCCAAGATTGTTTTGATTATTGAAATGAAGTTTCACTTTGTAGAGGCCTTCAAAGAAGAGATCTATTAAATTTCCCCTCACATGATCATTAATATGGTAATGATTATTATGAATGCTCATATTTTTCATTCTGAGGTGCCAGATATGCGTCCAACTATTTCTTGCATCCAAGTTGGACAATTTAGTGTTAATGGGGTACAAAAAATATTCAATAGTAAATCCAAGCCTAGGGATATTTAAGGTTTTATTAACCTTATCAAAAGATGTATGAGGGTCCATGCTTAAAGCATTAATATTGCCAACAATCACTATAGTTTGGATATTATTACAAGTGTGATAATAAATCTTATGAATATGAATTTTGATCAC
Source organism: Chamaecyparis obtusa (assembly GCA_027943335.1). Lineage (NCBI taxonomy): Eukaryota > Viridiplantae > Streptophyta > Pinopsida > Cupressales > Cupressaceae > Chamaecyparis > Chamaecyparis obtusa. The sequence goes on from BSBK01002804.1 coordinate 141,713, forward strand.
CCAATTATAGATATGCATGTGGAATAAGAAAATATCTCATGAGATATCTCAGAATAAAAAGACCATACTAGTTAAGAAGATATATTAGTTTCTTCATGGATTTGGTTTGTAAAATTATTTTGGCTTTCTTTAGCAATGACATATTTTAGATTATTTGGGCACTGTTCATACTTTGTAGAGTGCTAATCCTGATAATTTAGACCAATGTTGGCTATTATATCTACTTCATAATTTCTTTCTCTTAGAGTTTGGTGTATTTTCACATGTTTAAAGCTAGTAAGAATTATTTAACAATTGTGTAAAATCACCATTAAATACCAAGGGAAACTAGAAATGCCATGTAAATAATCTAATATGGGGTGTAGTGCCAAGGAGGGATGATCCCCAAAGGAGATGCCCAAACTTGTATCTAATAGAAACAAATGGAAGAACAATATTAAAGTAGAGAGAGAATGCATGATCCAATGTATTTACTCATAGATCAAACAACATACATGTTGAGCTGTGAGGCCTTCCTAGTTATGACCTTATACACTAAAATGAATCTCAGATCCTAATATCGATTGGCCAAAGTCTTAGATCTAGGTTTCTCTATCCAATAAGACATCATCCATAAGACACATTGAGTTATTACATATAGGAAACACCTCTAAATGTCAGCCAAGAAAGAATCACATCCCCCAAGAAGGTAATTTTTACAATAAATAGACCTAACCCAAAATGAACCAAAGATCAATGAAAAGGAAACAACAAGATGAGTTATCATAGGAAACTATCCACATGAGATTCATGAACCACATTCTACTATCAAAATGGTTGAAAGCCAAAGCTCAATGACTACACATCAAATTTCTGAATAGATCCAAGGAAGAAACAAACACATTATCCAACGATATTAAATGGATCAAATCTTGAGCAACCATGAATAACATGAGATGTGATCATAGGAAGATGATCCCAAATAGGTCGAGAATAAGACTTTACAATCACACATGCTATCTCAAATAAATGATTATTAGTCATCATAATCTCTCCAACCAGTAAAAAAAGAAAAAAAAAATACACAGAACTATTTTTGGTTGATGCAACATACCAAGATGCTCTTACATCAAATACCTAGTGTCAATAAAACTGATCCTCTAGATCAAAGGTATTGTACAACCTAAGAAGAATCCAAATAATCCAACTCATATTGGGAAATCCAAGTAGCTTCCTCAATCCTTTTGTTCTTCCACTTAACCAAGTACTCCATATAATATTTTTCTCTTGTGCTTCTCCTAATCTTGCTATCCAATGCCTTCTCAATCTCCTCTTTCTTCTTTTTAGGATATTCCTTCTTCAAGTTTGTCTCATCATATAACTCATGGTATTCACAAAAATCTTTGATGTTGAATATAGGTGTTATATCCATATCATATGGTAACTCAAACTCAAAAGAATTACTATTATAAAATTTCTTCAATATCTTACAAGGTCCAAAATTATTCATCTTCATCTTATTGTAGGTTCCAACAATAAATCTTCCCTTCTTTTAATGAATCATAACTTCATCACCAACATTAAAATTCTTATGTCTAGATTATTATGTCTCCTAGATTGGTCAATTGTATCCTTATATTTATGATTACTATGTTCCAAATTATACTTCACCTCATCATGCAAAGTCTTCATGAGTTCAACATATCTCTCTACTTCAACAATTCTCTTCTCCTCTAAGCTAAGATCTTTCAAATCTAATATTCCTTTAGGATTCTTGCCAGTAACAATTTCAAAAGGTGTTTTACATGTACTCTAGTTTACTAAATTGTTATATGAAAATAATGCTTATGCAAAAACCAAATCCCAATTAAAAGGTTTATCTCTGATAATAAATCTTAACAAATTAAGAAAACTCCTATTCAAAACTTTTGTTTGTCCATCAGTTTGTGGATGAAATGTAGAACTAAACTTCAAATCTGTACCCATCTTATCCCAAAGTCTATTCCAAAAATATCCCAAAAACTTACTATCTCAATCAGAAACAATAGTCTTAGGAAACTGGTGCAATTTCACCTCTCTAAAGAAGAGATCAACTATATAAAATAAAAATTATTCTTTATTACAAGGAATAAAAGTTGACATCTTTGAAAATTTATCTACCACAATAAATATAGAATCATTACCTCTTTGTGTCTATGGTAAGCCAAGAACAAAATCCATGCTAATATCTTCCCAAGGTCTACTAGGAACACGTAAAGGTGTGTATAACCATGTATTCTGACTTACTCCCTTAGCACCTTGACAAATTTTGTAGCTTCTAATAGATTTTTGAGCATCCATATACAACTGAGGCCAAAAGTATTTCACCTTAATCAGAGTTTACTATTTTATCAATGCCAAAATATCCTACAAGTTCTCCACCATATTTCTCCTTGATCATAATTTCTCTCATTCATCCTCTTGGTATACATAATTGAATTCCTTTGAACAACATACCTTCTTGAGTGAAGTATGAAACCCACTTACTCTAATTATTTTTTATTGATTCCTTACATTCTTTCCAAGCTTCTGCAAATTTAGGGTGTATTTCATACAAACTTTTCAAATCATCATAACCAAGTACTACAACTCTCATCTCTTTAAATAAATGTATTATTATGCTCAATGTATCTACAACCCTATTTGACAATCCACTTCTATGATTCAACACAAAATTAAAATTCTAGACAAGTATTTAACCCACTTCATATGTCTTTGGTTCAACTTATTATGACTACCCAAATATTGCAATGCTTTATGATCGGTGTATAACAAAAATTCCTTAGGTATCAAATAAATGTCTCCAAACCTTTAAAGCTTGATAAATAACATTAAATTATTGATCAATGACTAAATAGTTCCTCTTAGCATCATTTAATTTCTCATTATAAAAAGCAACTAGTTTACCTTCTTGGGTCAATACTGCTCCAATTACACTTTCACTTGCATCACAATCAAGTTGAAATCTACTTTAGATAAATTAGGTGAAGCTAGTATTGGTAATTCATCCACCTTTTGCTTCAAGGTCTCAAAAATTATGTGAGCTCCATGTGTCCACTTGAAATATTTCTTGTCTCCTATCATTGTCTCCGTAATAGAATTACAAATAGAACTAAAATTTCTTCTAAAGTTTTGGTAGAAACTTCCAATTGATGAAAATATCAGACTTCACTATCATTTTTAGGTATAGGCCATTCAAAAATTTCTCTAACTTTCTCAAGATCCACCTTCAAAACTTCAACTTAAATCACAAAACTCAAGTACACTATCTCTTCCTTCATGAAAGAACATTTCTTCAAGTTAATCAATAACTTTTCATCTTTCAATCTCCAAGAGTTTCTTCAAGACCTTGTTCATCAACCTCATAAAATTACTAGACCTGAACTAGTATAAATAAAAGGAATAACCATCCACTAATAAAAACCTTCTCTTATGGTGAAATCTATCTTCCAATTGTCTCCTCTAATTTTGATCTAATGATAGCCACTCTTCAAATAAACTTTTGTGTAAAGTACTTTTCTCCACTACAAAAATCCATGATATCATCCATCCTAAGCAAAGGAAACCAATATTTCACTATGATCCTATTTATAGCTCTTAAATCTATACACATTCTCCATTTTCTACTCTTCTTAGGTGCTAACACCGCTAGCACTACACATGGACTCAAAAATTCTCTTATCAAACTCTTCTATAATAATTCTTGAACCTATAAATTCATTTATTCATTCTCTGCAGGTGTCAACTAGTGAGGTGCCTTAATAGGTAAAATAGCTATTGGTATCAAATCCATGTAATGAATGATGCTTCTAACATGAGCTAACCCATTAGATACATGATCTGAAATAATATCTTGAATTTATGTCAACAATGTTTTAGCTTCAAATGGTGAATCATCATCTATCTTCACAACCAGTCTATTAGGAATCAAAGCATAGAACACATCATTCTTCTTCAAACCCTTTATGAATTCCTTTCCTTCAACTAAGAAAACTTTCATAGTGGTGCAATTCTCATTCTTAAATTCTTCTACCATAAGTAAAAAACCTTGTTTCTTCCTGCTATCCACAATAGTATACCTATTCAGTCTACCATCATGTATAGATTATCTATCATACTTCCATTGTCTACCAAAAAAGAGATCACAATAATCTATCAACATAATATCACAAAGAACTTCACCATGATATTTTCAAATCTTAAATTTCACAAGACATCATTCACTTACCAAAATTTTATGCTCATCCTTAATCCAAGGAATCAAATATAGTGTAAGGTGCTTCATCCTCGATAACTACAACTTTGTAACTATCTCTTCTAATGCTAAATTATCTAAACTTCCACTATCAATGATCACCTTGCGACACTTCCCACCAACTTTACATCTGGTTTTGAATAATGCTTTCCTTAGAAGGTCCTCACTAGTTCCTTCATTACACAATTATCTCCTAATATCAAGTTTTCACCACCTTTCATTTTGCTCATTCAATCAGGTGAATCTTTCTGCACAGGTGCATTCCTTCTACTTCTATGAACCTTCTTACGTTCAAATGCCCTATGTCCTTCTTCACTGTACTTGAAAAAAGTTCCCTTAAACTAGGTTCTATCTTCTCTTTCATGATCATTAACTCTATGGTAACTACCTCTTGAATAACCTCCTCTTTCTCAGTATGAACATTCTCCTCTTTGTTTTGAATTGACTTTAATATCCTAAATTTATTTATACTAATCATATCTTCTATTTTATCCATAAGATCTATATCTTCCTCTAGAAAATATACAACATCTTCCTCTCTACATCTTCTCATGTCTTTTTTTAATCTTTTCTCCTACCTTCAATGTAAATTCATAGGCATCTTCAATGCTACTCATCTTGACCAAACTAATCTCATATTGTATAGAAATCCTTAATTGATTCAGGTATCTTGAAACTCCTTCAAATTCATCATCCATATGTCCAAATATGATATCCAATCTATATAACTCTTCAATATATTCCCAAACAATGTCCCTTTGCCTAAAATATTGCATTCTTCTCAACAAACTAACTTGATAATCACCTTATAAGAATTTACCCTTAAATTTATTTATCATCTTATCCCATACCTTGATCTTTTATTTTCCTCTTATTGATCAATCAAGTTGTATATGTTCCCACCATAAAGATTCATGTACTTTCAATTTTGTATAGGAAAACTTTGCTTTCTTATCTAGTGGTGTACCTTTATATTCAAAATATTTCTCTATTTCAGAGATATATTCCAAAAATTCATCCAAATCCAACTTCCCATGATATTATTGAGGATTGAAATGTGGTTTTTCATTCACACTTGTTAAAACTCTCAAGAGTCTTTCTTCACATTGTTCAAGAATAGGGGCTTGTTCTGCTCCTACTTCTTCGAGTTCAACTTCACTAACATATTCAATAGGTCTTCCTCTTCTCAATAGCCTCAAGCCTAGAATAAATCTATCTCAACATATGCAATACATAAGGACCAAGATCTCTCCTTCCACAAACAATTTTCACAACCCTCTAAAATTATAGGCCAAGCCATAATCTGCCACCCTACAACCTATTATATAACTGAGAGGGGGAGGGTGAATCAGCTAAATCAGTTATCCTACAATCCCAAACTCTCAAATGTACTTTTTAAAACTTTTTTTAACAAATCAAACAACTCGGTAAGATAAGATAACTATCTTTCTATTCATTTACCAAATACCAATACTTTCCAAATTTGTGTTTACTTGTATTTAAATAGATATGCAATATGTAAATTATAATAGAAAAATAATCATAACAAATAATACATAACATAAAGATTTACCATGGAAACCCTACTAAGGGAAAAACAACCTGGGACCGATAACCCAAAATAATTCACTCTTCTAAAGTGAGCTCGGTTAGGATCCAAGCCTATGAAAGGTTACAAGGCACACTGTAAGATGTGACTTGGTTAGAGGATTTATCACTAACAATTAACTTTTGACCAGCATTCACTATAGGGTCAACAATAAAAAATTTAACATTCCTTGAATGTCATATGGAAATAGAAAAGACTATTACGTCCACTAGGTTAAGAGATTTTGTTGTAAAAATGGTTAAATTGATACAGTAGTGATCTGATTCAAATACAACTCAATTTGCAAGTATTCAAATCTATGCTAAGCTCAAAATAACTCATCTAATCAATAATCAATTTACTCCATTATATCCTCCAACTTACTTCACTTGGTGTATATATCTCTGATGCTCAGTTATGCTTGCAGTTCAGCTTGGTTCTCTCTATAACCAATTTGATCAAGTATTCATGAGAAATTTCTTCATGCAAAATCTTCTCTAGTCTCTTAAATAGATGTATAAACCATTTTCATATCAGCCATTAGATTTTTTCTCTTAATTTCCATTGTCCATTTCTCCACATCAAGCTTCCTTAGAAGATGTGTCAATAACATGTTTCATTCTCTTCCCTTTGATCATCTCTAAATTTTTCAATCGTGGATCTTATAACTAACTTCATCTCTTAGCTCAGAATCATAAGCAATTTCCAGCTCATCAATTTCATTTGGTTGTTATAACATTTAATATTTTCATCCATACTTAGTTAATACTAAATGTGTTGGTGATAGCTAACTCAGTTATTACTATCACTCGGTATACACAAGCCTGACTTGGTGTATACAAAAACCCTCAATTACCAACCACATTAACCTGTTCAATTATGATCTCTTCTTCATAATATAATAATGCAACATGCTCAAGTCAACAACATAATGCCATAGAATCATTAATAAGCTACCCAATGTATACCTTATCCTTATCTATCATATCCATCTTGTCCTTATGTAGATATCTCATTTCTTCACCATTTCTTTCTTCTACAGATGTTTAGATATTTGTAACTATCATGATAAGTATAGTTAAAAACTATTTGGCATCAATAAAAATATTGACTGATTTTATTATCATACATATCACTTTAACATCTCTGTGATCTCTAACCACTATTTCTTTAGTTCATCAAGATATTCAATCAGTTCTAGGTCATCAATCTCTCCCTTTGGCATTGATGGCAATACAAACAATATGAAATATTCCATACCATACCAAATATTTATTCTAAAATTATATACATAAATGTTGTAGCTTGGTAAGCTCTCCCTAGCTTCATATTTAATATGTTTAATCACTACAAACAACATTCCATGTAGACTCTCCCTTTGGATTTGATCTTCTTCAGTTCTCTTACTCTTTTTCTCCTTGTAGTGGATATATGTTTCATTGAAATATTTCTCCTAATATTTCATATAAATGTATCTCCCTTTGAAAACAATGCCAAAAGAAAATGAACAACTATGCAGTAGCCAAGTAGTTTGTTGTTGTTCAGTTCAGATTAAGTACCTTCATGTACTGATATACAATTTCCTATCCTAGCTTCTACAATCTTTCACAATCTTAGGAATCCTAAAGTGTGAGCTATATGCATCAACTTGAATGATTTTCTAATAAAGTATAGGTTGATGCAACCTCCTAATCACCTTAGTGACCGATAGATAGGGGATGGACCCCTAGTCTATTCCTCAAGTACTCAAAAGGTTCCTTTGGTAAGGGCTTGGTAAATATATTAGCAAGTTATTCTTTAGAATTCACAAAGTCCATTTTCACTTGATTTTCTTGTACTTGTTCTCTCAAAAAGTGATACTTAATAGATATGTGCTTTGTTTTTTAATACATCACCGGATTCTTGGAAATGTTTATTGCACTTGTGTTGTCACAATATATAATCACTGGATCAATGATCACCTCATTCATTCCTTACAACAATTGTTTTATCCATGAAATATTTGAACAATTAGCAACAACATAAACATACTCTGCTTCAACAGTAGACTGAGAAATACATGCTTTTTTTTTACTTATCCATGTTACAAGTCTTTCTCCTAAAAATAATGCTCCACTGGTTGTACTCTTTTGGTTATTAATGTTTCTAGCCCAATCTACATCAGTGTAAACTTGTAGTTCAAAATTGCCTTCCTTTTTGTCCCATAAACCATAACCTTCAATTTTCTTCAAATATATCAGAATCCTTTTAACAACAATTATATGTGATTCCTTAGGATTAGCATAAAAATCTTGCTACAATCTCAACTGCATTTTCTATATCAGGCCTACTATGTACCACATATATTAGTTTTCCAATAATTGATCTATAGATTGTCCGATTTACCTCAGTTGATTCATAATATTTTGTCAATTTACATCCTATCACCTTCTATGTACCTACCGGTTTTGAATCTTCCATGCCAAAAGTCTTCAACACTTCTTTATGTATTTTGATTGTGTTATGAAAATCCCTTCATTGTTTTGTATAATCTACAAAACTATAAAGAATTTAATCTCTCCAAACATTGACATCTCAAAATATTTTCTCATTTCATCAGAAAATGATTTGCAAATAATATCATGTCCTCCAAATATTATATCATCAACAAAATTTTCAGCAATCAAAATATTGTCATCAGATTCTCCTTTCATGTACAGATTACTATTGTCACTTGTTCTCACAATGATAATACTAATAAGATAAGCATGTAATCTTTCATACCATGCTCTCAGTGCTTGTTTTAGTCCATACAATGCCTTGTGTAGACTACATACCATATTCTTCTGATTTGGATGAAAAAACACCTTTAGGTTGTTCTATGTAGACCTCTTCCTCAAGAATTCCATTCAGAAATGCTGATTTCACATCCATTTTATATACTTTGAATCCTTATGTGCAGAATATGCAATTAATATTTAGACTCCTTCAAGTCTTACTACTAGTGCAAAAGTTTCACCATAATAAATACCTTATTCTTGTGCATATCCCTCGAATACAAGTCTTTATTTGTTTCTAGTTACTTCACCATTCTCATTCAGCTTGTTTATGAAAATCCACTTAGTACCAATTACATTTTTATTACTTGGTCTTAGTACCAATTTCCATGTTTTGTTTTTCTCTATCTTTTCAATTTATTCATTCATTTCCTTAATTCATTCATCATTCTCAAGTGCATCTCTAACATTCTTAGGCTCAAATTCACAAACTAAACATGTGTTTTGTCTTACTTTAATTTGTGTCATCATGCCAGCTTGCTTATCTCCAATTATTTGGTTCTATGGATGGTGTCTTCTAACAAATCTTATGTGTACTTTCTCTCCTCTTTGCTCATCATTCAGTTTAAGTTTATTTTCTTCCTCGGTAACATCTTCCTGGTTCTTGATTTGCATTTGCTGATTCTCAATAGCATTTTCTTATCGCTCAGTAGACTCAGCCTATGGCTTAGGTAGATAGTCTAGATGCTCAATATATGTAAATCTACCATAGTCTTTTGGTTCCTTCCTTCTTTCTTCATCATTTTTCTAAGCAAACTCATCAAATTTCACATGAGCACTTTCAATCATTTTGTTAGTAGCCTTGTTCAAACATTTGTATGTTTTTCTCTTAGTAGAATATCCTATAAATATTCCTTCATCACCTTTATAATCAAATTTACCATTTCTATCATCTTTCAGAATGTAACATCTACTTCCAAAAAATCTGAAATAACTTACATTCGGTGGGTAGCCAAACCATAGCTCATAAGGTGTCTTATTTGTATCTTTCTTGAGTTGAACTCAGTTTGATGTGTATACAGCAGTGCTAATAGTTTCTCTCCAATATATTTATGCAACATCTTTCTCAATCATCAATGTTCTAGCATAGTCAACTATAGATCAATTCCTTCTTTCTATAATACCATTCAGTCATGGTGTCCTCGGTGCAGAAACCTATCTTTTAATTCCATACTCATTATAGAAGTTATTGAATTCATCAAAACTAAACTCACCTCCTCTATCAGATCTTAAGAATTTTAAATATTTCCCAATTTCCTTTTCAACTTTAGCTTTATACCACTTAAACAATTTGAAATGTTCAGATTTATCTTTCAAAAACATAATTGTCATCATCCTAAAGTAGTCATCAACAAATAAAATAAAAGATTTTTCAACATAATAACTTTGAGTTGTCATAGGACCACATAAGTCGGTATGTACCAACTCCAAAATACCTTTAGAAGAATAGTCTTTTCTTTTAAAAATAGATTTAGTCATTTTCCCTTTTTGACATTGATTGCACATAACATGGTCAGGTTTAGTTAAACTCGATAAACCTCTAGCTCTTCTATTTTTACTGATCTTAACCATGTTATCAAAATTCACATGAGACAGTCTCTTATTCCACAGCCACAAATCTTCATTTCTAGCTGACAAATAAGAAGTTTCAACATTGTCAAGATAAAGTAGATTACCATTGGATTGTTCACTAGTACTGACCAACTTTCTAGTTTCATCATAGATCTTCATCTTTCTACTTTCAAATGCAACTTGGTGACCTAAATTTTTCAATTGTGCTACACTCAATAGATTATAGTTAAGTCCTTTCACCCAATATGCATTCTCATATCTAATCTTATTATTCAACAAGATAGACCTTTTTCCTTTTAGTAGACAAGGTGTATCATTTCTTATTTTAACAGATCCTCTATTATAGTGTTCAAAGTATTCAAATTTATCCTCATCACTAGTCATATGATGTGTACAATGACTATCAATAATCCATGTGTCATTCTTTCTAACTTTAGATATAAGTGTTGTTTCTACATACCTTTCTTCTTCTTCTGAAATATCTTTCATTGCAATGAATACCACCTCAACATCTTCATCAATGTCGGTGTTGGTGTCATTATCATCATCTCCAAAAAGGTAACATGCCTTCTTTCCTTTTTCTTTGTAGCCTCAGTTGTTTCTTCTATCAAACTTTTGGTTTCCTCTATGTTCTTAGTTATCTCTTCTATCAAACTTTCTATCACCAGATCGGTCATTATCTTTATCTACATCTTTCCTATTAGGACATCTAGCAGAAATATGGCCAATCTCTTTACAATTAAAACAAGCTAAAGGTAACTTTCCTTTATACCTTCATTCACCTTTTTGCAGCCTCCTAGCCTTAAGTACTTCAAGCTCATCAAACTCATCTTCACTGTCACTGCCACTTTCATTTCTTATGTTATGTTTACTACTAGACATACCAATCTTCAAGGATGATATAAATGCTGACTCAACACTCGATACAATATTGTTATGATAGTTATTCAGCTCAAAATTAGTCAACTTACCAATTAGACTATCAAGTGTAAGAACATTATTTGGTGCAAATCTCATTTCATTGATAGCAGAGATTCTAACAACATAGATAGGTAGAAAGGTTCTAAGAATTTTAGTAACAAAAGTTTCTTCATCAATAACACCTCCTGCTCTTCAAATAACATTGACCACCTCCTTGATTTAGTTAGAGTATTGTATGATGTTCATACCTTCTTTCATCTTCATATCATCAAATCTACCTCTAAGGCTTTCAGCTCTAGCTCTCAGTACATTTACATCTCCTCCATAAAATAGTGTAAGTTTATCCCACATTTCTTTCACTATAGTGCATGCTTTGACATCTTCAAATTATACATCAGATAGAGCAATAGCAATCTCTATCATTGTTGTATTGTGTTTATATCTATCTCTCAGCTAATCAAATGTCAAAGGTCCAATAGTCAGTTGTATGTATCCATTATCTAGGAGATGAAGAGGAGATTCTCCAATTCTAGATATGTGCATCCTCATCCTAGTTTTCCATGTCTAGAAGTTATCTTTGTTCAGCTTAGGAACTTCCCTTTTATACATTTTGTGATCATTTTGTCAAGTCCTTGAAACTTTCCTCCAAGATACCAATATGCTTTGATACCAATCTTTAGATAACTGATAGGGGGGGTGAATTAGTTAAATCAGTTATCCTACAGTGTGATCAAACTTTTTCAACAAATCAAACAACTTGGAAAGATAAGATAACTATCTTTCTATTCATTTACCAAAAACTAGTAATTTCAAAAATTGTCTTTACTAATTATTCAAATATGCAATATGTAAAGTATGATAGAAAAACAATCATAACAAATAAAACATATCACAGAGATTTAACACGAAAACTCTACTAAGGGAAAAACTATTTGGGACTGGTAACCCAAAATAATTCACTCTTATGAAGTGAGCTCGGTTAGGACCCAACCCTATTAAAGGTTAAAATGCACACTGTAAGGTGTGACCTAGTTAGAGGATTTATCACTAACAGTTAACTTTTGACTAGCACTCCCTATGGGGTCAACAATAAAACATTTAACATTCCTTGACTATCATATGGAAATACAAAAGATTGTTAAGTCAACTCGATTAAGAGATTTTGTTGTAACAATGGCTAAAATTATATAGTAGTGATCTAATTCAAATACAACTCAATTTGCAAGTATTCAAATCTATGCTAAGCTACAAATAACTCGTCTGATCAATAATCAATTTACTCCATTAATATTCCTCCAATTTACTTCATGTTGTCATATTTTTTGATTCATTCTTGAGTTTGGAGACCTAATTACTAGATGATGCTACAATACCCTAGTTTGTGTTATTAGGTGGTCTTGCTTATATTTGCATTCATTGCATTGCAAAATACTGAAAATGAAAAAAGAAATGAATTGCATCTACATCTACTCATGCATGTATCAATGAAATGTATACTATTTAGAAAGAAAAGAATCTATCTAAGCTCACATAGGCCGTGAGCATAGCCGTTATCAAATTTGAATGGATGAGTGCAGATATACATAAAGAAATAATTGATACGGGGGTACTAGACATTGCCTCGTATTGATGTCCAGATCTGGTCCTGTCCAGTGACCTCCTGAAATCCAGAACCTACAAGAAGTGAAGAGAGGAGATGGGTTAGATCCAATGGATATATGAAATGGTTGGTATCACAATATCATAGAATGCATACATACACTCAGCCATGCACCTCTAACAAAGGTTGTTCTCAGGGCATGTGCATGAGAATCATCCAAAGAACCAAAAGAGGCATCATGTTTTTACTGACGTGTTTGTTTCATGTGCAGATAAAGGAGAAGCTGATCCAATAATGAATTCCATGAATGATCTAGGCCCTTGATGTGGATAATGATAGGGAAACCTCATGATCTCCATCATGGCCACATCAAAGGCCAAGGGCACACATAGTATGTACAGATGAAGAGCATCTAGATGATTTAGCATTAATAGGGATCAATCAAGTAGCATGTCATGATAAAGAAAATACTGGTATCAAAGTGCAAATAGAATTGTATGTGTTGTAACATTGGGCATGATATTATGATAAGCCAACAAGGGGACACCATGGTATCAAGGAGAATAGAACTAGAATCAGGGCACATAGATCTATGTGAGAGATAAGGCACATTGAAACATGAACGTATCTCAGATCTGCATTAATGTTATAATAGGGCATAACATATGTGTGTTGTAGCATGAAGCAATAACAACACAATGATAACACTATTGTCTTAAGAATCCACAAACATACAACAAACCAAGAAGATAACAATTCAAATGAAAAGCATGTGAATACATCATTACAATTGAGCATGTGACAACAATGTCATTGATACCAATATATGCATCAAACCATGGCACTTGGGTGCCAGTATTTCAAAAGGACAAGCATTGATAGAGCAGTGCCAAATGAAATGATCATGAGCATGCAATATATTCAAAAGCATGGATACTAGTCAATAATAATGATGCTTCAGCTCAACCAACAACAAGGAACACTTTGACATAATGTTCAAGGATCATATGAAGGCAGGATCAGTGCTCAATGGAAACTAGAATAGTCAAATGGACCCCATTATAGAGCCAATCATATTCATGAACACATCAGTAAAGTTTCACTCTATGATAGCCATGGCAAGAAAAGAATTCAAATGAAAACAGAAAGTCTAAAAATGGAAATACAATGCCTAAGAAATAACAGTGGCTAAGCATAAGTGATCAATATACATGGTAGCATGCTCTTCGGTTGTGCTCAATACAATAATAGTGAACTTCTAAACATGATGCCATAAACACCAAAAGTGATATCAAGCTCACGGGCTGCCATAACAGAAATGCCAATAAATGCTAGCAATAAAATGCATAAAATAAATACCGTGATAAAAAATAGAGGGTGCACAAGGGAAATGTGTTGTAGAAGTGATAGAAATCCACAAATATCATAAAAAGAAATATCTACCATGCCATGAACAAATAGAGATACCACAACATTAAGCTCACAGGTCAAATCTTAACACCATATATTAACATCAACAGCTGCATGCCATTGGATCGAGGACTAATAGATATGACAACAAGCATCAATGGTGAATCGGTGATAGCACACACATGCAGTGCCCTAGCTTGAACCTCCACAAACTAGTTGCTAACTGAAGGCATTGACAATGTGAATGGAAGGAAACACATAGCTCACGGTTTCATCAAACACCATAGGGCGCAATGAATATCCAAAGAGTACAATCAGAACATGTGACATAATACAAAGTACCCTAGCCTTATTTCTATTGGGCTATGTGGTGAATTAACAGTGATAATATATATAGCATGATGCCGTAGTGAGACTCACGGCTGGCACTCATCGTTGATATGCCACCAACAGTCACAAATTTAACATTTGGATAGTGGACACCAACAAATAAATGGAATGCCCTAGCCTTATGGCTTATGGGCTATAAAAAAAAACACAATATGGGCCCTCAAACACAATAGAAAATACAAAGATTGATGCCCTAGATTCATTTGTTCATGGGCCATAAACAGTAGCCATAGTCAAGATATGCAACGTGAGGGAATTCATATGATGCCTCTAATGCAGTGAACCTTCAAAAGATCAGTGCATTTGTTAATCTAAGAAGTGAATATAGAGATATACAAAGAGCCCTAATGCCAAGCATGCATACAAGTGCCATGCCTTGAATACAGAGGTAAAATTCTAGCATGTTGCCCTTGGTTTGCAAAGACACAAGATCGAAGATCTCAAATATCCAAATGGTAATAAAGAGAATGCAATGAAATAGAAATGCAATGATATGCTACAAAGGGGCACGGGTTTCCATGAACTTCAAGCATTGAGCATTACAAAAGGAAATACAAATGTATGGTGCCCCTTTTTATTCATGTTAGATGCAAGATACAAAATGAAAATAGTAATAAACTTGATGCCCTTCCATGATCAAGTACAAGGATTCCCTAGCCTTATGGCTCATAGGATGTATAAGAAGTTAAATCAAACTAGTGCCCTAGTTTCTTACAAACACAAATGCAAAAAATTCACACAGTTGTGTCCTCGACATGAAATAAGATACAGTATAATGCCAAACCAGAAAGCCTACGTTGAAGATGTTGCCAGGGTCAGATTGTTGTTTCTAAATGAGAGAGGGAAGTTTTCATTCGAACTGCAGTGAGATTGGAAGGTTGCTAGGTGCCAAGCTTTAGGGCTTTGATGTCATGAGCTCTTCATCTTCATGCTATGTTTGGACAATAATGCTATTTTCTTCCTCCCCTTTTAGGGTTGAGTGTATGCTGATACCTCTAGACCTATGGTTATGTATATTTTATTCATCATATGAATATCCTCCCATTTCGGGTAGTTGATATTTCATTTTTCTATGTATGTAACCTATAGTTTTTTTCCTAGGGATTGAAGATTTTTGTTATTTTAATGCTATTATTTTTAAAGATGTGCTTCCCTTTTGGTTGAGGCTTTCTTTTAAAAGTATAATTGTATCTACTAGAGGTCTTAGTGGATAGTTTTAAATGTTAGGTCATGGCCCATCTTTTATTGTAAGATAATCGACAAGTGGTGTTTCTATAAACCATTGTCAGATTATTAATTAATGGCATGACTTAGTGGGTGTAATAGTCATTTTTGACTATTCATTTTTAGGTCCCCACTTTCTGTGCCCCTAGGAATCTGGGAATCTGACATTCAGACCATGATGCTGCCTCATGGGTCCATATTTTAACCTTTCTATTCTTAGGAGATAGTGGAGTTGAATGCAAATTCTTAGGTTTTTGTTTTTATGCCTCTCACTTTTGGTGATTGAGGTTAGCTCTTCACTTTTTCTCTCTGATATGAGTGATATAGCTCTAAGAGACACAATTGTACCTATTTCTTTTTAGCAATAAAAATTAGTCCTTCTTGTTCTCCTATAATTCTGGGTTTTCTATTGAATCCATATGTGAGATTATTGTGATGATTCTATATCCTTAATCTTCATTTTGGATTCAAGTGGGTATTCAAGGATTTGTCTTAATTCAGTGGTGTGATTTGTGTATAATCAAGAATATCAGATTTGTGAAGATTTCTTCCTTTTATGGATTCTAAGTACCTAAGAAAGTAGGATTGAGTTGTGAATTAGATTTGAATTGCTAATGAAGTGAACTTATTTCTCAATTGTGGTTTCTCCTCAAATTCGGTGGATCACCTTCCTTTGATTTCAAGTTGTAGTTATTTATGTTCAAGCATTTTCTATCCCTTTTCCCTCCAAGTTTAGATAAGTTTCAAGTGATCCACAGGGAAGCTGACCCTTAATTCAGAGGTCTATTCTCAGATAGGTTACCCATAGCCTGAGAATAGTCCCATGTTTCACAGGATTGTTGGGTTCAATACTTAGCAAAGTAGTGTGCAATCCTTAGTGACAACAGTTTTTTGGCATGCCCAATGGGATAGAGACTTAGTGAGTCTGTTTCCTAGAAGTTTTATGCAAGTTATTGTGTGGTATGAGTAGTGACGGTGTTTTTACATCATACCTAGAGACTCTAATGGTGTTTGATGAAGATCATTATATGAGCTTATGAGTGGGACCCCAACCAGGTAGAGTAAGAATCCTTTTGTGTATGTGGACCTGCCATCTGTCAAAAAGAGGTCTAATGTAGCCCAAGCTAGTGCATCAAAATCTACAAATCTTACTACCAACCCTACTCCTAAGCCTACTCACATTCCTACAAGTGCTTCCCCAATCCAGTCAATACACATATTACTACCTGTACAGGCAGCCCCTACAATTCAAGTTCCCCTAAATCCTCCAATGGCTCAACCCAGATTGCATCCTTTTGTAGCTTTCAATCAAGGCAGTCCTTTAAATTTGTAGTAGCATGATGACATACCTATATCAGCCCTCAAGAGCTTGCCTATGTTTATAGGAGAGGATCAAACCTCAACTATTGAGCATATAAGAGATGTAGCACTCCTTTGCACCCTGCATAATATAACCCAGGATAATGTGGCTGCGATATTGTTGGTAGCTTCCCTCAAGGGAAAAGCATTGCAATGGTTCAGATGCTTAGCAGTCAGTTCTATAACTAATTGGGATGGATTGGGTTAGGCCTTCACCAATCAGTTTGAGGATAAATCACACCACCTCTCATTAGTTGAGCATTTGACTACTATCAAAAGAGCACCTCGAGAATACATTCATGGATTTCAACTTTAGATTTCAAAAAATGTGGAATAGAATACCGGCTACGATTAGACCATCAAGCCAGCATGCTCTCTTATATTATCTAAGAGCCATTAATAGTGATATCTTTGTTATGATCCAATCCATGGGAGGAAATAATTTACCAGCAGCATATGATCTTTCCATAAGAGCTGAAAATAGCCTAATCAAAGTTGGAAAGATAGCCCCAAGGCCTCCAATGCCTATTTTCCCAGAGCTTCATCCTATTCCTGAAGTAATTCCAGCCTTGGCATCTATTCCACCTCTCCCAACTCCTCCTCAACAAGTTTCTAACCCATTTTTGAATCAATCCCAAGAGCTAACTACGATTAAAAAGGCCTTGCAAATAGTTACTAATGAGCTGGTTAGTCTAAAGAAGCAACAGTCCCAGCCTTACCAACAACCTTATCAGCAGCCCTATCAAAATCATTACTAGTAGAACAAACCCCAATACCAATAAGGCTAGCAAGGTTAAGCAAGAAGTTATAACCAAAAGACTAGCCAACCTTATAATCCTAACATTCCTAGTGCTTCTAGGGAGCTGCTTCCTATAGCCTAGAATAATATAGCACAAGATTATCAATGGGGCTGCCCTTGCAATCAACAATATATCTAGGGGATGTTTCCTAATGGCTATAATTAGGCCCTCATGGTATAGAAAAATGTGATGATGCTACAGGAGATGGTTCAACAACTAGAAATCTAGCAAGATCGCGTTGTTACTACAAATGAAGCCCATGCTCCTGAGGCAGCGTTGGTGAACTTTCAAAAAGAAGATTTTTGTGGGGTGAATTTTTCACCAAATGACAACTCAAACCATATTCTAGTTGCAGCCAACACAAGATCTAAGAAGAAGGCTTTTGAGGTTGAAAAAGTGGCCTCTACCAGTCAACAAGCTCCTGTTGTGAATCCACAACCCAAAGCAGTTCAAGCTCCAGTCCTAAACCAGTCAAAGGAGGCTAAAGAACCAGTCAAGGCAGCTACAGAGTTGGTGCCTACACAAAAAAAGATTGTTGTACCTAAGGGAAAGCCTAAAGAAAGTTTGAGATCCTTTAATATTATGGAAAAAATGAAGAAAACCTCTATCAATGTGCCTTTAATGGACACCCTGGAAATTCCTAGACAAAAGGAGCTGATACTGAATGAATTGGCTAAGATTTCACCAAATCAAGAGGCTATTTTGGAACAGCCTAGGGTCCTAGTAGCTGAAACACCTCAAGTGGAGCAGCATAAAGAAGAAACTAGCTCACATCCTATTGTTGCCCCATAGGTTAAGCCTCCTCCTTTCTATGTAACTCTTATTGTTGGAAACTATGTAGTTCATAACTGTATGATAGACTCAGGAGCAAGTAGTTCTATGATTTCTAAGAAGCTTGCAGACCTACTAGGATTATCTTATGAGCCAATAGAAAGGCATGTTGTTCAATTGGATGGGTCATCATTTAGTACTTTAGGAGTTATAAAAGACTTGAGCCTCACTCTGCATGAATGCCCCAATTTCTCCATTCCCCAAGATGTCTATGTCATAGATCTACCTCCTCTTTTTGCTATTTGTCTAAGTAAAGAGTTCACTGCTAGGTTGGGGGGATATCTCTTAGTTGATTGGTCTCATTTGTATTTCAGAACTAGATATAGGACCAAGATTAGAATTAAGTCTAAAGCTTTTGCAAAGACCCATGCTGAGCCATATATCCCAAGCCCTATAAATGCTAATCTGATGTATCATGAACAAGATCCAAGTGATTCTGAATCTAAGACCAATGCTAGAAAGATTCCTGATATTGCCTTAGATGAGTGGGCTGAAAGAGATTTAGACAAAGATGACCCTTTTAAAAATATGGAGGTTTCTAGTATTGGAATGTTTATCATTCATGAAGAAGGTGTTGTGATACTAGATCTAATAAAAAGGAAGATAAACCTTTTGCTAGTTAGAATGATGTTTTATGGCAGCTATTCTTTGACGGTGCCGGAAGTAAGGTTGGTTCAAGAGGAGGAACTATCCTAATTTCTCTAGAAGGACAAAGGTACTACTCTATAGTTCATTTCTCTTTAAGCTATACTAACAACACAGTGTATGAGGCATTGATTCACGGTTTAGAATGGGCTAGACAGAGAGGATTCAAATGCTTAAAAGTGATTAGTGACAGTGAGTTAGTGGTCAATCAAATCTATGGCACTAATCTCACAAAGAATGACACACTTAAGATGTACAAGCACAGGGTCTGCGACCTAGTAGAAGGTTTTGTGCCTTTAATCTGGTTGCTATTCCAAGAAATCAGAACAAACAGGCAGACAAGCTAGCTGCCATGGGAGTAGAATATGATATTTCAAGAGGGGTCCCAAATCCTAATTCTCAGCATGTAAAGATTCTGGTAAGACCATCCATACCAGACAATCAAGTAAGCTGGAAAGTTTTTGAAAATGATGAGCAGATTTTCAATTTTCTAATAGAAGAAGCAGAGTTCTCTAGAGTTAACCAAAGAAAACATGCTCAACAGTATGGTGACCAGATGTTACAGTTGAAGAGAAATAAAGTTCCTAAAGGACTAGTCACACTTGAGTCTATATTTAATTCTGATGATCAACTTAGGGGAGACAAGACCAGTATGACAGTTAAAGAAGAACACTATCAGCCCATGGAGATTCTTAAGGAAAAATTCCTTAAGCTTGGAAAGGTATGCACACAACTAGAATAGCAAGCCTTTATTTCATTATGTCAAGAATATAGTGATGTCTTTGCATGGGAATACTATGATTTGAAAGGATTTGATCCTCACTTATCCTAGCACACCATTGAACTAGAGCCCCATGCCAAGCCAGTAAGGTAGAAACAAAGGCCTATCAATCCTAAGTTAGGAGTCTTGATGAAAACATAGTTGAAAAAGATGATTGAGGCCAATATTGTTTTTCCCATTAAGCACACCTCTTGGGTTTCAAATCTAGTACCAGTAGGAAGAAGAATGGTGAAATCTAGCTATGTGTGGATTTTAGAGATCTTAACAGAGCTTCACTCAAGGATCATCACCCATTTCCATCCATGGAATAGATTCTACAGTATGTCTCAGGGTCTGATAGATTTTCTCTGTTAGATGGATTTTTTGGCTATAAACAGGTCTTGGTTAAGGAGGAAGATCAATATAAAATAGCATTCACCACTAAATGGGGCACCATGGCATACAAGAAGATGCCTTTTGGGTTGTCTAACACTAGTGCTACTTTTCAGAAAGCCATGGAGATGGCATTTGCTGGATTGATGAATAAGTTTGTTTTGGTCTACTTAGATGACATAACTATATTTTCAAAGGACACTAAGGATCACCTGGTTCATCTGAAGTAGATTTTTGAGAGGTGCAGAGAGTTTGGAGTCTCACTGAATCTAAAGAAATGCATCTTTGATGTACATGAAGGTAGACTACTGGGGCGCATTGTTTCTAAGAAAGGAACAACCATTGATCCTGAGAGGGTAAAAGCCATCCTGGCTCTACCCCTACCAGCTCACAAGAAGGGATTACAGAGTTTTCTTGGAAGAATCAACTTCTTGAGGAGGTTCATTCCAAACATTGCAACACTCTTGAAGCCTATGACCCAAATGTTGAAAAAGAACTCAACCTTCCATTGGACCAATGAAGGTAAAAGGTGTTTTGAGGAAGTCAAGGAAGCAATTTCATCCACCACTTCTCTGGTAAACCCTAACTTTTCTAAAGATTTTATAATGTATGCTTTTGGAGACAATGATAGTATCTCTACTATGTTAGTTCAGCAAAATGCTGAGAAACAAGAACAACCAGTAGCCTTCTACAGTCAAGGCCTAGATGGTTATGAGCTTAATTATATGCCTGTAGAAAAGCATGTCCTAGCAATTGTGAGAAGTTTGAAAAAATTTAGACACTTTTTGTCCAACAACACAATGCACCTGATGGTTGCTCACCCTTGCATAAGAGATTTCCTGCTAAACAAGGATTTGAGCCACAAGAGGGCTGGTTGGGTCACCAAAGTCATGGTATATGACATTCAGATTAAAGTAACCAAGCTAGTTAGAGGAAAGGGGTTGTGTGAGAAGCTAAATGAAGGTATAGTAGACTTGAACCAGCAAGAGGAGGAGGTTGTTCTAATGAATCAGGATGCAGGATAGAGCACAAGCTAGACAACAGAGATGAAGTATTATCTCTCAACTGGTCAATGTCCTCAGGGCCTTGTAATGAGTAAAAGAAGGTACTTTAGACTCCAAGCCATTCCATTTATTGTTATTGATAACATTCTATATAGAAGGGATCATAGTGGTGTCCTATTGAGATGTGTTGAGACTGACTAAGTGAATAAGATACTGGAGGAGTTTCATGATGGGGGCTCTGGAGGACACTTTGCTACTAGAACCACTTCTCTTAAAGTGATGAGAGCTGGATACTACTGGCCTAGCTTGTACAAAGATGCTTTTGATTGGGTAAGAAGATGCAAGAACTATGTCCTGTTTGCTAGAAAGCAAAAGCTGGCAGCCCTTCCCCTTCATCCTATCAAGGTAGAGCAACCATTCTCAAAGTGGGGACTGGAATTTATTGGACCTATCAAACCCCCATCTAGTGTTGGAAACAAATGGATACTTGCTACCATAGACTATTTTACCAAGTGGATAGAAGCTGTAGCACTAAAGGAAGCCAATGAGACCTCTGTTTTAAACTTTTGTCAGGACATTGTGTCCATATTTGGTGCTCTAGATTCAATCATTTCTGACAATGCTATGGCATTCCTCAGAACTAAAATTTTAGAATGGAAACTCAAGCACAATATCTTTCTGAGTACCTCTTCTAACCATTACCCTTAGGGTAATGGTCAGGCAGAATCAATGAATAAAAACTTGTTGAGGATAATCAAAAGGACTATAGAAGGAAACCAGAGAGACTGGCACACCAAGTTGAAGCTAGCCTTGTGGGCAGACAGAATAACACCCAAGAGGTCTATAGGAAACTCACCCTACACATTGGTATATAGAAAGGAAGCTAGGATTCCCCTATCTATTGAGTTGCCTACCCTAAGTCTAATTAAAGAGATTGATCTTATGGAGGAAGATATTATGCAAGTCAGGCTAGTTGAACTTATTGAACTTGAATAAATAAGGAAAATGGAATTGGAGAACCTGGAGGCTCATCATGCTTAGATGAAGAAGAGTTTTGACAAAAAGACCACACCTAAAGTCTTTAAAGAAGGGGATCTGGTCCTCAAGTGGGATGAAGAAAAACATAAACTAGGGAGGCGCACTAAGTTTAATGCCATCTGGAGTAGGCCCTTCATGGTGATTAGATGCAAAGCCCATAACGCTTTTCAGCTGGCTAGCATGGATGCAGAGGAGCTTCCCACTCTAGTGAATGGGATCCACCTCAAGGCTTGTTTCTGAGGTTCTTTTCTACCCTATATATTAGTAAGTTAAGAGTTTTTGGTTTTCTGTGCTCCCTAAGTGCCTGACACAAGTTTTTTTTAGTAGTTTCTTTTAGTTGTTTTCAGTTGGTGTGAGTAGCAATAAGCCAGAGAGGTTGTCTCTAGCAGTTACCAGTTTTGTTGAGAAGGATTGGTTATCTGAAAGAAGATAGGTTCAGTTGTGGTTTAGTGACTATGTGCCCAATGCATCTATCAGGCAGCTAGTTAGGATGCTTAGCAGGAAAGCACTCCATAGAGGTTGCCAATATGTTGTCATATTTTTTGATTCATTCTTGAGTTTGGAGACCTAATTACTAGATGATGCTACAATACCCTAGTTTGTGTTATTAGGTGGTCTTTCTTATATTTGCATTTATTTCATTGCAAAATACTGAAAATGAAAAAGGAAATGAATTGCATCTACATCTACTCATGCATTTATCAGTGACATGTATAATGTTCAAAAAGAAAAGAACTGAAAAGAAAAGCATTTATCTAAGCTCACACAAGCCATGAGCATAGCCGTTATCAGATTTGAATAGATGAGTAGAGATATACATAAAGAAATAATAAATACGGGGGTACCAAACATTTCCTGGTATTGATGTCTGAATCCAGTCCTGTCCAGTGAGCTCCTAAAATCTAGAACCTGGAATAAGTGAAAAGAGGAGATGGGTTATATCCTATGGATCTATGCAATGGCTGGTATCACAATATCATAGAATGCATACATACACTTAGCCATGCACCTCTAACAAAGGTTGTGCTCAGGGCATGTGCATGAGAATCATCCAAGGAACCAAAAGAGGCATCATGTTTTCACTGACATGTTTGTTTCATGTGCAGATACAGGAGAAGCTGATCCAATAATGAATTCCATGAATGATTTGGGCCCTTGATGCAGACCATGATAGGGAAACCTCATGATCTCCATCATGGCCACATCAAAGGCCAAGGGAACACACATTATGTATAGATGAAGAGCATCTAGATGATTAAACATCAATAGGGATCAATCAAATAACATGGCATGATAAATCAAATACTGGTATCAAAGTGCAAACAAAATTGTATGTGTTGTAACATTGGGCATGATATTATGATAAGCCGACAGGGGGACACCATGGCATCAAGGAGAATAGAACTAGAATTAGGGCACACAGATCTATGTGAGAGATAAGGCACACTAAAACATGAATGTATCTCAGATCTGCATTAATGTTATAATAGGGCATAACATATGTGTGTTGTAGCATGAAGCAATAACAACACAATGATAACACTACTGTCTTAAGCATCCACAAACATACAACAAACCAAGGAGATACCAATTCAAATGAAAAGCATGTGAACACATCATTACAATTGAGCATGTAAAAGAAATGTCATTGATACCAATATATGCATCAAACCATGGCACTTGGGTGCCAGTATTTCAAAAGGACAAGCATTATAGAGTAGTGACAAATGAAATGATCATGCGCATGCAATATATTCAAAAGCATGGATACCAATCAATAATAATGATGCTTGGGCTCAACCAACAGCAAGGAACACTTTGACATAATGTTCAAGGATCATATGAAGGTAGGATCAGTGCTCAATGGCAACTAGAACAGTCAAATGGACCCCATTATAGAGCCAGTCATATTCATGAACACATCAGTAAACTTTCACTTTATGATAGCCATAGCAAGCAAAGAATTCAAATGAAAACAGCAAGTCTAAAAATGTAAATGCAGTGCCTAAGCAATATTAGTGGCTAAGCATAAGTGATCAATATACATGGTAGCATGCTCTCAAGTTGTGCTCAATACCATAACAGTGAACTTCTGAACATGATTCCATAAACACCAAAAGTGATAACAAGCTCACGGGCTGCCGTAACAAAATTGCCAATAAATGCTAGCAATCAAATGCATAATAAAAATACCATCATAACAAATAGAGGGTCCACAAGGGAAATGTGTTGTAGCAATGATAGAAACTCACAAATATCATCAAAAGAAGTATCTACTGTGCCATGAACAAACAGAGATACCACAACATTAAGCTCGCGGGTCAAATCTTAACGCCATGTATTAACATCAATAGTTGCATGCCATTGGATCAAGCACTAATAGATATGACACAAAGAATCAATGGTGAATCACTGATAGCACACACACGCGGTGCCCTAGCTCAAAACTCCACAAACTAGTTGGTAACCAAAGACATTGACAACATGAATGGAAGGAAATACATAGCTCACAGTCTGATCAAACACCACAGGGTGCAATGAATGTCCAAACAGTACAATCAGAACCCATGACACAATACAGAGTACCCTACCCTTATTTCTATTGGGCTATGTGGTGAATTAATAGTGATCATATATATAGCATGATGCCCTAGTGAGACTCACAGCTATCACTCATCATTGATATGCCACCAACAATCACAAATTTAACATATGGACAGTGGACACCAACAAATAAATGCAACGCCCTAGCCTTATGGCTTATGGGCTATAAAAAATACAAACATAATAGGAGCCCTAAAACATAACGGAAAATACAAAGATTGATGCCCTAGATTCATTTGTTCATGGGCCATAAATAGAAGCCACAATTAAGATATGCAATGTGAGGGAACTCATATCATGCCTCTAATGCAGTGAACCTTCAAAAGATCAGTGCATTTGTTAATCTAAGAAGTGAATACGGAGATATACAGAGAGCCCTAACACCAATCATGCATACAAGTCCCATGCCTCGAATACAGAGGAAAAATTCCAGCATGTTTCCCTCGGTTTGCAAAGACACAAGATCAAAGATGTCAAATATCAAAATGGTAATAAAGAGAATGCAATGAAATAGAAATGCAGAGATATGGCACAAAGGGGCACGGGTTGCCATGAACTTCAAGCACTGAGCATTACAAAAGGAAATACAAATTTATGGTGCCCCTTTTTATTCACGTTAGATGCAAGATACAAAATGAAAATAGTAATAAACTTGATGCCCTTCCATGATCAAGTACAAGGATGCCCTAGCCTTATGGCTCACGGGTTATATAAGTAGTTAAATCAAACCAATGCCCTAGTTTCTTACAAAGACAAATGCAAAAAATTCACACAGCTATGTCCTCGACATGAAATAAGATACAGTATAATGCCAAACCAAAAAGCCTACCTTAAAGATGTTGCCAAGGTCAGATTACTATTTCCAAATTAGAGAGGGAAGTTGTCATTCGAATTGTAGTGAGATTGGAAGGTTGCTAGGTGCCAAGCTTTAGGGCTTTGATGCTGTGAGCTCTTCATCTTCATGCTATGTTTGGACAATAATGCTATTTTCTTCCTCCCCTTTTAGGGTTGAGTGTATGCTGATACCTCTAGACCTATGGTTATGTACATTTTATTCATCATATGAATATCCTCCCATTTTGGGTAGTTGATATTTCATTTTTCTATGTATGTAACCTATAGTTTTTTCCTATGGATTGAAGATTTTTGTTATTTTAATGCTATTATTTTTAAAGATGCACTTCCCTTTTGGTTGAGGCTTTCCTTTAAAAGTATAATATTATCTATTAGAGGTCTTAGTGGATAGTTTTAAATGTTAACTCATGGCCCATCTTTTATTGTAAGATAATCGACAGGTGGTGTTTCTATAAACCATTGTCAGATTACTAATTGATGGCATGACTTAGTGGGTGTAATGGTCATTTTTAACTATTAATTTTTAGGCCCCCACTTTCTGTGCCCCTAGGAATCTGGGAATCTGACATTCAAACCATGATGCTGCCTCATGGGTCCATATTTTGAATTTTCTATTCTTAGGAGGTAGTGGAGTTGAATGCAAATTCTTGGGTTTTTGTTTAAATACCTCTCACTTTTGGTGATTGAGGTTAGCTCTTCACTTTTTCTCTTTGATATGAGTGCTATGGCTCTGAGAGACACAATTGTACCTATTTCTTTTTAGCTATAAAAATTGATCCTTCTTGTTCTCCTATAATTCCAGGTTTTCTGTTGAAGACATATGTGAGATTATTGTGATGATTCTATATCCTTAATCTGCATTTTGGATTCAAGTGGGTATTCAAGGATTTTTCTTAATTCAGTGGTGTGATTTGTGTATAATCAAGAATATCATATTTGTGAAGATTTCATCCTTTTCTAGATTCCAAGTACCTTATTTCATCAGGAGTTAAGAAAGTAGGATTGAGTTGTGAATTAGATTTGAATTGCTAATGAAGTGAACTTATTTCTCGATTGTGGTTTCTCCTCAAATTCAGTGGATCACCTTCCTTTCATTTCAAGTTGCAGTTGTTTATTTTCAATCATTTTCTATCCCATTTCCCTCCAAGTTTAGATAAGTTTCAAGTGATCCAAATGGAAGTTGGCCCTTAATCTGGTGGTCTATTCTCGGATAGGTTACCCACAACCTAAGAATAGTCCCATGTTTCACAAGATTGCTAGGTTCAATACTTAGCAAAGGAGGGTGCAATCCTTAGTGACAACACTTCACTTGACGTATATATCTCTGATGCTCGGTTATGCCTATAGTTCAACTCAATCCTTTCTATAACCAATTTGACTAGGTATGCATGAAAAATGTCTTCACGCAAAATCTTCTGCAGTCTCTATTCATCTAGCATAATTCTGATGCAGGAGCATCCTGGGTGTAAGAGCAATCTTGCATCACCCAAAAATATTTCTATTTTTGTATTCAATAAGGGCTATTTTGTGCAGAGCTGCTATTTATGGAAAGTTACTATTTTTGGTAATTTTTGTATGTGCTCAAAATGATCTGATTTCTTTCTTGGAGGTTCATTTTGGTCATATAAGTCTGCCAGTAAAGTTTCATTGCCAGATCAAGTGTATATTGGAAGATATTGAAGATTTTCAGTATTGGCAGCAGGGTACAGAAACTTCGAACTCAGTTTTGAAGGCTTTAGAGGCCCCGGATGAGGTCGAATTTTAGGCTGAATGAAGCTTGCTTATTCAGGCGTTGTAGAGCTCCTCGCGCCCTTTCCGAAATGGGGTTACAATAGTCAATCGGGTCAACTGGTGATGACTTATGGTCTTCGGAAGTTGGGTCACCTGAAATGGCGGAAAATGATTTTTCTTCAAAATTTCTGTTCGGGTTTCAAAATTTATTTTGAGCCGACTATGATGTAATGAAATGTAAAATAAAAAAAATAATTCTAAGTTTGGTCGGCCTTATTGGCTAAAATTCTGGAACCTTCCCAGGCGGTGGAAAATTGCCTATATAAGGAAGGCTGTATTATTGTCTTAGGCAGTTCAGAATAGTTCTGGGTAGTAGATCTGGGTATTGATTCGAGGCTTTGTCCTACAGAATATTGTAAGGGAATGCCCATGTGGCTTTGAATATTGTAATTCTGAAAGTTTGTAATTCCACATTTGTGGAGATAATAAGAAGCCAATTTTCTGTTCTTGCATATTGTTGTTGTTTCTCTATTTCTGTTATGTGTTTGTGGTATTAAGGGGAGCACCCTTCATCAAGTGGTATCAGAGCAGGAGTTCTTGAGTGTGTAAACAGATCGCCGACTGTGAGGCAGTTTGCACCAGGACCGTGGCTAGGGTTTCAGCGCGCATCGCGAAAATGCCTCCACGAAGGGAACGTGGTGGAAGAGCTGGTGTTGTGACACCTGAGGTTAGAGAGCTACAGAGACAAGTGCGAGCAATGCAAGAAGAGATTCGCAGAGGAATGAATCTTAATGTCAGAGACGAAAGAGAGGATGAAGCCGAAGAAGAATATCAAGAAGGAGAAATTGAAATTGTGAACCAGGAGGAAGAAAGACTTTTTCGGGCGATTTCCAAGATTGGGAAAAGACCTAAGATTGAGGTTCCTACATTTTCTAGAAATCTTAACCCAGAGGAATTGATCGACTGGATCAATGAATGTGAGGAATATTTTGAGTATGAAGATGTTGAGGATCCTGATAGGGTCAAATTTGCGAAGGCCAGACTGAAAGGTCATGCGAAGATCTGGTGGCAAGAAATTCAATTGGAGCGAAATAGAAGAGGGAAAGATAAAATCACAAGATGGGATCGGATGGTGGATAAATTGAAGTGACAGTTCATTCCTGTTGATTATGAGCTTGATCTACTAAAGAAAATACAAAGTTTTAAGCAAGCAGGAAGATCTGTTCAGGAGTATACAGAGGAGTTCTATCGACTTCTCATCAGAACAGGCCATGCAGAAGCTGATAAGGAGAAAGTTGCCCGATACCTTAATGGGTTAAGGCCAAGCATTCAGGAGGAGCTGAATCTGGTTCGAATGAACAGTATTGAGGAGGCATACCACTTTGCCCTAAAAGTAGAGGAAAAGCTGAACAAGAAGTTTGAGAGCAGACAAAACGGAAGAGGTCGCGGTGGACGATCTGGTGGACGGTCATATGGTGGCCGAAATGAAGATCCGAAAAAGAAGGATGAGGCTAGTAGTAGTCAGAATCAGCGAGGAAATAATTCCAATCGCTTCCAAGATCAGAATAATAGAGATCAAAGAGGAAGAGGAAGAGGACAAGGATCTGGAAGAGGTGGCTTCCGTGGAACATGTTTTCACTGTGGAGAAGAAGGTCATAGGGCATTTGAATGTCCTCAACGCCAAGGCAGAACAGACAGGAGAAATGAAGGCCAGGCCAGAATTGCACATGTAGATGAAGATGCCAGATCATCAAATTTTAAAGATGCTGAAAGAGGAGAAACGTTGATTAACAGAAGAGTCCTGTTGAGTGGTGAGAATGAACCTGAGCAAAGGAGGAGCTTGTTTCGCACCAGGTGCAAGTGTGAAGGTAAATGTTGTGATGTGATTATCGATAGTGGAAGCACTGACAATTAGGTGTCAGAAGAGATGGTGACAAAGTTGAAGCTCAAGAGACAGAAACACCCACATCCATATCAGATTGCCTAGGTACAAGATGACCACAAGGTCATGGTCAATGAACAATGCCTGGTGAAGTTCAAGATTGGCGGATACCAAGATGAGGTATTGTGTGATATCATATCTATGGATGCATGTCATATGTTGTTGGGTAGACCGTGGTAGTTTGACAGATGTGCTGTACATGATGGCCATGCGAATACCTATTCCCTGACAAAGGATGGAGTGCGACATAAGCTAAAACCATTGAAGGAGACTGAAGAAAAGGTATGTGGTAATGCAAGGATAACTTTTGTTGATGGAAGAAATTTCCTAGATGGTATGAGGCATGAGCATGTATGTTTTGCTTTAATTCCAAAAGATGGTAAAGAGGAAGTAGAAGATGTTCGTGTAGAAGTTGCAGATTTGTTGAATGAGTTTCAGGATATTGTATCCGATAACGTGCCTGATGGATTACCACCAGTTAGGAAGATCAGTCATCAAATGGATTTGATCCCAAGAGCGAGTTTGCCAAATAAGGCAGCACATAGAATGACACCTGCAGAAAGTGAGGAGTTGAACAGACAAGTACATGAACTGCTACAGAAAGGATTGATCTGTGAGAGTCTGAGTCCCTGTGCTGTACCAGCGGTATTAGCACCAAAGAAGAATGGAGAGTGGAGGATGTGTATAGATTCTAGGGCAATAAACAAGATCACAATCAAGTACAGGTTTCTATTGCCACGAATGGATGATATTATGGACTGTTTGAGTGGAGCTGTGTATTTTTCAAAAATAGATCTGAAAAGTGGATATCATCAGATTCGGATCAGAGAAGGAGATGAATGGAAGATTGCCTTCAAGACAAAGGAAGGACTGTATGAGTGGTTAGTCATGCCTTTTGGGCTAACCAATGCACCGAGCACTTTCATGCGGCTCATGAACGAGGTTCTGAAAGAATTTCTAGGTAAGTTTGTCATTGTTTACCTAGATGATATTCTGATCTTTAGCAAGACATTGGAGGAGCATATGATGCATATTCGTATGGTATTTGAGAAGTTGAGAGAAGAGAAATTGTTGATTAATTTGAAGAAGTGCAGTTTTGTGAAGAAAGAGTTGGTGTATTTGGGGTTTGCAGTTTCAGGAGAAGGTCTAAAAATGGACCCAGAGAAGGTACAGGCTATCCTTGAATGGCCTACTCCAAGGAATGCTACTGAGGTACGATCTTTTCATGGTCTAGCTAGCTTTTACAGAAAGTTTATCAGAAATTTTAGCAGTATTTGTGGACCCTTGACTGAAACAATGAGAGGGGATAGAAAAGAGTTTAAGTGGACTAATGGGGCAGAAAAGAGTTTTCAATTGTTGAAACAAAAAGTTACAGAACAACCTGTTTTAGCACTTCCAGATTTTAATAAGGTGTTTCAAGTAGATTGTGATGCTAGTGGTACTGCAATAGGAGCTGTTATGAGCCAAGAAGGTAAACCTATTGCTTATTTCAGTGAGAAGTTGAATGATGCCAAGAGAAAATATTCTGTTTATGATCAGGAATTTTATGCTATAGTTCAAGCATTAAAGAAGTGGAGACACTATTTGCTTCCTAAGGAGTTTGTTTTGTATACTGATCATCAAGCTTTGCAATATTTGAATAGTCAAGGAAAGTTGAATGAAAGGCATTTGAAATGGGTTGAATTTTTGCAGAGTTATACATTTGTTTTGAAACACAGGAGTGGAAAGTCTAATAGGGTTGCAGATGCTCTTAGCAGAAGGCAACTACTGCTGACAGAAATACAGATTGAAGTGGTTGGGTTCAAGGAGCTCAAGAATTTGTATCCAGAGGATCCTGATTTTGGTGAAGCTTGGAAAGTTTGTAAAGAACCTGTTACTCTAGACAGGACGAAATGGTTGGATTTCATCATCCAGGATGATATGCTATTCAGAGGGAGTCAGTTGTGCATTCCATGAAGTTCTATGAGGGAGAATCTCATCAAGGAGAAGCATAGTGGAGGATTGGCTGGACACTTTGGTCGTGATAAAACCCTTGCTTTGGTTGGTGAGAATTATTATTGGCCACAATTGCAGCAAGATGTGAAGAAGTTTGTACAGAGTTGCAGAGTATGTCAGATGGCGAAAGGAGTGAAGCAGAATACAGGGTTGTATCAGCCATTACCTATACCAGAGAAGCCTTGGGAGGATATCAGTATGGACTTTGTTCTTGGTTTACCGAGGACACAGCGGGGACACGATTCAATTTTTGTGGTAGTTGACAGATTTTCAAAGATGGCACATTTCATTCCCTGCAAGAAGACTAATGATGCTGTTCATGTAGCAGAATTGTTTTTCAGAGAAGTAGTGAGACTTCATGGTTTGCCAAAGACCATAGTTTCAGATCGGGACACTAAGTTTGTTGGATATTTCTGGCGTACATTGTGGAAGAAGTTAAAGACAGATTTGAAGTTCAGTTCATCACATCATCCACAGACTGATGGACAAACAGAGGTGGTGAATAGGAGTTTGGGAAATTTGCTGAGATGTTTGGTTGGAGATAAGCCAACGGGATGGGATTTGATTTTACCACAGGCAGAATTTGCATACAATAATTCTGTCAATAGGAGCACTAGTAAATCACCATTCCAGATTGTATATGGAAGTAGTCCAAGAAATGCATCTGAATTGAGGAAGATAGATAAAGGAGAAATAAGTAGTGCTGAAGCTGAGGATTTTGCAGAACACTTGAAGAACATCCATGAGGAGGTGAGGAAGCATATTACCAAGATGAACGCACAGTATAAGGCTAAGGCAGATGAGAAAAGGAGGTATAAGGAATTTCAAGTTGGTGATGAAGTCATGGTTCATTTGCGGAAGGAGCGGTTTTCAGTTGGTACATATAACAAGCTGAAAATGAAGAAGTTTGGACCATGTAGGATACTGAAGAAACATGATTCAGGAAACGCATATGAGCTAAATATTTCACCAGTGTTTAACATTTTAGACCTGACAGAGTATCATGAAGGAGGTGTTGAAGATGAGATCACAGCAGCACAGTGGAGTATTCCAGCAACTAGTTCAGACACTAAGGAGATCGAGGATATACTGGACAGTCATATTGGCAGAAGCACAAGGAACAGGATATATGAAGAATATCTGGTCAAGTGGAAAGGACGACCTGTTGAAGATTCATCATGGCTGACAAAGGAGGAGATTAGCCGTCTTGGTTTTCCTCTGCACACCTGAGTCGTGACAGGGTCACTTCTCAAATCACCCCGGGTGTCTGATGCAGGAGCATCCTGGGTGTAAGAGCAATCTTGCATCACCCAAAAATATTTCTATTTTTGTATTCAATAAGGGCTATTTTGTGCAGAGCTTCTATTTATGGAAAGTTACTATTTTTGGTAATTTTTGTATGTGCTCAGAATGATCTGATTTCTTTCTTGGAGGTTCATTTTGGTCATATAAGTCTGCCAGTAAAGTTTCATTGCCAGATCAAGTGTATATTGGAAGATATTGAAGATTTTCGGTATTGGCAGCAGGGTACAAAAACTTCGAACTCAGTTTTGAAGGCTTTAGAGGCCCCAGATGAGGTCGAATTTTGGGCTGAATGAAGCTTGCTTGATTCAGGTGTTGTAGAGCTCCTCGTGCCCTTTCCGAAATGGGGTTACAATAGTCAATCGGGTCAACTGGTGATGACTTATGGTCTTCGGAAGTTGGGTCACCTGAAATGGCGGAAAATGATTTTTCTTCAAAATTTCTGTTCGGGTTTCAAAATTTATTTTGAGCCGACTATGATGTAATGAAATGTAAAATAAAAAAAATAATTCTAAGTTTGGTCGGCCTTATTGGCTAAAATTCTGGAACCTTCCCAGGCGGTGGAAAATTGCCTATATAAGGAAGGCTGTATTATTGTCTTAGGCAGTTCAGAATAGTTCTGGGTAGTAGATCTGGGTATTGATTCGAGGCTTTGTCCTACAGAATATTGTAAGGGAATGCCCATGTGGCTTTGCATATTGTAATTCTGAAAGTTTGTAATTCCACATTTGTGGAGATAATAAGAAGCCAATTTTCTGTTCTTGCATATTGTTGTTGTTTCTCTATTTCTGTTATGTGTTTGTGGTATTAAGGGGAGCACCCTTCATCAAATTCAATAATGAATCTCATGTCTCTTAAATAGACATGTAAACCATTTTCATATCAGCCATTTGATTTTTCCTCTTAATTTTTTTCGTCATGGATCTAATAACTAACTTCATCTCTTACCTTAGAATCATAAGCAATTTCTAGTTCATCAATTTCAGTCAGCTGTTATAAAATTTAATGTTTTCATCCATACTCGGTTAATACTGAATGCATCAGTGATAACTAACTCAGTTATTACTATCACTCCATATACACAAGACTGACTCAGTGTATACAAAAATCTTCAATTACCAACCACATTAACTTGTTTAATTATGATCTTTTCTTCGTAATAGAATAATGCAATATGCTCAAGTCAACAACATAATGCCATAGACTCATCAATAAGTTACACAATGTATACCTTATCCTTATCTATCATATCCATCTTGTCCTTATGTAGATATCTCATTTCTTCACCATTTCTTCCTTCTACAGATGTTCAGATGTTTGTAACTATCATGATAAGTATAGTAAAAAACTAGTTGAAATCAATGACAACATATTGACTTCTTTAATCATCTTACATATCACTTTAACTACCCGGTGATCTCTAATCATTGTTTCTTCAATTCATTAAGATATTCAATCCATTGTAGGTTGTCAATTACCGAAATCTTTAATTACCAACGACATTAACTTGTTCAATTCTGATCTCTTCTTCATAATAGAATAATGTAACATGCTCAAGTCAACAACATAATTCCATACACTCATAAATAAGTTACCCAATGCATACTTTATCCTTATATATCATATCCATCTTTTCCTTATGTAGATATCTCATTTCTTCACCATTTCTTCCTTCTATAGATGTTTAGATGTTTGTAACTATCATGATAAGTATAGTCAAAAACTAGTTGACATCAATGACAAAATATTGACTGATTTAATCATCTTACATATCACTTTAACATCTCAATATACACAAGACTGACTCAAAAACTAGTTGGCATTAACTTGTTCAATTCCGATCTCTTCTTCATAATAGAATAATGAAACATGCTCAAGTCAACAACATAATGCCTTAGACTCATTAATAAGTTACCCAATGTATACCTTATCCTTATCTGTCATATCCATCTTGTCATTATGTAGATATCTTATTTGTTCACCATTTCTTCCTTCTACAGATGTTCAGTTGTTTGTAACTATCATGATAAGTATAGTAAAAAACTAGTTGACATTAATGACAACATATTGATTGTTTTAATAATCTTACGTATCACGTTAACAGCTCGGTGATCTCTAATCAATGTTTCTTTAGTTCATCAAGATATTCAATTATCACTATGATTAATCTACAATTGTAGGCTAGACCATAATCTGCCAGCCTACAACCAATTCAACTAGGGCTTGCTACAAACAAACTTTTCTTCCATACCACTTGGTGTAGTGCCAAGGATAGATGATTTCCAAAGGAGATGCCCAACCTCATAGCTAAGAGTAATAAGGAAGCAACAATGCAAAAGTAGAGATAGAATACATGATCCAATGTATTTATTCAAAGGTCAAACAACATACATGTTGGGTTGTTAGGCTTTCCTCATTATGACCTTATACAAAAAAATGAATCTCAAGTCCTAATAGTGATATGTCAAAGTCTTAGATGTAGTTTTCTATAACCATCATAACCTCCTCCATAAGATACATCAAGTTATTACGTATAGGAAATGCCTCTAACATTCATTGAAGAAAGAATTACATTCCCCAAGAAGGAAACATGTACACAATAAATAGACCTGGCCCAAAATGAATCAAAGATCCTTGAAAAGGATAAAAAAAGATGAGAGATCATATGAAATGATCCATTGAAGATCCATGAACCACATGCTTACAAACAAATATCAACAACTGCACATCGAATCTGTAAATTGGTCCAAGAAAGTAACAAACACATTACCCAAGGATAGTAAATGGATCAAATATTGACCATCCATGAACAATAGGAGATGTGACCATAGAAAGATGATCCTAGACAGGTCTAGAATAAGACTTTACAATTGCACACACTATCTTAAACAAATGATGATTGTTCAACATAATCTCTCCAACCGATAAAGAAGAAAAAATATGCAAAGAATTGTTTTTGGTTGATGAAAGATTCCTCTGAACCCAAGCTGCTCTTGGATTAGAAAAAATTATAGCAGATCATTTGAAATTCAATTTGGAGGGGCAAGAACATGGCATTGAAGATAGAATAGCAACGTAACTTCCAAATAGACTTCAGGATGACCTATCTCTAGGATTGGGTAAGGATATTATGATGGGGGGAACTACCAAGAAGAGTCATTCTATTTCTCCAGAGAAAATGAAACAACAAATGTTCTGGGCATGAGGAAAAAGCCAAAAGGCATGCTTTATGGATTCTATTTGACACAAAAATGACATGATCTGGTGAAGGTTCAAGGAATTTAAGGCTATTTTTTATCGGAAGCTTGACATGAAGAATTTTCCAAGCTAAGAGATGAGATTGAGAATCCACTTTGGATTTCCATATTTGTCATCTAAGTTTGTTCCATCTTTATCGACTAAGTTTTCATTTCCATTTAGCATTGAGGTAGGATGACATCATGAGAGTAGGGAGAAGTTTCTTATAAACAACTTTAAGGGGAAAGAAAAAAAACTTGTGTTTATTAGGCCATCTCCAATATTTGAAAAATATAGAATGGCAAGGTGAAGAGAATAGACATGAGTGCTTTGGAGGAACCAACTATTATATTTGGAGAAGGGGCTTCTTAGAAGAGGATGCTAGGTTAAAATGAGATCTAAGTTACTTCCAGGACTTCCAATTTAAGGTGACAAGATTCTAAAAATCTTAGAAATTTGAATTACCTTTTGAAAAAGGTATCCACCCTTGAATCTCTTGTTGATGCCAAGGGGATTTTCTTCTTGTTGAATTAGACGACTCCACCAAATAGAGAAATTTAGAAAGATGAGGCCATGACTAAAAGATTGATCAGACCAAATCAGCTTCCTTGAAGTAGTTTTCTAGGCTTTCCAAATGGGATTGAATGGAGTTGATCTATGATTTTTTTAAAAAGGAGCTAAGAGGAGCTTATCTTTCCAATAAACCTTGTCTCATGAACGGTTAGCAACAACAGATTGGATTCAAAATTTAACTATTTTCTTCTAGTGTGGATCCCCTTCCAAAGCTCGCAAAATTCTTTTACTGGTGCAAAAAATTCCTTGGGTGAAAGGATCAATCATCCCCAAACAACATTTGTCCTTTGGTCAGATACAATGAATCCATGAGGTGGACTAATGACCTTTCTTCTTACCCCATTTATCCCAACTAAAATTTCTAATTAATTGAGTTGGTTGATTGTAGAAATATTTGGAGGGCAGCCAATATGACAAAATGTAAACATGACTAGCAATGAGGATTTTATTGGAAACTTCGATATGACTAACCATGGAGAGGAACCAATTAGTCTAGTTCAACAACTTGTTTCTAGATTTTGTTATGCATTAAGTCCATATATCTTTCAAGGACACTCCAATAACAAAGGGTATACAAAGGTATCTAGTAACTGTGTCATTGCTTAATTTTATTCAATTCAGAAGTGATCCAAGAATGACATGATGCAGGATGAGACGTGATAAATTCAATTTTGTGCATAACAATCTTGGAACTAGAGAAAGTGAAAAAGATGTCTAAAGTATCTAGGATGTTAGCTACTTCATTGACATAGTTTTGGATAAATAAAATGCTATCATCAAAAAAGTGGGAATTAAGCACTTCAGCATTACCTAGGAGCGAGATACATGGATAAGTTTAGAAGAAAAAGCATGTTGAAACAAGTAACCAAGGGCATTGAATGCCAATACAAAGAGGAATGGTGCAAGGAGGAAACCTTGGTGGATAAATTTTTGCAAGGGGAATTGGAGAGACAAGGTTCCATTAACAATGACTTTGGCATTAGCATCAATATACAACGTTTTAATTTGATCACGAATCTTCAGTCCAAATCCATAGAAGATCCATGAACCACATGCTAACAAACAAATATTAACAAATATGAAAGGCTTTATCAAAATACAATTTGATAATTAAAGCATCTTAGGCAAATTCTTGAGCCCATTCTACATTCTCACAAGAAAGCACCAAGTTATCCAAGATATATCTGCCACCTAAAAAACCAGTTTGTTCTAACCACGCAATCTCCTAAGTTACATATTTTATTTGACGAGCCAAAGCTTTGGCAATGATTTTGTAAGAAGTATTAAGTAAAGTAATAGCTAGCCATCCATCCACAGTGCCTTCATTTTTACCATTGGGAATGAGTTTAAACATTCATTGATTTATAACTGCCTGCAATGATATTGTTTCAACCCCTTTGAGATAAAAAAATATATATATAAGTCTTCGTGAATGTGAGGACAAAGAGCTTTGTAAACTTCAACTTGAAGACCATCAATTCCTGGAATTTTTTCCAAGTCCATGCTACAAAGAGCCTCGTCAATCTCTTCCATGGAAAGAAGGTGATCAAGATATTTTCTATAGCCATGGTCTATCAATACAGTCCTGCTGACTTAAATGAGAAACATTTAATTAGTAAGGAATCTCACTGTGGAGGGGAGGGGAATCAATGAAAGCCAGAGTGGTAAGAATGTGGAGGTAATCAGAGACTGTACCTGAGAGGTCAACATGAACAAAGAGGCCAGCAGGGGAGGGAAGAGTATAAAAATTAGGGCAAATATAGAAGCGGTCCAAATAGCTCATTTTCCTCGAAAGGACCTCACGACAATTTGACCAGGTATACCAGTATGGCATTTGAGAATTCATCTTTCCCAAAAGAGGGTCATAGAATCCCAGTGTATTTCGAGTCAAAGTACAAGATTCAAATTCATTATGGGTTAAGAGGGAAGAGTTGTTTGGCAAGCCAGGGTGCAAAACCCAAAACAATGCCACCACGACTATCAATGTGATTTGTATGAAAGAAACGTGCTTCTAGCCAAATTGAGGCAAGAATAGCATCTAATCGCACATCACCGAATTTCAATTCCCAAAGCATGATAAAATCAATGCAATTTGTCTGAATAGAGCATCTAACATGAAACTTCTGAGTGGGGATTTTTAGCCCCTGAACATTCCAAGACTAAACATTACACTTCATTGGGAGGAGCTAGGAAGAGTTTCCTCATCCACCAGCTGGACATTCAATTGATTATCTGAAATATACGGTTGACTATACATGCCATTATTTGAGTTTTGTTGGTCCTAAGACCGAGATATGTGTCAAGGATGCTTCGGACTATGAGGTTTGGGTCTAGGATGTTGATTCGTGATAGAGTCCACTCAACAGCATTATTCTGGGATACAGGGAGGGTGTCTTCTCTTCGTTTAGTAACTCTATTACCATCATCTGACACATCTTTGAAAGATTTGGGGTTGGTTGGGGAAGTAGGCTAGTCAGAAGATGGCATGGAAGGTGAATTGGGAGTAACTGTGGAGGAAGTGATGTGGTTATAGGAGGGTTGGAGGATAGAATCTGGATTCAAGGTATCTTGAATAGGGGCAATAGTGGCAGTGTTTGAATTGCTTGGAGGGGTTTCTTGCTGACGTGATTTACGAACTGGGCAGTCTCGAATAAGATGGCCCTCCCGACGGAAATACAATCAAACATATGGCTTGTTAAGGTACAAAATATGTTGTTCCAGTACAAAACCAGGTCCCATTAGTTTAATTGTGTCAGCAAGGGGTTGGGTCAAGTCCATAGCAATGCATTCTCTTGGTTGTACATGTAAGCTAGCCCATTTGTTTGTGTGTTGTTTACACCATAGGACTCTTCCTAATTGAGAGGCATTTGCTTCCAGAAAATGACAGAAGGCTAGATTGAGAAATGGGAATTCAATCCACATAGGGTATTTGGATCTAGAAATTCCTTTTGGATGGAAATCAAGGTCCCTGTAAAGTTAACAGACAAATTGGGAACACGAAGTTTTATCGTGGTTCACCAAATTGGCTACGTCCACCAGAGAGTAGAGAAAATGTTTTATTCAGTCATTACATCTTACATACAAAGGGCTTTTCTCTCATATTTATACAATAGTCTTCAAGAGAAGACGAAGAGACAAATATGGGAAGAAGAAAGGAATAGTCAGGGAATAGAAACTGAACAGTCGGACTTCACATCCAACAATCTCCCACTTGAAGTTTGACTGATGTCGCAACTTCACATCTAAACAACCTCCCACTTAAACTCTATTTTCCTTTACCAATACCATGGTAATCAATTGCCAATAGACAATCTTCATAGTTGAAATAGAAACCATAGCAAGTTGCTAATCGCGTCCAACTAAGCATACAACATCACTAGATTTATAACCAGCATATCCAGCCCATACAACTCACCATGTAGCAAATAATTACATCTTCCAATAAAACACATAGAAACACCATTGACATCCAAAAACCTAGAAGATCATTATAGACCAATCCAAATTGCATGAGCAATGTCAACCAAAAGTTTACTCAATCTACCAATCAACACAAAGAAGGTGTGGGAATAACTTTAGATGATCTGCAAACCACAACCAACCTGCTGCAAAATGACATCTTCCAAGTCCTCAACAAAAGACCACATATTGTAGTTAAAAAACAATGAACTTAAAACTACAATAGACAACCTCAAAAACTCTTGGAAGTGACAATCACACGAACCATAACTCATCCTTCTACCAACACCACCAAGTGCTAAGATGTGCCAAGTATGATCTCCTTTACCTCCCCCAAAGAGAAGAGCATTTACAACACCCAACCACCATGGATGAAAGATCTTGTTAAACAAGAAGACCAAACTCAAAAACATTCCAAAACTAGGAACAATCTCAACCATCTCCTAAACACAAAAGAACAAGGCGATAAATCTTCCGAGTAGACAAAGAGTAGGGAGTGAGAATGATCCTCCAGGATAGTCCAAGTCACAATGACTCTTCTCCAAGAACAATCTCCTCTAGGTCCATAATGAACTCGCATCCATCCACAGGTGTAGGCTCCTCGGTCTTCATACTGAAACCTCCAAAGAGAAACTACCTCAACAAATGTTCTCAAAATCCAAGAGAACTCTAGCCTCACCCAAGCCTCTTAGTTTTCAAGAGGACTTCCTTGGTCAATCAGCCAAAATACTCAATACCAAGAGCACTAACCAAACCAATTGTCAAAACTCCCACTACACATCTACATACCCCGGGAACACAACCTGACAACTTGATCTCCACAAATCAAAACTTCATGCTCCAAAGAGAAAAACCTGTCAAGAGAACCTGTATCATGCCAACACTCTAATCTAGAATCAAGAGCCAACCATGACATAATAATAATCATCTCCAATCACATGCAGGAAACCATCTCATGACAATTAAAATTTCTTACTACCATATCAAAAACTTCCACTAGAGTCCGACGCCAAACTATTCACAGTACCAAAAAACAAAATCTGAAAAATTGATACCAAACATCACACTGAACAGTTATACCTAAAGCTGAAAATGCTCTATAATCTACAGAATTAAAGCCAAAACCAATATTTATCAACAAACTTTAAGGAGCTTCTGAAGGTCTGTTACAATAACTACTTATTATTGGGCTACTACCGTAACCTCTACTTGCAGATGGCGTAGCCAAAACAACATTTCCACAGCCTATCGTGAAACTCCCATAACCTAACCCATATTTTCCGCCACCATAATCTGAACCATAGCCCCCAATTCCTCTGTCCTGATTGCCCATGTTTCCCTCATTTGGAATTGCACACTTAACCTCAACAAGTTTATATGTAGTTAAATTCTTCTGCACCACATCCTGTACATCCTCTGAATTAAAATGATAAATCCCGAAAAACCATGGGGCCTGTGCAGTCAATAGTCAGTCTCAACAAAATCTATTTTATTGCCAAACTGTTGAAATTTCTACAATATTATCTCGACCTTGACAATCTTTTTCTTCATCTCTTATGTCAACAGTGGATTTTAATACATTTTTCTCTACAGATAGCTCATTTCTCTTGAGAATCTCAACAATGGTGATAATTGTAGCAATGATCACTCCCATGGCAAAGAGCTCCACCTGCTTGTTCAACTTTCAACCTCCCTAAAACTTAGGGAACCAAACAGATTTTTTAAAGAGCATACACAAATACGCCTTTTTAGATTCCATGCAGACTTGACGTCAATCCATTTCAGCTTGCGTGCGTCTAGACTTAACAATACTTGTTCTTTCAAAATTAATATTCATGTGCTTCCCTCTGTCCCTTACTCAGAGAAGATTGTAATTGGCAAAAATATCAAGATATAAATGCAGAGCTTACAATGCATTCAAAGGATATCCTGCAATCATTACATTCCATGTGGCGATATGTGTTTGAGGCACAACATCAAACAATTCAGGTTCGTTGTCTATGATTCCACACTAGACATCCATGAGGGCAAGCTTCTCAAAACACTAGAAAGATCGTAATGAGCAGCCAAAGCAGAAGGCTTGCTTGACATGATAGCATTTCTAGACAACTTCTTTACGCACAATAATGCCTTTGTGCTGCCGTTCAAATTTGCAGAACATTTATTTTGGTAGTTGTTTTCTACCTTCTGGATTTTGCATAAAGTTTCTTCCATTACTTTGCCTTACACAGAGAGAATACAATAAATTCTCAACCCAATCGATCCCTCTCAATATTTTAATAACCATTCTCACTGCAGATTGAAACAACGATTCTTGACAACCGCATAGAATATCACATCTAAAACCAAAATATAAAATAAAATAAAAAATATCTTCTTCGAGGCAAGCCAGTCTTTTGCATACGACCCAGTCTTCATCAATCACAAGTTTTCCTTGTGAGACAACCCACCTGATTGTTGGGGTCAATTTCTCAGCCGCCATATCTTCGGCAATCACAAGGCTATAGTTCTCTTGTCCTTCAAAAATTTGCTCTAGCCCTCACTTAAGATGTAACCCTGGCTGTTGTTCCAAATGGAATTGCTACAACTTCCCATGCTATTATCCTCTACAGTCTTCTTATCAACGGGCTTCTTCTAAGCTTGGCCTTACTATTGTCGCCCTGCTCTCCTCTCATCTTAAATGCTCTGATACCAATTGTAAAGTAAATAGACAAATTGGAAATCACAAATAGAGACAAGATTTAATTTGGCTACATCCACGAGAAAGTAGAGCAGGAACCTTTATTATCGCAGCTTACATACAAAGGCTTTTCCCTCATATTTATACAATAGTCTTCGAGAGAAAACGAAGAAACAAAGATGAGAAGAGAAAAGGAATAGTCAGAAAATAGGAACTGAATAGTCGGAATTCAAATCCAACAGTCCCAAGCTTGGACGTAGCAAATTTGACCGTAGATGATCCACGATCCATAGTGTAATGCTGCTTTGGCATGATCTGGGTTAACAAAGATGCAAGATACATAGCTTCTTTCCAATCCCCTAACAATTTCTATACCCCAGCCCTTCGATTCCCAATTATTACGTATCCATTAGAAAAAATCCTGATCTGCAGGGACTCCTTTGAGGAAGAACGGTATGATAGTTTTGGTTCTACATTTGGAAATGACATTAACAATATTAGCAGGAAAGTTCAAAAGAGACCACTTTACCTTCACTGTTCTGTGTGTCTGGGTTGGGCTGGCTCTCTGGCCCAAAATTTGCACCTGTTAGTGCCATGCTCAAATCTATATGCATGCGATGTTCACACCTTTGGATGTCAAAGCAATATGGAGAGTCTACTACTGCATACCATGGCTCACGTATGTGCAGTGCAGAGCTGTCCACCAATCAAATTAACGTACATTTTCTTTACTTTTTATGCATCTACATTAATACAACCTTTAACATAGCACAACGGTGAGCTATGGGAAAGCCGACATTTTTCATTTAAGATCTACATTTCTGGTTAAGTTAATTAATTTTGTTTTAAATTATATATAAATACAATGTGTGTAGGTTCTCATGTTCTACTAGTAATTATATTGGGATGTAGCTAAGCTCCATTCAAAATGCACTTTTGACTAAATTTCAAAAAACCAAAAATACAACAGATTTTTGCGAAATTTCTAGCATCTCTTCTTCATGATCTGCACATTTTGTGTTACAAAACCATAAAAAATCTGCAAAAAAAGTACTGTTTTTACAATTTTGAAAAAAAAAATGTTTGACTTTTTTTTATTTTGGTACATTTTGGATGGAGCTTAGTCGCGGCCATTATTTTGGTCGTGATCACCTTTTAAAGTTTTTATTATTTTAAAAATATTATATTGACGATTAAATGAATTATTAAAATTATTTTTATTATTTATTCAATATTTAATATTTTAAATTATTTCAAAATTAAATTTGATCATAATTTAGTATTATGTAATTAAGTTGTCATGTTGTTTTAAAATGTCTTTGAGTAAGTTTGTAATGTAGAAGATATATCTAGATTTTGGTTTTAAATTTATAGAATAGAATTTATAATTCTAACTAGCCGTGTTGAAATTAAAATACTAATTTAATTTTTAATAAGATTCTATTGAGGTATTTTTGTGGTTAATTTTATCTTTCAAAAATACATATGAGTACATATTGTGATGATTTGTTATTTTTATAAAAAAACCTTATATTATCATTACAATTATTTAATAATGTTTATCTCTTTTATAGGAATTCTT
Source organism: Chamaecyparis obtusa (assembly GCA_027943335.1). Taxonomy (NCBI): domain Eukaryota; kingdom Viridiplantae; phylum Streptophyta; class Pinopsida; order Cupressales; family Cupressaceae; genus Chamaecyparis; species Chamaecyparis obtusa. The sequence continues at coordinate 186,297 of BSBK01002804.1, forward strand.
AGTTATCATATAATTTTGTTGGCTTCAAATGTTTATTTGTTGTCGATTGTGAATATTTTAGTTTTTATTTAATAGTTTCATTATAATAAGTAAAAGTTGGATGCTATATTACTCATTTTACATGTTTATACATATTTATACATGTATTATCAAATTCGATAGAGATGTTAAAAAATTAAGTTGCATAAGAGCAGGTTGTACATGAAAGTGATCAAATATGCCCTACCAATAAACATCTTATAAAAAATTCAAGTAAATTCAATTTCTTAATCAAGGTAGCTCTTAAGCAACAAAGAATAGTGATGATTGTCTAATTTTACCAAAATTTCTAAAATATATTGTGTATGATACAAGACACAATAAAAATATTTATTTCATAATTCAAATTCCTTCAAAATTTAAAACCAAATTTAATGCGCCCACCTTTGAAAACATATTTCTAAAGATGTTACCAATTAGAATTTCAAATATATAAATATTTCTTTATAAATATATTGGTTTTTATAAAAGTCGGGAGTAAATAGGGCTTTGACGCTAAACACATAAGAACACATTAAATCAAGGTTCTTTGATGGAAAAAGAAGGCAACAAAGACAAACGGAAAGAGAAACTAAAAGAATATAAACATGTATTATGTTAAAATGATTTTTTCTCTACCAATGGTTTTCTAGTCTTAAGCCGGAAAGAGAAACTAAAAGAATATAAACATGTAATATGGTAAAATGATTTCTGGTCTACCAATGGTTTTCTAGTCTTCAGCCATAGGAGCCAAATATATATTCCATTTCGGACCGCATATAGTTTGTTCAACCAAATAAAAGAGGCACAAATAATTAATATTTTATTTTCATACCACTATTTCTATTATGATATGTCTACCACGAAAGCACAAGGAATGGATATTTCATTCACAAATAAGCATGAACAAAAAGTTGTGTATTTCAATATAAAAAATGGAAGTTAAAAATATGATATATGGTTATATTCTCAAGAAGTTGAAATATAATCAATACCTTGTTAACCTCTATGTCTCGTTATAAAGATAAGTTAAGGAAGAAATATTGCCATCTTTTAGTATGACTATCATTCTACTATATTCTATCAAAAAATGCACTACAAAGTGGTGGGTGATATAGTATTGCTACACAGTTAAAAGGTTGTGCTTTGAAAATTCTATAGGTACTAGTTTCGTTATTTATGCAAGGTAAACCTTAGAGCATGATTATAAAACAAATAAAACTTCTAAAGTTATTAATAACAATAATTATTAATTTTAATATATAAATTATTAAAATCTATCTAGATATTAAAAATCACTGAACTAAATAAATTCTTAAAAATATTATTAATTTAAAAATGATTAAAACTATTATATATAAATAATTAAAATTATTTTTAAAATAAATAAATGACTAAAAATATTATAAAGTTATAAATTATTTAAAAATGTTATATTATAAATTATTAAAAATATCAAACCAAACACTTTCAATTTAAAATATTTAAAATCATTAAAATAAAAACAATAAAAATACACACCCAAAACAAAAGCAGTAATTTAAAAATACCGTGATGTAGAAACAATTAAAATGAATTGATTGAGACTCACTACTGTATGATTTTCTAAAAGCTTGATTTGACATGCTAGTATGGGCATGTATGGAGGCTGCAGGCATGATCATGGAAGGGGTTGGTGCAAATCTTTGGCTATTTAGTTAGTGCTTCTGGGTTGTCTAGAGAGGCAACATCTATCAATAATATGGTCGGATGCCCATCCATCCAAATTTGTTGTCATGTCTCATAATTCTCTGTCATGAGTACCTATACGAGTTAAGTCAAATCATATGCCTGTCACATCAAATCATGTCATTATGTGGAGATTTATCTACAATCCAAATTAGAGATATTTTATAATAGATACATGATATTTTATAATATTTATGTATCATCCAACTAAGTCTCATAGTATATATGAAGTGTTTGACATAAAATAAAAATGAAGTGTTGTTTGAAATTTTTTAAGTGTCCCCTTGGTAATGCATGCATTTTAGTTTTGTGTTTTAGTTATATTATTATATAATATGTAAATTATTTTAAGAGGTATATAATATATATCTTTATTAATATAATTATATCATTTTTAAAATATATATCTATAGATAAATAGTAATTTAGGAATATAATTTTTTATTTTATTTTATTCAATCAATGTTAAACCTGATTTAGTCTTAAAATCAAATATAGCTTTTTAGAAATGATTTAAAATATTATAATTATTTTTAATATTTATACCATATCTTATTTTTAGAATCTAAATTAGCTCGAATGTTTAAGTATTTAAACAAAATTTTATGACTATTATATTAAATTGACAAATATTTCAAATAAGTTAATAAATTTTTTATAAAATTATTATTATTGTTTAAATTTTAAAATAATTATATTTTAAAGTATTTAGAGAATAATTTTAATGGATAAGTAATAGCTTCAAAAAAATATTTGATATAATTTAATTTATGTACATCTAGGTTAACAATTAGAAATATATCATTTGTATTCTTAAAGATAAAAAAATTATCAAAAATATTATTGATGTAAAAAATAGTAAACTACTACTTAATTGAAATTAAGTATAATCAATATGAAAATAATAAATTAAATTAAGTATGATCTTTTTCTTCCTATTAATACGCGTCTTCCTAATGATGAATCACTCTCCTTGGGAACGTTGATGTTAAAAATTCTCACAAAATGGAATCCAAAAACAAGAGCATTAATAATAAATTGATACGTTATGCATTTTTTAAGTCCTCGTTATTGAATTGAAGTCAATACAAATAATCAAATAAAATAAACTCTAAAAAGAAATCAAGCACGAACAAATAAAGATTGATTTGATACTAAGTTTCTAAAATAAACAACAAATAATTATCAAATGTAAGATAATTATTAAAGTACATAATTACTTAATAGAGGCTAATTATCAAAGTACATACTTGTATAAATTTTATAGAACATAACAAAAATAAAATTAGAATTCACATATGCATCATGAAAATAAAGTATCCAAGAAGGAACCTTACACAAAAGGTCTTATAAGAAGTAAAAATAGAAAATTAAATGTGACTTTCATTTAGATTCTAATTTAATAGTTTGGTACAATTATTTAAGGTAGAAACCCATTTTGTATTATATCTTTAATGCTATGTTTAGATGCATAATTAACATCACAATTTATCAAAAATGAGCATATTAATTATTTAGGATTTGTTTAGAGATTGGTGTGATGTTACTATTCTAGACATTGTGATATTGTGAAATCAGATGGTGTGAGATGAAATAACCAATATCTCCAATTGAATGTCGTGTCATCAAAATAGCTAAAATATCACAAAGTCACAAAACAAGTCTTAGTCGTTCTCCTGCCAAGACTAGTCAAAGATAAATTTTTGATTTAATTTGATAGTAAAAATACATGATTTGGTCAAATTGTTGTTCAATAAATATAATACTCTAATTTAAGTTTGCAATTTAAAAAGTTGACCATATATTCGGAAAGTACAAACAAGAGGAAATAAAGTGAAAAATTTTATTACAAAAGGATGTCGACCAACTGACGATCATCAACATGCCACATAAGGACATTAATACATCATTATATAACCATCATAGTCTAAAATAATGGTACCACACTGTCTTCAGACAATGTTCTAACTATATTCTTGTCTCATAAGTCTCTAGAGTACATGTCCACCTACAAATCTTGAGACGGGAATGTGGCCCAAGCACTTTTTCTGCCCAACCACAGAGTGGTTAGCTACCCTGAGGATCTTCCTGATATGGAAAGTACACAAACCCTTGCTTGAGAAGCTGAGCATCCCAACACCGATGGAATGAAAGAATATGATGTAACTATGAATCTATCTACTTAACACTCTTTAGTCGAAGTAGAAATACTAAACAGAGGGTGGCAGAGAGAAAATGAAAAACTAACGAAACATATGTGAATAAGCTTTGGCCAAAGCATTTTTTTTATAAAATCAAATAAAACTGACAGGTAAATACACATCCAATTTACCATTCTCTACCATTTCCACATTACACACCAATTCTAGAAAATACCCTCTATTTTAAGAAAAAGAACAGTGATAGATTTAAAGAACATAGTCTGAAACAAAATTCCTATTCCAATTTATTCACTCCCAAATAGTTAAATAAAACTAACTTGTTCCCATCAGACATTTTCAGAGACAAGTAACTCATTCCCACAAAGTTCCATGAAGAATAATACACAGCAATCATGAAAGAAAAGAAAAAAATACTATAATAAGGATTCTAACAAAATCTCAAACAATATTCATATATATATGTGTGTGTGTACATAATGTGTATGTGTGTCTATATATATATTTGTGTGTATATATGTGCCTATTATATCTGTGTATATACATAATATATCTGTGTGTGTATGTATATGTGTACGTATGTATATATATCCCTAGAACACTAGAATACTGTCTTCTAGGCGTCAAATTTGGTATTTGTTTATCCAGATTCTTGAATCCCTTTTGTGGCTGATAAACGCCTCTCGCGTAACAACCTCCAACTCAGATGTGGTTAAACGGATGGGAATATTCTCATGGAGTGGTCATCCTGGCCGTTAGCTTAACGAGGAATTTGAAAGCACGCGATGAAAAATGATTGCCGCTGAGAAAATGAAATAAATAGGGATCATTCATTACACTCAAAATTCATCTATCTAGTTAAAACGAAATAATAAATAAATACTCGTTTAATTACATCTCGTCTGTTGAATTTCTTATTTTTCTGGAATATCTATTCCAGCCAACAGCGAAACTTTAAGTGGCCCTTGTACACAAGATAAAATATTATTGATTTATAAAAAGCCAGCATTATTCAAAGTGTGATGATATGCTGTCTCAGCTGGTTGGGATAGCACGAGTTACAGCGAATAAAATAATGATTCTTATTCAAAAAATCTAGCTTAGAAGTTCGTGGTCAATTTCAAGGAAGGGATGGCATAAAGATGGTTTTTCCTAGACACAGTGGCTCCAAATTCTTCTTCCATATCCAAATCTGCAGGATCGCCTTCAAGTCTCCAGTCAAAGCAGTGCCAAAACTGAGCCAAAACAAAGGACATCTGCCCAATGGCCATATGCCCACCAGGGCATCCCCTCCTCCCTGTCCCAAAAGGCAGCATATCATATTCCTGCCCTTGGTACTCAAAACTTTTATTGCCCTCGAATCTTTCAGGCTTGAATTCATGGGGATCTTCCCACACATTTGGGTCTCTTGAAATGGCCCAGGCATTCACAAAGAGCTTTGTTTTCTTAGGTATGACATAGCCCTGTGGTCCTACAGTCACAGTTTCGCTGTTTTCATGGGGGAGCAACAATGGTCCTGGCATGTATAGTCGTAACGACTCTTTAATCACGCATTGCAAGTAGTGCATGTTGGGCAGATCAGATTCAGTTACCATGCGCTCTTTCCCTACTATAGAATCAATTTCTTCCTGCAGCTTTCTGGCTACCCGGGGGTGCCTGAGTAGTGCAGTAATTGCCCATTCCATGCTAGTTGCTGTTGTCTCCATTCCACCGATGAACAGGTCCTGCAAATATATATTGTAACACTAAATTGTTAGAAGAACAAACAAATTGAAGGAAATGCAAATAAGTTGAATATTCACTTCATTCTTCATAATGGACCTTATTTCTATGATCTCTTTTTATTGTTCTTGAATTTTTCAGACATTATAAAAGACAATTCAAATATTCATATACTTTTCTCCAATTGGATTAAGATATTCATTCTAGTCAAAATATTTGCTAAACTTCCTACCCTAGAAAACAATAAAGCAAAGAAAACATGCAGCACAAGATCAGATGGGGTAAGGAAAGTGACATACGAAGAGGACTGCTTTGATATTATCTTTAGTGAACTCCACGTCCAGAGACTGTGATTCTTCCACATCAAGAAGCACATCCAAAATGTCCTTACTCCACTCCTTCTTCTCCTCCAAAGCTCTTCTCTTCTGCTCAATATGGTCATCAATAATTCTCCCAACAATCCTGTCGAAGAAGTTGTGGGCATTAACCATCCGTTTCTTGAGACCTTGCAGGTCCATCCAATCTATGGAAGGAAAGAAATCCCCAATGTTAACCGCAGAAAGAGTGCTGATAATCTCCCTCACCATAACTTTAAGCTCGCCCCCTTGCCCAGTCACATCATCAACATCGAATCTTGTCCCAGTCAACATCCTCCAGATAATGGCCGAGGTGATATCCAACAGAGACTTGCTGACATTCACAGCAACAGTCCCATCCTTGCTTTTCTCCCACATAGATTTCATAGCGAGAGACACCTCCTCTGCTCTGAGGGACCTAAAGGACTCAACTCTCTTAGCACTGAGTAACTCCATCACACAGACCTTCCTCATGTGTCTCCAGTAGGGACCATAAGAAGCCAAGCCCATGTTCTTGTTGTTGTAAGCAATGTGTTTTCCAGCAGCAGTAGAGGGTCTGTTGGCAAACACTAAATCATGGGTTTTCAGAAACTCCTTTGCCATCTCAGAAGAAGAGACCACCACACAGGGCAGAAACCCCAATCTCAAGTACATTACAGGCCCATATGTCTTTGAGAGCTCATAAAAACTACGGTGTGGAAGCTTCCCAAGCTGATGAATGTTTCCTATGATGGGCAATGGGGTTGGCCCTGGAGGCAACTTAGGATCCCTCTTGAACTGCTTTAATAATACCCACACAAGGGCCAGAAATGCTAATCCTAGAGCAGTTGTTTGGCCAGAAAGCTCTTCTGCCCTTACTCCAAGAAATTCAAAGAAAGCCATTTTGAGAAGTTAGGAAACAGACACTTTGCTTGAACTACTGGTCTGCTGCAGCCACATATATAGAGATATATCTATTTACACGTAGTCAAGGTTGGCGGGCGGGCCTTGTATATATTCAAGGAACGCGATCCATTGGAGACGTTTGAATAGACTCTGAAGTCACCAAGGTACTTGTCAAGCGAATATGACAAAGTTGAATAATTTATTAACAATAACGACAAATATGCAGAAGATACTTCTCAAAATAATTCAAATTTATATGACGAAATGTCTGAGACATTCAAAGATAAAGCAGAAATTTTGAAACGGTGAAAAAATATAAGGTGTTAGAAGAGAGATGTGTCTTAAAATAATATTAATCTAATATTTTGATAAAAACTAGTATACATATCAATCATTGAGTTTTGATCATTGAGTAAGACAATGGGTGACTTCAACTTATTGTTTTTTATTAGTACCTATAAAGTTTCACATTATTTGAGGAAATGTTAAGGGAAGGATCTAAAAATTCAAACAAGATAGATATGTCTAAAAATTAAATTAATCTAATGATTTGATAAAAACTATTATACATATCAATTAGAAAGTTTTGGTGATTGAGAGACACAAATGAAGGACTCTATGTTATTATTTTAATTTCTAAACACTAAATTTTACATTGTTTGAGTAAATGTTTGGAGAAGGATCTCTCAAGCATTCAAACATAAATTAGATATTTGAAAATGTTGAAATTGTTTAAGTTGATAGAAGATAGATATGTCTTAAAATTATATGAATCTAATGTTTTGAAAAAAGCTATTAAACATATCAATCAGAAAGCTTTGGCCATTGAGAAAGACAATAGATGATGCCAAGTTATTATTTTAATTTGGAGATGATGAAATGCTTGGGGAAGGATCTCTAAGGCATTCAAACATAATGTAGTTTTGTTACCATTGAAAAATTATAGTAATTACAAGATAGATATGTCTTATAACTATATTAATATAATGATTTGATAAAAACTATTACATTTATTGGACAAAATGTCTGGTGAAGGCTCTCTAAGGCATTTAAACATAAAGTGGATATTTAAAAATGTTGAAATATTATAAGTTGTTAGAAGATAAATATGTCTTGAAATTATATAAATCTAATTATTTGATTAAAAATATTATATAGCTAAGATATTCAAACATAAAGTAATTTTTCTAAGATGCTAAAAAGTTATAAATTGTTAGAAGATAGATATGTCTTAAAAGTATATTAATCTAATATTTTATTAGAAAATATTATACATATAAACCTAAGACTTTTGGTCAGTGAGAAAGACAATAAGTGACTCTAGGAGCATAAATGAGAGAATAATGAATTTTTTGCAATATTGTTACCAATTACTTTATAATTTATGTATTAAGCATTGATGCATAGTTACCTATTATGTCACCAAAAAAAAAACTAATCTGTAGATAAAATAACTCGCACAAATAAGATGGGCCCTAGATAAATGAGTCATTTTAATAGGGCTTTGAATTTTTTCGAAACATTGCTACTAATTGTTTTTATTGCTAAATGAAGGTTTGAAAGATCTTAAGTCATTAGGGCATAAATCAAATAATAATATTTAGATAGTAAGGCTTAAACAATTATAACAACTCACACTCTTTGAGTGGAATCACTTTAAGTGTGGCTTTCAATGAACCTAATGTGATGTCTTATAAAAGATGAACAAAATTATGTTTTAGTGAGCTAAGAAATTTATTCGGAAAGATCTTGATGAGATTATAAAAAAATTATTTCCTTTTTGTTAGTGTTTAATCTTATCATGACTAATAATGTTCACATTGTTATTTTAATCATTATGAAAATAATTTTTAAATGATTATTTATCATCTTGGTTGAGGTTTCTTAGAGTAACCTCTTACTATTTGAGTCTAATGTGACTAGAGTTGCATTACATCAACCTAAATAATTTTCTTATCATGTCTAAAGGATTTTGATTCTAGTTTTGGAGGCATAGCACCTAATGGAGAAAATTTCATCAAAGTAATTCTATTGAAATGAGAAAAAAAACCTTAGTGGTAGTCTCATGGTGGCATAGAATTTTCTTGTTTATAAAAAAGCTTTTCTGAAAGTGCTCTTTTGGAAGGGCTTTTTTCAACCAAACAATGAAAACTTCAGGTTATTTTATCTACCTTGAACACAATAAATATTATTTATCTTGACCTATTAATAGATCTGTGTAAGATGGATGTTTCCAAAAAGGTGAAATATTTCATAAAATTATATTTTGAAGCAATTAAAAGTCCATGAGTGTGAGCTATATTCACTTTTCCAACACATTCTTATATGTAGTTGCGTAAAGTTGAATGTCTTAATTCTACATGTCATGCTATGTTATGTGAAGAAGGTTGAACTAAGAATAATCTTATTTATAAATATTCTTTTTGTTCTAGACATTTCTTTGGAAATTGACCCTTCACATCATGAAATATTTATTTAAATAGTTAATATTAATGATAGTTGTTGGAGGAATTATAATCCATTCCTCTAGTTTTTGTCAATTTAAACCAGTTTGAACATAAAAATAATTGGAGTCTTACTGAATATTTATCTCTAATCTATTCAATTCAATCTTCTTTAAAATTAAGGTAAGCCCTTATTTCTAAGTTTCCTCCACTATTATTCCTCCAATCCAATAATTTGGTTATCCACCTACGCCCTATGTTACCATTTACAGCCTTCATGTTCCTTCTTGATGTCGAAATTAGTTGTACTTTGTAATCTGAAATCCCTTAATTAACTGAGACTTGTTGTCCTAATCTATGCTCTCATTGGGTCAAACACGACTAATAGGGCATTGTGTTCCCTATGAATTAGATTCAAATTTTCATCTTCCTATCTTAGTGATTTAGTGTGAGTTTTGGATTTATGGTCAACTCTCTCAACTTTACCCTCCAACTTGGTATAAAAGAAAGCTTCACACTTAATTTTGGTAAGGTGAAAGAAATTACAGGGTTGGAGGCCCAATTGAAGATATCCCATGAAGTAAGTTCTTGTGAATCAAGGCTACATCAATAAATTATTAAGTTTTCAATCACATCGAGTTTTCAATTGTGTCAACATCAATACAAGGCATCAAAAGGATTGTGAAGACGACTAGGAGATCACAAACTAATGATGACCTATATTATACCTCTTAGGTTGAGTATGGCTCTTGGTTATTTGAGAAATTTATGCTTATTATATGATTTTGATCGTACATTGATTACATTTTTATATAGGGTCTACTCTATAACACTAGGGTAGATTATTTAAATTGTAGCCATGCACTTTACCTCAAAGAAATTTATATGTAGTCTAGAGTCATGAGCACTACAGACCATCTTTGTTATACAGGTCATTTATGAATGTGGAAATAACCAAAATAGGGGTTTGAACAAGCTAAACCACTACATAGTCACTTACATACACACTTTTTAGGTTTTCATGTATAGAAGTCTCCAAAATTAACTATCAAGAACATACTCTCTACCCTAGGTTAGTCAAAGAATATCCAATTTATTTTGTTCCTGAGTATTGAACAACCTATGCATTATGTACCTCCCAAATAGGGCTCTGATTTATCCAACAAACAAGTGTTATCCTAGAGATCCATGAGTTGCAGTTATAGGTATTTTCAGGATTGTATCTATTGGCATTTAAGATTTGTGTAATCATACTCCCTATCTTGATTTTAGATGCAGACAAATGCTTCCTAATTTCTATTTTTACTTAATTTTTAATTTAGCAAGCATAACTCTTAACCTATCTAGTCTCTTGCATAACTACATTATCTCTCTCCTTCTCAATTCTAAGCAACAAAGGAATAGAAACCCTTAGAACATAGATATTGCATTAGAATCCTTTCACTCAAATGGTGTCAAGATTATTTTTCTTGAGATGGTTTTGTATTCTAATGTGCATTATGATTGTGAGATTTGACCCCTTCCTTGATCTCATTTTTCCATTGCACATTTTGGTGAACCCGTATCTTTCATGCAATCTTACCTTTTGATTAAATTAAATCTTGCACATGTTCTGTTAAATTAAAAATAAGAAAAATATTCTTCCTACATTTTCCTTCATTTGCATTTGCATGTTCATTTTAATAAAAAAAAAAGTGGTATTTTGTGTGTTAGATAACTTTGTAGATTTTAATTTTTATATTATAATGTTTGATTTGTTTAAGAAAGACTTTAGAGCCTTTGATGAGTGATTTAGTAGTGATGAATTTGATATGTCAGATGAATCCCTTGATGACTTCATCTTTATTTTGTCTTTGTCTATGACTCCTAAACCATCACTTTTCCAATATTTAATTAACATGATACATATGTATGACTATAATAACAATGTTGAAAAATGCGAGGTAGTTAATCATATTTCACAAGATATTCCTTAATGAATGAATAAACATGTCATTATTGTTAAAATTTTGTGTGATTTGTAAGACATAAAATATATATAAAGATATATATATTTTTATATGTATGTTTTGTCTTTGTTGATGTGTGGAAAATGTAATGTGGACATATAAAACTAATAAAACATAAACACTTGTCTTGAAAGGTAGGAGATCTAGAAAATGTTGTTTTCTAATGTTTGTACTCAATTTTAGGAAATTCTGCAACTGAATCCAGCCTGGAAACACAGAGACAGAGAAAATCCAAAAACATTCTTCTTTTCTGAGAAAGGTTGATCTTAACCCAAATAAAGGTCAACCTTGACCCCTTTATGTCGACCTTGACCTGTGTTGCTGTTGGCAATTTGGATGAAGTGAGTACATAGATGTTGTCATTATGGAAACATATGATACTCATGAAGATCGCATAAGTCAGAGAGAAAGTATGGAAGAGTGCATCACAAATTTGTCTAAGTGTGAGACAATGTTTTCACAGTGTACTAGGACACAGTTTTTGTTTGTGACGTTCACTGGATTAAGTTCAGTGCTTGTGCACTTGAACATAGAATCTATGATGGTTAATGATGACCCATCTTAGAGTGCAAGTCATTACGGCATGTACAGAATTAGTTATGAGAATTTTACCAAAGATAGTGTGAAGCCAACAGGATAGAATATAAAGGCAGAATTGGTAAAGAGTTAAGGGATTATTTTGTTTATCAAAATAATGACTTAACAATATAAAGGGATGAAATCCTAGATGTTAACTCTTAGATAAAGATATATGGAAGCCGACCATGTAAAGTTATTAGTCTTAATAACTTGTATATATGCAATTGTAATTGTAAAGAAAGAAAGCGATGAAAAAGTGATGTAATGTATGTAATTGAAAAGAAAATGTAATAGTGATGATGCAAAGATAAGAGCAGAAAAGGAATTTTGATACAAGAAGAATAAGGTTATGTACCTTGACATATTATGTATACATTTTTTATTACTTGTTTGGGCAGTGGGCTCATCTGGTAATCAGATTTTGTATTGATAACTCCTAACAGGGTTGAGGCTTCTAACAAGGCTTATAGTCCATTAATCAAGATTGATACACTATATGATTTTAATAGGCTCCTAACAGGTGTACACACAAAAGTAGTGCACTTCTATGAATCCTTACATGCAAGGTTGCTCAAGAATGACGCCTCACAAATCGATCCATAGCTCTCTATGTATGGAGTTGCAAGATTGAAAATTGCTCTCAGCTAGAGCTATGAACTCATGACCTTGCTAGTCAACCACACAATGAGAGATTCAAGTGAAGACAAGGGCAACAATGCCAATATCTCCAAGAATCAAAATGGATGCAATGCAATGCAAGTAAACTAAGAATGAGTATGCAATCTAAGCTATGAAAGGAAATAGCAAGTATTACCAAGCCTTCCTATTTAGACTATGTGAGCTTATTCTATTGCATAAAAGGAAATCTATGCTATGAATGCCATGATTATGCAACTAAGAAAGAAAATATGCAACTAAATGATGAAATGAAGCAAGTCTTCAATGTCTTCAAAAGCTCCAAATGTACCTAGAAAACCTGCAGCATAACATTAGCATAAAAAAGATGGATGCAAATGAAGGAGAGAGCTCTCCTTTTATAAGAAATGAGGAGGAATGGACCATGGAGATTAAGAGGCAAAAGATCTTATCAACGGTGGAGGTTGAAAGAGGAGCAATCCATGTGCACAAGTATCCTCCAATAGGAAAATAGGAATTGACTTTATGTCCATATGAGATAAAAAGTTCTTTTTTTCTTTTATAAAATAAGAATAATGCTTTATTTGTGCAACTTAGGATAAGAGGAAAAGGTGGGGCTTTTTATTTAATCAAAAGGGGAGGAAATATTCCTTTTGAATAAATAAAGACTTAGGATAAATGGTTAGCCCATAGGATAAAAATCCAATATATGATCGAAATTAGGACTTGATCAAGAATTTGATAATGTTGAAAATATTGGTTATTGATCAAAATGATTCAGGATTGATAAATCAAATAAATGGGGCCCAAAGTGTAGGTGACCATTTTAGGGTGCATACATTTGCCCCTCTTTAACTAATGTGTGATCGATTTGGGAACACATGCAGTCAAAGAAGAATTGAAATGTGAGATCGATCTGGGATCACAAAATAACTCAGATGTGAGGTTGATTCGGGATCACACCCGGACAAAGTATAAAAAAGGGCCTTTGAACATGAGGTCAATTCGGGATCACATTCAAAGTAAGAGATAAGAATCTCAAGACCAAACCATCACCATTGCTGTTAAGTGATAATCAAGTCTAAAAATGGGAGATAACAATCTCAAATTTGAGCGAAAGCTCACAAAAGATGCCTGAATCAAGAAAATCAAGGAATCAGGGATGAGAATCCCATAGGTACTGCCCCCTCAGAGTCGAAATCAAAATCAGGAAGAGGAGAGACAACAAATCGATAAAGATTTGATCAAATCATAAATGAAATCATAATCGAAGGTCAAGGTCAATAGGTTAACCATTAAGCAATGAAAACATGCCCCAGCGAGGGAATAGAAGAATAGAAATATAAGACTAGAAATAGAGTGAATGAAAAACTAGAAATTTGGAAGACATGGAAGGAAGAAATTCTACCGGAAATCAAATATACCCCAAAAAGTCAATCAACTGCGCAGAAGAAGGGGAAAATTTGAAACGTGATTTTGACTATCAAGAAGACCTCAGATTTTGATTTTGAGTTTGAAAATGGATCCAGGACATCGAAATTAGCTAGGGGTGCAATTTTTGTGCAATTCTGAGGTGTTTTGAAATTTAGGTCAAAAAGTCAAAAGGCTATAAAAGGGATCAGAAATGTCATTTTCAAAATCATTTGACTTTTATCGATTTGAGAATCTGAAGAGCTTGAGAGAGATAAAATGGCCCAGCAAGCAGGAGTTCCCATCCATAGGCATCGATTCGAGCGCGCCCGGTTGCACAACCGGCCACCACACTATCCTGCCCCGGTATGTCTTCGAAAAACTTGAGCTTTTGGAGTTATTTCTCGCATTTAATACATATTTAGCACATTTTTTAAATTTTTAAAATTTCAAAATTTCAATTGAGGTGATATATCGCGCGATACTTTAGAAGTGTCGCGCCCTTTGGGGAGAAATATCGCGTGATACTTCGCGGGTCCCCAAAGTATCGCACGTCTATAGACACCAGTATCACGCGATACTGGGTGAAAGATCGCATGATACCGGGTGAAGTATCATGCAGCCCAAGGTATATCATTCTGCTATAGGGAGAAGTATCGTGTGATACTTCTCCGAGAAACAACATCGCCCAAGTTAAAATTTTGATGTTTTAAGTATTTTTGAGCAAAAATGACATGGGTCCAGACAATGTTAGATTTTTAGAGATGTTTTAGACTGATTTTTAGACATCTATCATGATATATACTAACAACTTGGCTTGATTTATGGCTTGCAGGAGGTTTTTTCGGTGCTGATCATCAGAGCGCCGAAGGTGACCGGGTTGAGATATGTCCGCGATCTGGATGATCTAGGCAATGCTGACATCAGGACCATGGGATTCCAGTATCTACTAAGATTCCCTTATATTAGGGCCGATCATGGGTTGTTGACTGCGCTGGCTGAGAGATGGCACAGCGAGCACAACACCTTCCACCTTCCTATAGGCGAGGCATCCATCACACTGGAGGATGTCTATAGGATCCTTTGAGTTCCATGCCACGGAGAGCCTATAAGTATAATCATGTTTTTGAGATAGTCATGTAAAATGTAATATTTCCAAAGGATGAAAACTAACATGATTTATGTGTTGTCACAGTTGTACTATGATCAGGATGCTACCGAGGGACGCCGCCTGATCCAGGAGATGTTCTAAGATGTCACCATTCTGGAGAGGCATATCAGCTGGGAGCGATTGATAGAGGATTTTGGCAGAGACTACCCAGTGCCATGTATTGTGGCCTCCATCATCTCATAGATCCTGATGACTGATCGCAGTCAGAAGGGATTCCCACTCGGATGGGCTCGACTATTGGTTGACTTAGTTGGCAGACCTCGTCGGATGGCATGGGGACCAGCCATTCTTGCAGAGATGTATCATGAGCTGCATGAGATTGTCTACAGGGACAGTCAGACGTGGGCCTGCGGTGCCATCCTGGCACAGGTGTGGGCTTGGGAGCACATCGCTATGGTGCACCCCAGAGTTCAGCCTAGGGAGAGGAGGTACCCCTTTATATACAAGTACCAGGGATTCATATCACATGCCCATACTAGGGATGTGACATATTACAGGAGGATCCTGGATGGGATAGCCTCTTTTACATGGAGGCCATACAGGGATGTGGAGGTATGGGGAGATGCAGCAGATGAGCTAAGTTACATGCTGTGCAGTCGGCCATTATTAGGCCGATATGTAGATATTATAGAGAGATTTTGCATCACTCGGGTTTGGAGGCAGTTTGGGAGGTAGCAGCGGGTCTCGACAGAGACTACTACATATGCTAGGGCCAGGGACGAGGAGGGACATGGGTGGCTACCCATGTTAGATTATCAGCAGGTTATCACAGAGACAGCGAGTATAAGGAGTGAGCCCTGGGAGTATTACCCAGATGTAGCAGATGCAGGGGCTGATGCAACTTACATGACAGAGAGGCGCAGGGCACCCTTTCCTAGATTCACTGTTCCTGATGCATAGGTACCAGCACCGGGTGAGGATGAGGGGGGAGATGGAGGAGGAGACAGAGGAGGGAGGGGGATGGAGAGAGGGGAGGGATCCAGAGCAGGTGGCCAAAAAGGGTCACTAGTACAGAGAGCAGAGACCCCTGAGGATGAGGTGAGACCAGCTCGCTAGCAGGTGGAGGTACAGTAGGATCAGCCTGTGGGAGGGGAGGATCTACGAGCACGGATACAGACTCTGGAGACAAAGATGTAGCAGCTGAGGACGACGATAGCTATGAGAGATCAGCAGCTGGCAGATCTGAGGGCAAAGAGAGATCAGCAGATAGCTGATCTCAGAGTAGAGATAGCACGCCGCGAGGCGTTGGCACAGGCAGATGCCCTGGAGATTCGACGGGAGACAGCGAGGGCGGCATACTATCACGGGCTCTACCTCCAGGCTATTCTAGAGGATCAGAGAGCACCTTCATACTCTCAGAGGGCAGGGGCATCAGACATGGTACTAGACAGGAGAGCCATGCCCCCTCCAGCACCACGAGCTCCTCATGAGGGTGGTAGCGAGTCGTAGGTTTAGGACTTAGGTTGTTTAGGATGTGGGCATATTTTTGAGACATTGATCTAGATTTTGGGATCCCATATTGTATTGGATCATGACATTTATATATGAGATTACTAGATTTTTGATATATCATGTGTTTATGTCTCACTTGTGATGGATGTATTAGTTTATGTATATTGTCTTTGTCATTTTGCTCAAAATGTTTATGTATGCGCATGTATGTTTTCTCTCATAGATGTATGTTTGATTCTCATGTGGATGATATAGATTCATGTTTCTGAAAATGACATTTCTTTAGGATATAGATATGATTATGATTAACCCCTTGTGATGAATAGGAACAGGTCTGAGATGAAAAAGACAAGGAGTGAAAGACATGATCGAGAAGAAGAAAAGGTGAGCGCAGTCGATTGACAGGTCCATGTAAGATGAAAAAGGAGAGCTCTCTCCATGTGCAAGATGCAAATCTAAACTAAGCATGAACCTAAAGATGCAAGCTATTATGACAAGTGGTTGACTTGCAAGGTCACAATACTTATTGACATCTAATTATCATCATCGAGTGTTAGGTAGCGTCGTAAGATCATACAATGCACACTAGTATAACTATGTGGATCTGAATATGATCTATATCAGATGGGAATGTGGGAATCTCACCTAGGCATCAAAGACATGTAGGTCAAGATGACTAATGCAGGGAGATCACCTAAATTTTCATATGGTGAGATTATGCTTGTATCAAGACACATAAAAGTCAGGATAACTATAAGCATGCACTCGTAAAACAGTCAAGGATAATACCTTGTCAATCCATATTGTCAAGTAAGACCAGCATAAATGCTCCTGACAGTTAGGATCAAAAAAATATACCCACAAGCAGATAAAGAAATAAAACATGGTCTCATACCCTCAGTCTTCTAGCTATGCATCATTGAAAACTTCTCAGGGAGAGACCACTCATCAAAGAAATCATCATAGACAGCACACAAAGAAAAATAAAGTCATCAATTCTCAACAAGTTGATTGTTTAAGTGCATGTGTGTTGGTCATAGAGTCAGACTCTGAGTATTGCATCTGTAAGTGGGCAATATCGCATCATACTTAGACTAGTGGGTAAGACATCTGATAAGTGTTAAGAAACACTCGACGCAAGGGTAGTGTTTGAAAAACACTGTTGGGGTGGTGTTGAAAAACACCTGTTGTGAAATGCCCCAAGAGATAAATGCACCTAAAAGACCAATGCTAACAGTTATGCCCCCTAGACAAAGACAAAGACCAATTCCAAACCAAGTCAAATAAGGTCAAGACATGATGGAGAAAGGTTCAGTGTCGAGGACGCATACTAACAAATGGGAGTGCAAAGGCCTCAAGTAGCGCCTGTTTCCAGGTTTTCACCACTTGGATTTATTTCTTTTTTTTCTTTTTTTCTTTTTCTTTTTTTTTTTTTTGTATTTTTTCTACCAAGGCGCCTATTTCCAGGTTTTCACCAAGGCACTTTTTCTATTTTTTTCTATTTTTGCATTTTTTGATTTTTTTGATGAGACATCAAAGCGCCTATTGCTAGGTTTTCACTAGGATGCTCTTTTTTTTCAGGACTTTTTATGCTTTTTAGAATTTTTTCAGCATCATATATCAATTTTTTTGGTATTTTTCAGGATCATAAAATATGTACAAAGGATGCCCCCAGACAAAAATGGGCATCAAGGATAGAACTTCTTTAGGTGCAAAATGTTGATGGGATCAGGGAGCTGTTCTCCATTTGGATCTGATAGTAAATAGGCACCTGTACCAAAAGCTGCTGTAATAACATATGGTCCAAGCCAATTGGGTTCGAACTTGCCCTTTTGTTCTCTATTCTGCTGATTCTTAGGATTCTCGCGTAAAACAAGATCACCTATCTGAAATTCCCTAGGGTGAACCTTCTTGTTGAATGCTTTGGACATACATTTCTGATACACCCTCATGTGATCAAATGAAG
The DNA here is from genome assembly GCA_027943335.1 of Chamaecyparis obtusa. Taxonomy (NCBI): domain Eukaryota; kingdom Viridiplantae; phylum Streptophyta; class Pinopsida; order Cupressales; family Cupressaceae; genus Chamaecyparis; species Chamaecyparis obtusa. Next base: position 204,832 of record BSBK01002804.1, read on the forward strand.
TCTTACACTTCTCATCGAGAAGTTCTAATTCCTGTAACCTCATGGCATGGTAATCTTCATCTGTAATCAAGCCTTTGAGTGAGACTCTAAGTGAAGGAATCTCTATTTCTAAATGCAATACTGCTTCAGCGCCATAGGTAAGAGCAAAAGGCGTAGCTCCTGTAGGTGTACGAATGCTGGTTCTATAAGCCCATAGTGCTGGATTGATCTGTAAATGCCAGTCTTGACCATTCTTGTGCACTGTCCTATGAAGGATCTTAAGAATGGTTTTATTGGAGGCTTCTGCCTATCCATTTCCCTGTGGAAAATAGATGGAGAACCAATGTTGTGTAATTCTGAATTTCTTGCATAAATGTTTTAGGTCCTTGTTCTTGAACTGTCCTCCATTATCAGTGATAATCTCAGAAGGTACTCCAAACCGGCAAATAATATGATTCAAGATGAACAAGGAAATAGTCTTCCCTGAGGCAACAGAAAGTGGCACAGCTTCTACCCATTTTGTGAAGTAGTCAGTAGCAGTAATAATGAACTTATGTCCGCCTGATGAGTTAGGGTGAATCTGTCCCACTAAATCAAAGGTCCAGCACTGAAATGGCCAATGGAAAACAGAAGGAATCAGTTCCCTACCCGGAGCATGAATCAGGTTTCCATGTTTCTGACATTTTTCGCAAGACTTAGCAAAGGCTACTGCATCTATCTGCATCGTGGGCCAATAATACCCTACCCTAAGCAACCTTCGGGCCATGGCGGGACCATTGGAATGTCCACCACAAATGCCCTCGTGGATGTTAGCTAACGCTTGGTTGGATTCCTCCTTTTCCAAGCACCTAAGAAGCGTCCCATCCAAACCCCTCCTATATAAATCACCAGAGATAAGGGTGTGGCAAGAGGCATTGCGGATAAGGTTTCGACGTTTAGAATGATTGAATGTGTTAGGTATGATACCATCACAAAGATATAAATAGATGGCACCATAGCGGGAAGACTCATGTGTGACAAGGGTACAAATGATATGGCTTTCAGATGAGTCAAATATGGGATGGTGTAGCTCTTCCACCAGAAATTTGAACCTTGATTCATGTTGTTCCAATTGAAGAAGTGAAGCTAATGTGGCCATAGCATCTGCAGCTTTGTTCTCTGTCCTGGGGATTTGTTGAAATGTCACAAATGTAAAGTAATGTCTCAATGAGTCAACCATCTTTTTGTAAGGGATCAATTTATCATCCTTGGTTTGGTACTCCTTATTGACTTGGTTGATGATTAACTAGGAGTCCCCAAAGACATGTAATTCTATTATGTTCCATTCTATAGCCATCTTCAAACCATTGGTTAAAGCTTCATATTCTGCAATATTATTTGTGCATGGGAATAGCAGTTTGTAAGACTTTGGAATATTGTACCCATGTGGAGAAACAAATAATACTCCAGCACCTGATCCATTTTGCATGTGAGAACCATCAAAGAACATTTTCCAAGTGCGAGTGGTCATGTATAGTACGTGTTCATCTGGGAACTCCATTTGAATAGGCATACTATCCTGAACTGGAAAATCAGCTAATTGGTCAGTAATAGCTTGTCCCTTTATGGCCTTCCTTTCAATGTACTCTATGTCAAATTCAGTTAAAACCATCATCCACTTAGCAAGTCATCCCGTGAGAGCGGCCTTACTAAGCAAGTACTTAAGAGGATCAATCTTTGCAACCAAATGTATAGTATGAGCAAGCATATAGTGCCGCAACTTCTGGGAAGCAAACACTACTGCAAGACAAGATTTTTCAATGTTATTATAATTGACCTCATATGACACCAGAGTACGACTAATGTAGTAGATGGCCCTTTCCTTCCCATTTTCATCTAACTAAGCCAACAATGCCCCCAAGGAAGTATCTATAGCTGAGATGTATAGGATCAAAGGCTTCCCTGAAATAGGAGGCATCAAAACAGGAGGGTTAGCCAAGTGCTGTTTAAGTTGATCAAGGCTTTTCTGGAAATCTTCGTTCCAAACACATGTGGCTCCCTTATGCAATGTCTTATTGAATGGTTGTGCTCTATCTGCAAGCTGTGAAATAAACCTCCTTATAGATTGGAGTCGTCCCTGAAGACTTCTCATCTGACTAATGTTTCTTGGAGGTGGCATATCTATAATTGCTTGGACTTTCTCGGGATCAACCTCTATGCCTTTAGCTAATATTATAAATCCTAAAAGTTTTCCTAAGGTGACACCAAATGCGCACTTCTTTGGATTCAATCTGAGTTGAAACTGTTCCATGCGATCTAGAATTACTTCCAAATCGGTAAGGTGTGTATCCCTTTTTCTTGATTTTGCCAAGGTATCATCCACATAATCTTCCATGTTTTTATGCATCATATCATGAAAAATAGTAGTCATAGCTCTTTGGTATGTAGCCCCTGCATTCTTTAGCCCAAATGGCATGACGTTCCAGCAATAAGTTCACCATGCACATGTGAATGTTGTTTTCTCTTGATCTTCAGGAGCTATTTTAATTTGATTATACCCTGAGAAGCCATCCATTAGAGAGTATATTTCATAACCCGCGGTCATGTCCACTATCATGTCAATATTTGGAAGTGGAAAATCATCCTTTGGGCATGCTTTGTTTAAATCTCTAAAATCTGTGCATACGCGGATGCACCCATCATGTTTGGAAATGGGTACTATGTTCGAGATCCATTCTGCATAATCGATGGCTCTAATAAATCCAGCTCTCAAAAGTTTTTCTAATTCTACCTTGACAAGGAGAGCTACATGTGGATGCATTTTTCTGAGTCTCTGTTTCACTGGTTTGATTCCTGGGGCTATGGACAAGTGATGCATTATAAGATTTGTGTCAAGCCCTGGCATGTCTGAATATGTCCATGCAAAATTGATTTTCTTGTTTTGTAAGAATTGCACATATGCCTTGGTTTCTTCTTCTGATAAAGACTGAGCAAGATGAACTATTTGAGGAGCTTCTTCTGTGTTCAAATTAACTGATTTTGTTGGCTCAATCAATACTGATGATCTGTCCTGAAAATAACTCAGCAAGTTATTAAGTACCCCATCCTTAGGCACCTCAAAGAGGTTTTCACCCTCGGATACGTCATTTCTTTTTACTATTTTTGGTTCTGATACTGCCACAAAGTGGTTTTCACCATCAGACCTATTTTTCTTTTTTTCTTTTCCTTTTATTTTTAGACTGAGGTACTTAATATCAGGCTCTGTCATACTCATTGTAGGTTCACTAGTGGAAGAAGCCACGGGTTCAAGAGAATTCAGGTAGCAGGCAATCTTGTAATCATTCTGAAAAGTGAGGAATCTAGGCTCTTGGTGGCGTTGAGACCAGTCAATGAGGTCATAGTGAACAAGGGGTAGGTCAATGGCTGGTTCAATGTGATTTATGTAAAAGGTGTTATCTCTGGAGACTATAGAATTGGGATTCATCAAGTCTTCCCCTAAGGTACCCGAATCAGGATTTATCCTAGCAAGCGAAGCATCGTCTACAAAGGCAATTCAAGGAGTCCAATCCTCTAGTCCTACCCTAAGCTCGTCAGTCACGTTGGGTTGGGTACTATAAGTATGGACAACATCCATGTCCAAATCAATTGTTGCTTCTGAAAGTGAATCCCATTCAAACTCATACGAGTCTATTTCTGAATCATCATTTGGGCCTTGTGATGTAGAAGCCTCAAGGTTTGGAAAGGTTTCCCCTTCTCTAACACTAGCATTGTCACTACCTGTCGCAGCTAGGGTAGCAACATTTTCCATTCTCAGTCTAACATCCATATAGTCATTATCTGTCACAGCTGGGATAAGAGGACTATCATTTGCCAAATCTATGGAATCTCCCCAAAGGAGATTTGTTGAAGGGACCCAATCATCTGTCATGTCTTGCTGATTAGAGAGGTCTGGTGTGTATTCAGAATCTGACTCAGTATCTATTGTGACTAGGACAATGGTATCTTTTGGTTTATTACTTTCGAAGCCTAAACCATTTGTTGATTTATCCTGTCATGCAAAAAGTACATGATTCAAAGGTTCGGCCCTGGCATCCAATCTGTGATTAAGGGGACCATGTCTCGGATACCCCATATTTTTGACTAATGTGTAAGCTCTCCCATAGGCTTTAGGGGAAGGTGCAAAATTTTCATTATGTTGATACCTTTCCTCATGATAGATCCACTCTCTTACGGCAATTTCCTCTTTCTCTTCCTGAATAGGAACCGAAGACTCAACAAATTTCCCAAATAGTGTCATTGCTGATGATGAACTTTTCATATCCGATGATGGTTTTCCATAAGACTTAGGAGAGATTGGCATTTTTGTAAAAGAATCAATCTTATAATCTCCCATCCCAAGATCTATGGTTTTAAACTTCTCCTTGCATTGTTCAAATGGAATACTAGAACTATCAGCTTCCCTATTCAAAGGTACATGGGTTCCAGCAGAAATGTTATTAACTGACAAAGCGCTATCTCCCGGTATGCAAATCTCTACACCATTATGAGGAAATTTGACACACTGGTGATATGTTGATGGGACCGCTTGCATCTCATGAATCCAAGGCCTACCTAGCAGAATGTTGTAGGCTAAGGGTCCAACATCGACAATCTGGAATAAGATATCTTTTTCTACTAGACCAATGTGAATAGGAAAAATAGCCAATCCCTTAGAACTTCTTTCTGCTTCATCATATGCCTTGATTGTGATTTTTTTCCTTGTATCAATGACATTCTCTGAATAACCCAAGGCCAACAACAAACTCATAGTACAAATATTTAACCCTGCACCCCCGTCTATCAACATGCGCCTGACATGGGTTTTGTGGATCATGACTTCTATGTGTAGGGCCAAGTTATGTGGGTGGCTGATGGATTTGTCATCTTCTTCTGAGAAAGTGAGGTAATGAGGGCTAGCCAAATGGTTGACCATATTCTGGAATTGATCAATATCTAAGTCACTAGGGACATTAGCTGCTCGCAAAGCATCTTCAAGGACACGCTTATGCTTAGGGGACAATTCCAATAGCTCAAAAATTGAAATCTGTGCTGGTGTATGTTGTAACTGGTCAATAAGGTTGTAGTTCAAATTAGGACCAATAGCAGGTTTAGGAAGAACTCCCTTTGATGCTGGCTGCTTAGAATTACTAGAGCTAGGACCTCTAATAACAATGGGAGCTTGAGGCTAACTTCTAGTGACAGCATTGAGGGTTTGGGACATTCTTTGTGAGTGAGGGCCTCTTAGTACCACAATGGGTCCTTCATCAAGCATGGGAGTTGACTCCACATCATATCCATAATGGTCCTTCCCTTTCACCATGTTGATATTATCGTCAGCCATTTCAAGCATGTTAATAACATTTTCAGCATTTGTGTAAGTCTAGTTAACAGCAGTCTTGCCATTCTTGTTATTGGAATTCTCTCCTTTCTCATATTTGGGTAAGGGCTCTTTAAAAGCCTTGTGATCCGCATTAGTAGTTAACCCATCAACCTATAACCGTCCACTTTCAATGAGGTCTTGGACCAGATGTTTAAGTCTGAAACAATTCTCGATATCATGTCCAATTCCATTGTGAAAGACACAAAAGGCCTTCTCATCCCACCAATGAGGTTTAGGATCTGGAATGTGGTGTTTGGCAGGATCCTGAGGTTGTGCCAAATTGTGGGCAATCAATGTCTTGAAAATATCCGCATAAGAATCCCCAAGTTTGGTAAATTGCCTTTTTTCTTTCTTGGGTCTCCCTTGGTACTTGGGTTTATTTTCTTGTGGTCCTGAAGACACTTGAAGTTTCATGGCTTGAACCGCATTGGAGAGATTGAGAACCCCTTCATTCTTAGGTTGGGATGAGTCAACAACTCCGTCATTGACTACTTGCTTATTCTTGTTCCAATAAGGGGTCTTTTTGTCCTTATGACCATTATTGTTGTTGTTTTGGCTATTGTTGTTATTCGTTGATTTAGCCAAAATTCCTTGTTCTTTTAGGACATCCTCTATGCGACATGCCACTTCTAACATGGTATCAAAAGAATTACATGTGATCTTCCTTACTTCATACCGTAGTTCTGGTACCAAGTTGCTCACAATAATGTCTATTCTCTCCTCTTCAGGAATTGTTCTTGAATATTTTGAGCATAAACGTCTCCATCTTTGTAGGAAGGTAACGAAGGGTTCTCCTTGGTTCTGCTTGAGTTTGCACAAATCAAGCATGGTGACTGACCTTGATAGGTTGTAAGCAAAATGTTGAACAAATCTTTCCACAAGCTCTCTGAATGTCCTAACTGGAGGAGTAAGGTTAGTAAACCACTCCATGGCTTGTCCCTTGAGACTCCTTGGGAATAACCTCACTAAGTAGGAGTCTTCATGGTGAAAAGAAAAGCTCATTATGTAAAACTATCTAACACGGTCGTGAGGGTCACCAACACCATCATATTTGTCATAGGTTGGAAACTCAACTTTCTTAGGGAACTCAACCAACACAACACTCTTATCAATTGGATTGGGACATATGGAGTCCAAATTAAATGTGCTCTTAGGAGCCCTCATCCTTTCTATGTCTTTTTGAAGTTGTTTGATCACCTCGTTAGTTGATGGATCTTGTTTCTTTACCTTTCAGTCTACATCAAAATTATATGGGACTTTAGCACCCTTGTTGATGAGACTTTCTAGGAATTGATCTTTATTTTGTTCTACATACCTTTCCACATATGCTTGAAAGGATGGTTCTTGTTGCATAGTCATAAAATCTATATGATCCAATTTGGCATATCTTCCTCCATGTTGTGAACCATGATGTGCTCATTGGGAGGGTTGCTTTGAATGTCCATGAGGTGATTGTCTCCTATGATGATCATATCTTGAAATCCTTCTTCCCCTAGGACTTGGGGATTGTGAGGGCGTCCTTGATCTTCTCCTAGGACTGGGTGAGGGAGTAGATGGGGGTGAGTTGGTCCCACTATTGGTACCCCTCCCATTAAATTGATTGTGGATTCGTTGTGCATAGAGCCTATCTTCTTCTTCTTGGGTGGCTCTTTTTCTTATATCCAATAATGCACGTTCCTCTTCTTCCAATTGTCTGAATTTTTCTCTTTTGACAACTTGTTCATCTAAATATGCTTGCTTCTCCCTTTCAATATTTTTCAACCTCGTACTCGCATATCGAGAGGTATCGTTAAGGGGAGCAGGTTGTCTTGAATTCCTTGTGGTGTTGGCTGCATTAATGTGGTGAGCACTAGACTCGTTGTTCTGATCCTCATGTTGCGATTCTGAGTCTGAGTGGGCTCGTTGGTAATGTTTTGCAGCTTGTTGGTGAGCATCAAAGTATCTTGTGTTGTTGGGGGGTGATCCACGCGGACTAATATGAGAGGAACCACCATATTCCTTGGTATGTCATTGGAACATATCTTCAAGAGTTTGATTCATGGCTTCTCTTTGTTGCCGGGTGAAAGTGTAACTCATATCCATGCTTGATGAAAGTGGTATAAAAGAGGTACTAACTTCACTAGGATTACTCTTTGATTTAAAATAAACCTCAGATTTACTCTTAGGAGATTGATCAAAGAAGGGTCCCTTTCCCTTATGCTGTTGACGAGTCTTAACTGGTGGTAACTAGTTAAACACAACAGGGGGTCACTTTCCTTGATTGACTTGGTACCTTGTTGTAACTGACATGAAAGAAAGAGATTCTTAATGACAAGATGACCTTTCGAAATGTCAACACCAAACTAGGATAATCAAAGTTCTTTATTGTCCAAAATGAAAGTGAAAAAGATAGAAAAAGGGGCTTTACCAACACTGTCAAAGAGGTGCTTTAAATCAAAGGGTGACTACCCTTGCACTTTTGAATCAGGAGGTTGGACTAGGCCAAAATATAATTGAAATAGAGAAAATGATTTGGACAATAAGAGAACTGAAATTTTTCCAAGAATGTAGCTAACAATCCTAGAGGCGAATTTTCTCACTAAGAATATCTTTCTAATCTTGACAATTATTTCCAAAGTGACCTTATTAATCAATTAACGCTGTCCCTAGAAAGGAAAAACTAGAGATTTAGAGCAAAGACAGGTCCCTAATGACAGAGCAAGAAGCCTACTCAAAGACCTAATCTGACTAACAGTAGCTGAGACTGACCGAACTGAAAGCACGACTGAAATACTCCAGGCGATATACTTCAGGCTACCAGGGTGATATACTCCAGGCTACCAGGGCGATATACCTATACCTGGGCGATACTTCACCCTACACCAGGCGATAGACCTTACAATATCTGGGTGATATACTCCAGGCAGGTCAGGCGATAATACAATATGGGCGAACTGTCGCGCAATGTTTCTTCTCAAAGGAGGCGATATTTCTAGCAGGCGCGAAGTATCGCATGATATTTCGCTTAACAGGGCGCGATACTGTTGCAGAATTGTTAAACTCTTGACCAGATTTGTGTAAAGTTTGCATTTTTGGGTCTATTTGATCAAGATTTTTGGTCTGAAGGTTGATTTCACAAATGTAATCACAGTGACAGTAGTAAAATGGCAGGTTTGCAGACAGTACGGGATCAAACGTGTCTTCAAGCACTTGAAACAAGGGCAAAAGAAACCTTGCCAAGACAATCAATTGTGATATCAAAATGAAAAAGTGCCTTATGAATGCTATCGATTGTTTGTATGTTGAGAACATTTACACTGGTATTACACAATCGAGAACATTGCAAGCAACCTATCCTAAAAATGTCAAGGCTCAATACTTACCAACTTAGCCCACAACTTGATGCCCCCTTGCCTCACACCAAGTGGTTGCCCACAAGAGATATTGGCTTTGTCGTGGAAGTGTCAAACAACACAACCAAAGGGACACATATGGTGAGCATCTTAAGGTGATCTGGGTTGCTCCACTTGGATCAATCATTGCACTAAGAAGATAAGCGGCTAAAATAGGGTAGCTTCTAACTATGGTTCTTAATAAGGATTTTCGTTCACAACACCCCTCTTGCTCCTTATAGAGGACTCAGACCTCGTGGCCTCAAGAATACCTTAAGCATTCTTCCTCAATGTTTTCCCCATGGTCGCAATCCCATGAGCTACTCACACCAAGCAAAGACAAGTGTTATGTCTACCAAGGTTTTTGGTGTCCTTGATAGCCTTGAGATTATAGTGAGTTGGAATCACTTTCCACTAAGGAAAATGATGACAAGGTTGTCCCCACTTGAATCATTCCTCTTGATTGCTCAAGAGCAGGCCCGCTAATGGATTCCTAAACTAAACAAAAAGTGGATGATTTTTGAGGTTCAAGGTTTTTGATTCACCACAAGGGTGAAGAGCATACTCCCCTATCTCAAAAATTTCTCCCAAACACACCAAGCAAATATTCAATTACCCCTTTGCTTCCAAAACCTCAAGATGGGTCAAGATTTTCTGATTCACCTAAAGGTGAAGAGCATACTTCTCCTACCACCTCAAGATCCCTTTCACAAAGTATTAAGTGCCTATGAAATGAAACAACTAGTATATGCCACACTTAATACGAAAAGCAATTAAACAAGCACTTGATTTGGTTTTTATGCTTAGGGCAGCCCTGCAAAAACCATTAGTAGCCCTCTTTGACATGCATTCTTTTGGAAAATTTCAAGCAATGAAAGCACCTACAAGCACAACTTGTTAGGCCAACAAGGTTAGCAAAACCAAAATCTAAATGAAATAAGATAAGAAACTGATTTATCTAAGCTAATAGATGCAGATTAGATCTACCTAAATGCAGTAAAGTAAACCAGCAAGCTAAATATGACCAAATTCGGATGATAAAACTCAGAATGCAAGTCTCTGTCAGATCAGGCGATATACCTCAGACTTCACCAGTATCGCGCGATACAGTTTCCTATAGTCGGGTGATATACCTTAGTCCGAGCGATATACTACACTATGGACAGGCGATACTTCGCACGATCCCAGGCGATATACCTTAATACTGCCGTGCGATTCTTCTTTTAAGAGAAGTGTCGCGCGCGTATAGTAAGGTATATCGCACGATATACCTGAGAAGTATCACGCGATACTCTGAGACAAAGAACCGCAACCTACAAAATTTCCAAAAAATAATCCGAAAAATAATGAAAATGCAAGAAATTAAAGGACAAAGCTATCTACTTTGCCCCACGGTGGACGCCAGAAATGTACACACAAAAGTAGTGCACTTCTATAAATCCTTACATGCAAGGTTGCTCAAGAATGAGGCCTCACAAATTGATCCATAGCTCTCTATGTATGGAGTTGCAAGATTGAAAATTGCTCTCAACTAGAGCTATGAACTCATGACCTTGCTAGTCAACCACACAATGAGAGATTCAAGTGAAGACAAGGGAAACAATGCCAATATCTCCAAGAATCAAAATGGATGCAATACAATGCAAGTAAACTAAGAATGAGTATGCAATCTAAGCTATGAAAGGAAATAGCAAGTATTACCAAGCCTTCCTATTTAGACTATGTGAGCTTATTCTATTGCATAAAAGGAAATCTATGCTATGAATGCCATGATTATGCAACTAAGAAAGAAAATATGAAACTAAATGATGAAATGAAGCAAGTCTTCAATGTCTTCAAAAGCTCCAAATGTACCTAGAAAACCTGCAACATAACATTAGCATAAAAAAGATGGATGCAAATGAAGGAGAGAGCTCTCCTTTTATAAGAAATGAGGAGGAATGGACCATGGAGATTAAGAGGCAAAAGATCTTATCAACGGTGGAGGTTGAAAGAGGAGCAATCCATGTGCACAAGTATCCTCCAATAGGAAAATAGGAGTTGACTTTATGTCCATATGAGATAAAAAGTTTTTTTTTTCTTTTATAAAATAAGAATAATGCTTTATTTGTGCAACTTAGGATAAGAGGAAAAGGTGGGGCTTTTTATTTAATCAAAAAGGGAGGAAATATTCCTTTTGAATAAATAAAGACTTAGGATAAATGGTTAGCCCATAGGATAAAAATCCAATATATGATCGAAATTAAGACTTGATCAAGAATTTGATAATGTTGAAAATATTGGTTATTGATCAAAATGATTCAGGATTGATAAATCAAATAAATGGGGCCCAAAGTCTAGGTGACCATTTTAGGGTGCATACAACAGGGTCAATATCCTTAACATGATACTTTTGATTAGTGGATTTTTGGGGTGCCATCGCCACCGGGGTTTTCCCTTGGCCAGGGTTTCCTCGAGAAAAAATAATGTGTTATGAGTTCTTTGATGTTATTACTATGCATGTTATTTAGTTTCTTATATTATGCATGTGTGAATATAATCTGTTATATCCATAATTGAGAAAAAGATAAAGTTTGTAGAGTACTGATTCACCCCCCCTCTCTGTATTCCCTATTTCTAACAATTGGTATCAGAGCTTACTTACTCGAAGAATAATCATTCAAGGAAAGCCTAGCAACTTGAGTAAGATCTCTATGGATATGGATCAGCTACAGAAGAATCTTGAAGAAGCTCTTGAATAGATTGATATGCTTATTGATGAAAGAAACACTCTGAAAAGGAAATATGATGATGCAAAGAACCTTATTGAGAAATTGAAAACAAGATAGAAGATCTCAAATCTGAAAAGGAATCTGAAGTTCTTATTGAAGATTGTGATGACAATTTAGAAAAAGAAAATGTGATCCTTAAGCATGAATTGAAGATAGAAAATTTGAAGCTTAGTTTGAAAGATGGAAATGACAAAAATGAAGCAAATCTGAGATCTAAGAATGAAAGATTGAAGATTAAAAATGAAGAATTAAGATCTAAACTTGACAAAGTAACAACTGAATTTGAGAAAGTAAATATACAGCATGCAGAACTTGAGAAATACAATAAGATTGTGAAAGGTGAATTGACTCAATCCAAACAACAACTTGAAAGGCTATATTCAAATAGTGAGAAGATTGATGAACAAGTATCTTATGGAAAACCATCCTATGATAAGACTGGACTTGGATTTAATATATTCAGAACAAATGATGAACGAAAAGAACCAGATCTAAAAGTATCTAAAAGCATTGATAAAAGGAAGTCAGATGAGATCAACAAATCTAAAGATGCACCTAAAGAAGAAGAATCACCGAAGCAAGAAGAATCACCCAAAGGTATGCAAAGACAATTCAAAGGTAGATGTTTTGGTTGTAATACTATTGGTCAAATGAAGAAAGATTGCACAGGTAAACAATTTAAACCTCTTAATGGTTATTGTTATAATTGTCATGGTTTTGGACATAGAGCTATTGAATGTAAAAAACCTAAAGTTATTGAGAATAATTATGGTAGTAGAATGTTTAGGAATACTAACAATGCAGATAAGATACCTACTGAAGATATGAACAGAAGAAATGGAGTGGTATGTTATAGATGCAACAAAGTTGGACATATTGCTAGAAATTGCAGGTTACAGATCAATCAGCAAGGACCGAGATATGGGAACAATAAAATTGTCCATCAGATATGAGCAAGATTAGACATACAGCAAGATTTTGTAGAATGAACAATGGAGTTTATCATCCTAACCCTAACCCTAGAAATCATGCAAGAAGAATTGAAAGTACAAAAAATAGTCAGAAAGGTTGCTGCAGTAATGAAGATGAAGTAATGTTTGTTAAAGGCACAGATCAAGGAGACATATTCAACATTGAAGGTAATTAAAAAGGTGAAGTATCAAGTGGTAAGAGTGAATCCTTACTTTACCTATCTTTAAGCACTTAAATTATATAAATTACAGTAGTTTAGGAACTTAGAATTAGAGTAGAAGTAGATTTATGATGAATTAAGCTTTGCGCAGTTAATGGAAGGTAGTTTATGATGTACTAATGCTATGGTTAAGAGCACAAAATAAAATATTATGTTTTGCGAGATTGCAAGAAGTTTTAAGTTTTGCAGGTTGAAAGAAACAACTTTTTTTGAAAGAAGTAGCAAAAGAATTGAATGCAATGTCAGACCTAAGTGAGATTCAAGTGATAAAAGGTTATGATCGAATTTATTTGACTATCAAAGAGAATTAAAGTGAGTAGGAGAGCAGAAAGTAGTGATTGGAAGCATTTTGTAGTGATTTGGTGAAAGATTGAAGCACAAAATTTGTGGAAGCCCTAAAATCATGAATTTGAGGTATTTATCTTGATAGACTTTTGAATCGGTATAAGAGGCTAGAAGCAATCATGGATGTATCCTTAATTCACAATTTCAGAGATAAGAATAGACCTAGACTAAAGAAAGAACTAGTAGAACCCTTGGAAGATGATCCTAGGTTAGCACTATCATCCATACCAGACGGAATTTTGCATTTGGAAAATGTAAGAAGTTGTCTTGGATGTAAGATAGAAACCCTTAGTGACAGTAACTTTGCCAGTGAGTATCAGAAAATATAGAATCATGATATGTCTTTGAAGAAAGGTTATGAACATTTGAAAGACAATGAGATTGTTAGGTATTCATTGAAATATGAGTTTGACGATGAAGAATGCACTAAGATCATTTTGAGAAAAATTCATAATGGCAAATTTTGGCTAGAGGATAGAGTAATAGACATTACTGCTGATTTGATTCATGATGTAACTGGATTATCTAAATCTGGTGCTATTCCCTTAAATGAGAAGAACATGAGGAAGATAGTTATTGATAACACAGGTTCATCCTATAATAGTAGAGGAATTGTAATCAGTAAAATCAAGCAAGATGATGTGAGATATTTGTGCAAAATCCTAACCACTAAGTTTTGTGTAAATTCTAGAGAAGATGATATGGCAGCTGGTATGGTACATATAGCATATTTGGTGTGCGTTAACAAGGTACCAGTAGATATGTGTGAAATCTTGAGAATTCAATTGTTTGAAAAATTGGAGAAGATTAAGAAAGCAAAGTATACACAATTCAGATTTTGTTCTTTGGTCACTTATATGTTTTTCCACCCATTGAGAAGATTTACTTACATAGTTACAAATGATTTGAATGATGGACAAAACACCATGGAAAAAATCAATAAAGTATATTTGAAACATGTTATTGATAAAGTGAATGAAAGTACTTTGTTGGTATTGAAGACATTTTAGAGATTGGTATCTAGCAGATCAAGGATTCCATAATCTCTTGTGGAGAAATATAAAAATGATATATGTTTTAAGGTTGAAACTGACTTTACCTATATAGAAGTAGTCGAACCTAGAATTGAGTTCATAGACCCTCTTGGATATGAGATATCTGAGGCAGAGGTAGAAGGATATGTTGGCAGGCTACTTAAGAATAAGTTGGACACCCAATGCAATAGATTTGGAACATTTGAAGAAAACTTCAACTTTGCAAAATCTATATTGGAAGAAAAGTTGTCTAAGAAGAGAGTGGATAGCACTATAAAGAAGATATTGAAGAATTCTAGCATGACAGAGCATGAATTTGATATTGCAAAGAAGATAGCAGTAGCAATTAGAGGTATTGGGTAGAAAGAAATCTTGTCTGTACCTCCCTTGTCATCAAGTGCAGTTGAGCATGAACCTACACTAGTAAAGGTGAAAGTTGAGGAAATTGAGGAAGTACAAGAAACAAGGAAATCCACTAGATCCTCTTCTTCCACACCCAGCAAGAGAGTGAAGGAATGTGCAAAAGGACCTAGTAAGAGGCAGAAAGTTTTGGTACAACCAATCCGTAGGAAAATTATAGAAATTAAAGTTGATGACACTTATGTGAAGAAGAAATCATGGAAACCCAGAACTGAGAGAGTGAATGAAGAAATCATGGAAGACGGAGACTTTACTAAGACATGAATAAGTACTATGATCTTTATGACTATTCTGAGAGATTGAATCTTGAAAATTATGTTTTTAAGCACATGATTTTGACTAACAAGAATTTTGATACTATTCAGGGCAAGATTCATGGTGAACTTTTCAAGAAACAGGTTAACAAGAAAATGAGAGCACAAGAAGAAGATAATAATATGAGAGTAAATATGGTGAAGAAACTTTGTGTTGTGAAAGATGATGAGCATCTTAAATAGATTTTGAAGCCCCTTGGAACTCTTTTGAGAACTAAAAGGATAACCATTCAGATCATGGCAGGACAGTATGAGCAAGTTAGAACATAAACAAAACAAGCAATTATTAAAGTTATGGGAGAAATTGTTGGAGACACATCAGTTGCAGCAGAGCAAGAGAAAGAGAAGAACAGGAGGATATTCCTTCTCCACCAGCTATAAATATTGAAGAAGAATCTATGAATATTAAAGGTACAAAGATTACTTTGGATACTGAAGAAAATGTATTTCAGAACTTAGAGAACATTGTTGACAATTCGGCTCTTGATAAACCAGATAGAACTGATGAAACAGAACAAACCCAATCTATGACTGAAGAACCTAAAGAAACTGAGGTTGAAGTACCCCTTCCTACAAAAGAAGACATTAGTCTTACGACTGAGACTGGAAAGAAGAAAGAATTTAGATCTTTATTTAAAGATTTAGGAAAGGAAGTTGATGATGATGATCAATTAGAATTGATCACCTCCCTGAACAAAATTATTGGTAAAAATAAGAAGGTAAAGAATCTTGAAGGTTGTCTGAAAGACTTAACTGATAAGTTACAAGGAGTTGTAACCACATAGATTGCAGATGCAGATCCCCTTGACAAAGAAAAGAAATTAATGAGAACCTTTGATGATGAATTTAAAAATCTATCTAAGATTGCAAAGGTTAAGGCACAAGCAAACTATGAGGCTAGAATGCTTTTCACTATCAGTCAAAATATCAGAGATGATATAACATTTAGTCAAAATATCAAAGATAATGTAACATGCTCAAGTCAACAACATAATTCCATACACTCATAAATAAGTTACCCAATGCATACTTTATCCTTATATATCATATCCATCTTTTCCTTATGTAGATATCTCATTTCTTCACCATTTCTTCCTTCTATAGATGTTCATATGTTTGTAACTATCATGATAAGTATAGTAAAAAATTAGTTGACATCAATGACAAAATATTGACTGATTTAATCATCTTACGTATCACTTTAACATCTCAATATACACAAGACTGACTCAAAAACTAGTTGGCATTAACTTGTTCAATTTCGATCTCTTCTTCATAATAGAATAATGAAACATGCTCAAGTCAACAACATAATGCCTTAGAATCATTAATAAGTTACCCAATGTATACCTTATCCTTATTTGTCATATCCATCTTGTCATTATGTAGATATCTTATTTGTTCACCATTTCTTCCTTCTACAGATGTTCAGTTATTTGTAACTATCATGATAAGTATAGTAAAAACCTAGTTGACGTTAATGACAACATATTGACTGTTTTGAATATCTTACGTATCACGTTAACAGCTCGGTGATCTCTAATCACTGTTTCTCTAGTTCATCAAGCTATTCAATTATCACTATGATTAATCTACAATTGTAGGCTAGACCATAACCTGCCAGCCTACAACCAATTCAAATAGGGCTTGCTACAAACAAACTTTTCTTCCATACCACTTGGTGTAGTGCCAAGGATAGATTATTTCCAAAGGAGATGCGCAACCTCATAGCTAAGAGTAATAAGGAAGCAACAATGCAAAAGTAGAGATAGAATACATGATCCAATGTATTTATTCAAAGGTCAAACAACATACATGTTGTGTTGTTAGGCTTTCCTCATTATGACCTTATACAATAAAATGAATCTCAAATCCTAATAGTGATATGTGATGCAGGAGCATCCTGGGTGTAAGAGCAATCTTGCATCACCCAAAAATATTTCTATTTTTGTATTCAATAAGGGCTATTTTGTGCAAAGCTGCTATTTATGGAAAGTCACTATTTTTGGTAATTTTTGTATGTGCTCAGAATGATCTGATTTCTTTCTTGGAGGTTCATTTTGGTCATATAAGTCTACCAGTAAAGTTTCATTGCCAGATCAAGTGTATATTGGAAGATATTGAAGATTTTCGGTATTGGCAGCAGGGTACAGAAACTTCGAACTCAGTTTTGAAGGCTTTAGAGGCCCCGGATGAGGTCGAATTTTGGGCTGAATGAAGCTTGCTTGATTCAAGCGTTGTAGAGCTCCTCGCGCCCTTTCCGAAATGGGGTTACAATAGTCAATCGGGTCAACTAGTGATGACTTATGGTCTTCGGAAGTTGGGTCACCTGAAATGGCGGAAAATGATTTTTCTTCAAAATTTCTGTTCGGGTTTCAAAATTTATTTTGAGCCGACTATGATGTAATGAAATGTAAAATAAAAAAAATAATTCTAAGTTTGGTCGGCCTTATTGGCTAAAATTCTGGAACCTTCCCAGGCGGTGGAAAATTGCCTATATAAGGAAGGCTGTATTATTGTCTTAGGCAGTTCAGAATAGTTCTGGGTAGTAGATCTGGGTATTGATTCGAGGCTTTCTCCTACAGAATATTGTAAGGGAATGCCCATGTGGCTTTGCATATTGTAATTCTGAAAGTTTGTAATTCCACATTTGTGGAGATAATAAGAAGCCAATTTTTTGTTCTTGCATATTGTTGTTGTTTCTCTATTTCTGTTATGTATTTGTGGTATTAAGGGGAGCACCCTTCATCAAGTGGTATCAGAGCAGGAGTTCTTGAGTGTGTAAAAAGATCGCCGACTGTGAGGCAGTTTGCACCAGGACCGTGGCTAGGGTTTCAGCGCGCATCGCGAAAATGCCTCCACGAAGGGAACGTGGCGGAAGAGCTGGTGTTGTGACACCTCAGGTTAGAGAGCTGCAGAGACAAGTGCGAGCATTGCAAGAAGAGATTCGCAGAGGAATGAATCTTAATGTCAGAGACGAAAGTGAGGATGAAGCCGAAGAAGAATATCAAGAAGGAGAAATTGAAATTGTGAACCAGGAGGAAGAAAGACTTTTTCGGGCGATTTCCAAGATTGGGAAAAGACCTAAGATTGAGGTTCCTACATTTTCTAGAAATCTTAACCCAGAGGAATTGATCGACTGGATCAATGAATGTGAGGAATATTTTGAGTATGAAGATGTTGAGGATCCTGATAGGGTCAAATTTGCGAAGGCCAGACTGAAAGGTCATGCGAAGATCTGGTGGCAAGAAATTCAATTGGAGCGAAATAGAAGAGGGAAAGATAAAATCATAAGATGGGATCGGATGGTGGATAAATTGAAGCGACAGTTCATTCCTGTTGATTATGAGCTTGATCTACTAAAGAAAATGCAAAGTTTGAAGCAAGCAGGAAGATCTGTTCAGGAGTATACAGAGGAGTTCTATCGACTTCTCATCAGAACAGGCCATGCAGAAGCTGATAAGGAGAAAGTTGCCCGATACCTTAATGGGTTAAGGCCAAGCATTCAGGAGGAGCTGAATCTGGTTCGAATGAACAGTATTGAGGAGGCATACCAGTTTGCCCTAAAAGTAGAGGAAAAATTGAACAAGAAGTTTGAGAGCAGACAAAACGGAAGAGGTCGCGGTGGATGATCTGGTGGACGGTCATATGGTGGCCGAAATGAAGATCCGAAAAAGAAGGATGAGGCTAGTAGCAGTCAGAATCAGCGAGGAAATAATTCCAATCGCTTCCAAGATCAGAATAATAGAGATCAAAGAGGAAGAGGAAGAGGACAAGGATCTGGAAGAGGTGGCTTCCGTGGAACATGTTTTCACTGTGGAGAAGAAGGTCATAGGGCATTTGAATGTCCTCAACGCCAAGGCAGAACAGACAGGAGAAATGAAGGCCAGGCCAGAATTGCACATGTAGATGAAGATGCCAGATCATCAAATTCTGAAGATGCTGAAAAAGGAGAAACGTTGATTAACAGAAGAGTCCTGTTGAGTGGTGAGAATGAACCTGAGCAAAGGAGGAGCTTGTTTCGCACCAGGTGCAAGTGTGAAGGTAAATGTTGTGATGTGATTATCGATAGTGGAAGCACTGACAATTTGGTGTCAGAAGAGATGGTGACAAAGTTGAAGCTCAAGAGACAGAAACACCCACATCCATATCGGATTGCCTGGGTACAAGATGACCACAAGGTCATGGTCAACGAACAATGCCTGGTGAAGTTCAAGATTGGCGGATACCAAGATGAGGTATTGTGTGATATCATATCTATGGATGCATGTCATATGTTGTTGGGTAGACCGTGGCAGTTTGACAGATGTGTTGTACATGATGGCCGTGCGAATACCTATTCCCTGACAAAGGATGGAGTGCAACATAAGCTAAAACCATTGAAGGAGACTGAAGAAAAGGTATATGGTAATGCAAGGATAACTTTTGTTGATGGAAGAAATTTCCTAGATGGTATGAGGCATGAGCATGTATGTTTTGCTTTAATTCCAAAAGCTGGTAAAGAGGAAGTAGAAGATGTTCCTGTAGAAGTTGCAGATTTGTTAATTGAGTTTCAGGATATTGTATCCGATAACGTGCCTGATAGATTACCACCAGTCAGGAAGATCAGTCATCAAATGGATTTGATCCCAGGAGCGAGTTTGCCGAATAAGGCAGCACACAGAATGACACCTGCAGAAAGTGAGGAGTTGAACAGACAAGTACATGAACTGCTACAGAAAGGATTGATCCGTGAGAGTCTGAGTCCCTGTGCTATACCAGCGGTATTAGCACCAAAGAAGAATGGAGAGTGGAGGATGTGTACAGATTCTAGGGCAATAAACAAGATCACAATCAAGTACAGGTTTCCATTGCCACGAATGGATGATATTATGGACTGTTTGAGTGGAGCTGTGTATTTTTCAAAGATAGATCTGAAAAGTGGATATCATCAGATTCGGATCAGAGAAGGAGATGAATGGAAGACTGCCTTCAAGACAAAGGAAGGACTGTATGAGTGGTTAGTCATGCCTTTTGGGCTAACCAATGCACCGAGCACTTTCATGCGGCTCATGAACGAGGTTCTGAAAGAATTTCTAGGTAAGTTTGTCATTGTTTACCTAGATGATATTCTGATCTTTAGCAAGACATTGGAGGAGCATATGATGCATATTCGTATGGTATTTGAG
Source organism: Chamaecyparis obtusa (assembly GCA_027943335.1). NCBI lineage: Eukaryota > Viridiplantae > Streptophyta > Pinopsida > Cupressales > Cupressaceae > Chamaecyparis > Chamaecyparis obtusa. The sequence continues at coordinate 224,824 of BSBK01002804.1, forward strand.
AAGCTGAGAGAAGAGAAATTGTTGATTAATTTGAAGAAGTGCAGTTTTGTGAAGAAAGAGTTGGTGTATTTAGGGTTTGCAGTTTCAGGAGAAGGTCTAAAAATGGACCCAGAGAAGGTACAAGCTATCCTTGAATGGCCTACTCCAAGGAATGCTACTGAGGTACGATCTTTTCATGGTCTAGCTAGCTTTTACAGAAATTTTATCAGAAATTTTAGCAGTATTTGTGGACCCTTGACTGAAACAATGAGAGGGGATAGAAAAGAGTTTAAGTGGACTAATGGGGCAGAAAAGAGTTTTCAATTGTTGAAACAAAAAGTTACAGAACAACCTGTTTTAGCACTTCCAGATTTTAATAAGGTGTTTCAAGTAGATTGTGATGCTAGTGGTACTGCAATAGGAGCTGTTATGAGCCAAGAAAGTAAACCTATTGCTTATTTCAGTGAGAAGTTGAATGATGCCAAGAGAAAATATTCTGTTTATGATCAGAAATTTTATGCTATAGTTCAAGCATTAAAGAAGTGGAGACACTATTTGCTTCCTAAGGAGTTTGTTTTGTATACTGATCATCAAGCTTTGGAATATTTGAATAGTCAAGGAAAGTTGAATCAAAGGCATTTGAAATGGGTTAAATTTTTGCAGAGTTATACATTTGTTTTGAAACACAGGAGTGGAAAGTCTAATAGGGTTGCAGATGCTCTTAGCAGAAGGCAACTACTGCTGACAGAAATGCAGATTGAAGTGGTTGGGTTCAAGGAGCTCAAGAATTTGTATCCAGAGGATCCTGATTTTGGTGAAGCTTGGAAAGCTTGTAAAGAACCTGTTACTCTAGACAGGATGAAATGGTTGGATTTCATCATCCAGGATGATATGCTATTCAGAGGGAGTCAGTTGTGCATTCCACGAAGTTCTATGAGGGAGAATCTCATCAAGGAGAAGCATAGTGGAGGATTGGCTGGACACTTTGGTTGTGATAAAACCCTTGCTTTGGTTGGTGAGAATTATTATTGGCCACAATTGCAGCAAGATGTGAAGAAGTTTGTACAGAGTTGCAGAGTATGTCAGATGGCGAAAGGAGTGAAGCAGAATACAGGGTTGTATCAGCCATTACCTATACCAGAGAAGCCTTGGGAGGATATCAGTATGGACTTTGTTCTTGGTTTACCGAGGACACAGCGGGGACACGATTCAATTTTTGTGGTAGTTGACAGATTTTCAAAGATGGCACATTTCATTCCCTCCAAGAAGACTAATGATGCTGTTCATGTAGAAGAATTGTTTTTCAGAGAAGTAGTGAGACTTCATGGTTTGTCAAAGACCATAGTTTCAGATCGGGACACTAAGTTTGTTGGATATTTCTGGCGTACATTGTGGAAGAAGTTAAAGACAGATTTGAAGTTCAGTTCATCACATCATCCACAGACTGATGGACAAACAGAGGTGGTGAATAGGAGTTTGGGAAATTTGCTGAGATGTTTGGTTGGAGATAAGCCAACGGGATGGGATTTGATTTTACCACAGGCAGAATTTGCATACAATAATTCTGTCAATAGGAGCACTGGTAAATCACCATTCCAGATTGTATATGGAAGTAGTCCAAGAAATGCATCTGAATTGAGGAAGATAGATAAAGGAGAAATAAGTAGTGCTGAAGCTGAGGATTTTGCAGAACACTTGAAGAACATCCATGAGGAGGTGAGGAAGCATATTACCAAGATGAACGCACAGTATAAGGCTAAGGCAGATGAGAAAAGGAGGTATAAGAAATTTCAAGTTGGTGATGAAGTCATGGTTCATTTGCGGAAGGAGCGGTTTCCAGTTGGTACATATAACAAGCTGAAAATGAAGAAGTTTGGACCATGTAGGATACTGAAGAAACATGATTCAGAAAATGCATATGAGGTAGAATTGCCTACTGAGCTAAATATTTCACCAGTGTTTAACATTTCAGACCTGACAGAGTATCATGAAGGAGGTGTTGAAGATGAGATCACAGCAGCACAGTGGAGTATTCCAGCAACTAGTTCAGACACTAAGGAGATCGAGGATATACTGGACAGTCGTATTGGCAGAAGCACAAGGAACAGGATATATGAAGAATATCTGGTCAAGTGGAAAGGACGACCTGTTGAAGATTCATCATGGCTGACAAAGGAGGAGATTAGCCGTCTTGGTTTTCCTCTGCACACCTGAGTCGTGACAGGGTCACTTCTCAAATTACCCCCGGTGTCTGATGCAGGAGCATCCTGGGTGTAAGAGCAATCTTGCATCACCCAAAAATATTTCTATTTTTGTATTCAATAAGGGCTATTTTGTGCAGAGCTACTATTTATGGAAAGTCACTATTTTTGGTAATTTTTGTATGTGCTCAGAATGATCTGATTTCTTTCTTGGAGGTTCATTTTGGTCATATAAGTCTGCCAGTAAAGTTTCATTGCCAGATCAAGTGTATATTGGAAGATATTGAAGATTTTCGGTATTGGCAGCAGGGTACAGAAACTTCAAACTCAATTTTGAAGGCTTTAGAGGCCCCGGATGAGGTCGAATTTTCGGCTGAATGAAGCTTGCTTGATTCAGGTGTTGTAGAGCTCCTCGCGCCCTTTCCGAAATGGGGTTACAATAGTCAATCAGGTCAACTAGTGATGACTTATGGTCTTCGGAAGTTGGGTCACCTGAAATGGCGGAAAATGATTTTTCTTCAAAATTTCTGTTCGGGTTTCAAAATTTATTTTGAGCCGACTATGATGTAATGAAATGTAAAATAAAAAAAATAATTCTAAGTTTGGTCGGCCTTATTGGCTAAAATTCTGGAACCTTCCCAGGCGGTGGAAAATTGCCTATATAAGGAAGGCTGTATTATTGTCTTAGGCAGTTCAGAATAGTTCTGGGTAGTAGATCTGGGTATTGATTCGAGGCTTTGTCCTATAGAATATTGTAAGGGAATGCCCATGTGGCTTTGCATATTGTAATTCTGAAAGTTTGTAATTCCACATTTGTGGAGATAATAAGAAGCCAATTTTTTGTTCTTGCATATTGTTGTTGTTTCTCTATTTCTGTTATGTATTTGTGGTATTAAGGGGAGCACCCTTCATCAAGTGGTATCAGAGCAGGAGTTCTTGAGTGTGTAAAAAGATCGCCGACTGTGAGGCAGTTTGCACCAGGACCGTGGCTAGGGTTTCAGCGCGCATCGCGAAAATGCCTCCACGAAGGGAACGTGGCGGAAGAGCTGGTGTTGTGACACCTCAGGTTAGAGAGCTGCAGAGACAAGTGCGAGCATTGCAAGAAGAGATTCGCAGAGGAATGAATCTTAATGTCAGAGACGAAAGTGAGGATGAAGCCGAAGAAGAATATCAAGAAGGAGAAATTGAAATTGTGAACCAGGAGGAAGAAAGACTTTTTCGGGCGATTTCCAAGATTGGGAAAAGACCTAAGATTGAGGTTCCTACATTTTCTAGAAATCTTAACCCAGAGGAATTGATCGACTGGATCAATGAATGTGAGGAATATTTTGAGTATGAAGATGTTGAGGATCCTGATAGGGTCAAATTTGCGAAGGCCAGACTGAAAGGTCATGCGAAGATCTGGTGGCAAGAAATTCAATTGGAGCGAAATAGAAGAGGGAAAGATAAAATCATAAGATGGGATCGGATGGTGGATAAATTGAAGCGACAGTTCATTCCTGTTGATTATGAGCTTGATCTACTAAAGAAAATGCAAAGTTTGAAGCAAGCAGGAAGATCTGTTCAGGAGTATACAGAGGAGTTCTATCGACTTCTCATCAGAACAGGCCATGCAGAAGCTGATAAGGAGAAAGTTGCCCGATACCTTAATGGGTTAAGGCCAAGCATTCAGGAGGAGCTGAATCTGGTTCGAATGAACAGTATTGAGGAGGCATACCAGTTTGCCCTAAAAGTAGAGGAAAAATTGAACAAGAAGTTTGAGAGCAGACAAAACGGAAGAGGTCGCGGTGGACGATCTGGTGGACGGTCATATGGTGGCCGAAATGAAGATCCGAAAAAGAAGGATGAGGCTAGTAGCAGTCAGAATCAGCGAGGAAATAATTCCAATCGCTTCCAAGATCAGAATAATAGAGATCAAAGAGGAAGAGGAAGAGGACAAGGATCTGGAAGAGGTGGCTTCCGTGGAACATGTTTTCACTGTGGAGAAGAAGGTCATAGGGCATTTGAATGTCCTCAACGCCAAGGCAGAACAGACAGGAGAAATGAAGGCCAGGCCAGAATTGCACATGTAGATGAAGATGCCAGATCATCAAATTCTGAAGATGCTGAAAAAGGAGAAACGTTGATTAACAGAAGAGTCCTGTTGAGTGGTGAGAATGAACCTGAGCAAAGGAGGAGCTTGTTTCGCACCAGGTGCAAGTGTGAAGGTAAATGTTGTGATGTGATTATCGATAGTGGAAGCACTGACAATTTGGTGTCAGAAGAGATGGTGACAAAGTTGAAGCTCAAGAGACAGAAACACCCACATCCATATCGGATTGCCTCGGTACAAGATGACCACAAGGTCATGGTCAACGAACAATGCCTGGTGAAGTTCAAGATTGGCGGATACCAAGATGAGGTATTGTGTGATATCATATCTATGGATGCATGTCATATGTTGTTGGGTAGACCGTGGCAGTTTGACAGATGTGTTGTACATGATGGCCGTGCGAATACCTATTCCCTGACAAAGGATGGAGTGCAACATAAGCTAAAACCATTGAAGGAGACTGAAGAAAAGGTATGTGGTAATGCAAGGATAACTTTTGTTGATGGAAGAAATTTCCTAGATGGTATGAGGCATGAGCATGTATGTTTTGCTTTAATTCCAAAAGCTGGTAAAGAGGAAGTAGAAGATGTTCTTGTAGAAGTTGCAGATTTGTTAATTGAGTTTCAGGATATTGTATCCGATAACGTGCCTGATAGATTACCACCAGTCAGGAAGATCAGTCATCAAATGGATTTGATCCCAGGAGCGAGTTTGCCGAATAAGGCAGCACACAGAATGACACCTGCAGAAAGTGAGGAGTTGAACAGACAAGTACATGAACTGCTACAGAAAGGATTGATCCGTGAGAGTCTGAGTCCCTGTGCTATACCAGCGGTATTAGCACCAAAGAAGAATGGAGAGTGGAGGATGTGTACAGATTCTAGGGCAATAAACAAGATCACAATCAAGTACAGGTTTCCATTGCCACGAATGGATGATATTATGGACTGTTTGAGTGGAGCTGTGTATTTTTCAAAGATAGATCTGAAAAGTGGATATCATCAGATTCGGATCAGAGAAGGAGATGAATGGAAGACTGCCTTCAAGACAAAGGAAGGACTGTATGAGTGGTTAGTCATGCCTTTTGGGCTAACCAATGCACCGAGCACTTTCATGCGGCTCATGAACGAGGTTCTGAAAGAATTTCTAGGTAAGTTTGTCATTGTTTACCTAGATGATATTCTGATCTTTAGCAAGACATTGGAGGAGCATATGATGCATATTCGTATGGTATTTGAGAAGCTGAGAGAAGAGAAATTGTTGATTAATTTGAAGAAGTGCAGTTTTGTGAAGAAAGAGTTGGTGTATTTAGGGTTTGCAGTTTCAGGAGAAGGTCTAAAAATGGACCCAGAGAAGGTACAAGCTATCCTTGAATGGCCTACTCCAAGGAATGCTACTGAGGTACGATCTTTTCATGGTCTAGCTAGCTTTTACAGAAATTTTATCAGAAATTTTAGCAGTATTTGTGGACCCTTGACTGAAACAATGAGAGGGGATAGAAAAGAGTTTAAGTGGACTAATGGGGCAGAAAAGAGTTTTCAATTGTTGAAACAAAAAGTTACAGAACAACCTGTTTTAGCACTTCCAGATTTTAATAAGGTGTTTCAAGTAGATTGTGATGCTAGTGGTACTGCAATAGGAGCTGTTATGAGCCAAGAAAGTAAACCTATTGCTTATTTCAGTGAGAAGTTGAATGATGCCAAGAGAAAATATTCTGTTTATGATCAGAAATTTTATGCTATAGTTCAAGCATTAAAGAAGTGGAGACACTATTTGCTTCCTAAGGAGTTTGTTTTGTATACTGATCATCAAGCTTTGGAATATTTGAATAGTCAAGGAAAGTTGAATCAAAGGCATTTGAAATGGGTTAAATTTTTGCAGAGTTATACATTTGTTTTGAAACACAGGAGTGGAAAGTCTAATAGGGTTGCAGATGCTCTTAGCAGAAGGCAACTACTGCTGACAGAAATGCAGATTGAAGTGGTTGGGTTCAAGGAGCTCAAGAATTTGTATCCAGAGGATCCTGATTTTGGTGAAGCTTGGAAAGCTTGTAAAGAACCTGTTACTCTAGACAGGATGAAATGGTTGGATTTCATCATCCAGGATGATATGCTATTCAGAGGGAGTCAGTTGTGCATTCCACGAAGTTCTATGAGGGAGAATCTCATCAAGGAGAAGCATAGTGGAGGATTGGCTGGACACTTTGGTTGTGATAAAACCCTTGCTTTGGTTGGTGAGAATTATTATTGGCCACAATTGCAGCAAGATGTGAAGAAGTTTGTACAGAGTTGCAGAGTATGTCAGATGGCGAAAGGAGTGAAGCAGAATACAGGGTTGTATCAGCCATTACCTATACCAGAGAAGCCTTGGGAGGATATCAGTATGGACTTTGTTCTTGGTTTACCGAGGACACAGCGGGGACACGATTCAATTTTTGTGGTAGTTGACAGATTTTCAAAGATGGCACATTTCATTCCCTCCAAGAAGACTAATGATGCTGTTCATGTAGAAGAATTGTTTTTCAGAGAAGTAGTGAGACTTCATGGTTTGTCAAAGACCATAGTTTCAGATCGGGACACTAAGTTTGTTGGATATTTCTGGCGTACATTGTGGAAGAAGTTAAAGACAGATTTGAAGTTCAGTTCATCACATCATCCACAGACTGATGGACAAACAGAGGTGGTGAATAGGAGTTTGGGAAATTTGCTGAGATGTTTGGTTGGAGATAAGCCAACGGGATGGGATTTGATTTTACCACAGGCAGAATTTGCATACAATAATTCTGTCAATAGGAGCACTGGTAAATCACCATTCCAGATTGTATATGGAAGTAGTCCAAGAAATGCATCTGAATTGAGGAAGATAGATAAAGGAGAAATAAGTAGTGCTGAAGCTGAGGATTTTGCAGAACACTTGAAGAACATCCATGAGGAGGTGAGGAAGCATATTACCAAGATGAACGCACAGTATAAGGCTAAGGCAGATGAGAAAAGGAGGTATAAGAAATTTCAAGTTGGTGATGAAGTCATGGTTCATTTGCGGAAGGAGCGGTTTCCAGTTGGTACATATAACAAGCTGAAAATGAAGAAGTTTGGACCATGTAGGATACTGAAGAAACATGATTCAGAAAATGCATATGAGGTAGAATTGCCTACTGAGCTAAATATTTCACCAGTGTTTAACATTTCAGACCTGACAGAGTATCATGAAGGAGGTGTTGAAGATGAGATCACAGCAGTACAGTGGAGTATTCCAGCAACTAGTTCAGACACTAAGGAGATCGAGGATATACTGGACAGTCGTATTGGCAGAAGCACAAGGAACAGGATATATGAAGAATATCTGGTCAAGTGGAAAGGACGACCTGTTGAAGATTCATCATGGCTGACAAAGGAGGAGATTAGCCGTCTTGGTTTTCCTCTGCACACCTGAGTCGTGACAGGGTCACTTCTCAAATTACCCCCGGTGTCTGATGCAGGAGCATCCTGGGTGTAAGAGCAATCTTGCATCACCCAAAAATATTTCTATTTTTGTATTCAATAAGGGCTATTTTGTGCAGAGCTACTATTTATGGAAAGTCACTATTTTTGGTAATTTTTGTATGTGCTCAGAATGATCTGATTTCTTTCTTGGAGGTTCATTTTGGTCATATAAGTCTGCCAGTAAAGTTTCATTGCCAGATCAAGTGTATATTGGAAGATATTGAAGATTTTCGGTATTGGCAGCAGGGTACAGAAACTTCGAACTCAATTTTGAAGGCTTTAGAGGCCCCGGATGAGGTCGAATTTTCGGCTGAATGAAGCTTGCTTGATTCAGGTGTTGTAGAGCTCCTCGCGCCCTTTCCGAAATGGGGTTACAATAGTCAATCAGGTCAACTAGTGATGACTTATGGTCTTCGGAAGTTGGGTCACCTGAAATGGCGGAAAATGATTTTTCTTCAAAATTTCTGTTCGGGTTTCAAAATTTATTTTGAGCCGACTATGATGTAATGAAATGTAAAATAAAAAAAATAATTCTAAGTTTGGTCGGCCTTATTGGCTAAAATTCTGGAACCTTCCCAGGCGGTGGAAAATTGCCTATATAAGGAAGGCTGTATTATTGTCTTAGGCAGTTCAGAATAGTTCTGGGTAGTAGATCTGGGTATTGATTCGAGGCTTTGTCCTACAGAATATTGTAAGGGAATGCCCATGTGGCTTTGCATATTGTAATTCTGAAAGTTTGTAATTCCACATTTGTGGAGATAATAAGAAGCCAATTTTTTGTTCTTGCATATTGTTGTTGTTTCTCTATTTCTGTTATGTGTTTGTGGTATTAAGGGGAGCACCCTTCATCAAGTGGTATCAGAGCAGGAGTTCTTGAGTGTGTAAACAGATCGCCGACTGTGAGGCAGTTTGCACCAGGACCGTGGCTAGGGTTTCAGCGCGCATTGCGAAAATGCCTCCACGAAGGGAACGTGGCGGAAGAGCTGGTGTTGTGACACCTCAGGTTAGAGAGCTGCAGAGACAAGTGCGAGCATTGCAAGAAGAGATTCGCAGAGGAATGAATCTTAATGTCAGAGACGAAAGTGAGGATGAAGCCGAAGAAGAATATCAAGAAGGAGAAATTGAAATTGTGAACCAGGAGGAAGAAAGACTTTTTCGGGCGATTTCCAAGATTGGGAAAAGACCTAAGATTGAGGTTCCTACATTTTCTAGAAATCTTAACCCAGAGGAATTGATCGACTGGATCAATGAATGTGAGGAATATTTTGAGTATGAAGATGTTGAGGATCCTGATAGGGTCAAATTTGCGAAGGCCAGACTGAAAGGTCATGCGAAGATCTGGTGGCAAGAAATTCAATTGGAGCGAAATAGAAGAGGGAAAGATAAAATCATAAGATGGGATCGGATGGTGGATAAATTGAAGCGACAGTTCATTCCTGTTGATTATGAGCTTGATCTACTAAAGAAAATGCAAAGTTTGAAGGAAGCAGGAAGATCTGTTCAGGAGTATACAGAGGAGTTCTATCGACTTCTCATCAGAACAGGCCATGCAGAAGCTGATAAGGAGAAAGTTGCCCGATACCTTAATGGGTTAAGGCCAAGCATTCAGGAGGAGCTGAATCTGGTTCGAATGAACAGTATTGAGGAGGCATACCAGTTTGCCCTAAAAGTAGAGGAAAAGCTGAACAAGAAGTTTGAGAGCAGACAAAACGGAAGAGGTCGCGGTGGACGATCTGGTGGACGGTCATATGGTGGCCGAAATGAAGATCCAAAAAAGAAGGATGAGGCTAGTAGCAGTCAGAATCAGCGAGGAAATAATTCCAATCGCTTCCAAGATCAGAATAATAGAGATCAAAGAGGAAGAGGAAGAGGACAAGGATCTGGAAGACGTGGCTTCCGTGGAACATGTTTTCACTGTGGAGAAGAAGGTCATAGGGCATTTGAATGTCCTCAATGCCAAGGCAGAACAGACAGGAGAAATGAAGGCTAGGCCAGAATTGCACATGTAGATGAAGATGCCAGATCATCAAATTCTGAAGATGCTGAAAGAGGAGAAACGTTGATTAACAGAAGAGTCCTGTTGAGTGGTGAGAATGAACCTGAGCAAAGGAGGAGCTTGTTTCGCACCAGGTGCAAGTGTGAAGGTAAATATTGTGATGTGATTATCGATAGTGGAAGCACTGACAATTTGGTGTCAGAAGAGATGGTGACAAAGTTGAAGCTCAAGAGACAGAAACACCCACATCCATATCGGATTGCCTGGGTACAAGATGACCACAAGGTCATGGTCAACGAACAATGCCTGGTGAAGTTCAAGATTGGGGGATACCAAGATGAGGTATTGTGTGATATCATATCTATGGATGCATGTCATATGTTGTTGGGTAGACCGTGGCAGTTTGACAGATGTGCTGTACATGATGGCCGTGCGAATAACTATTTCCTGACAAAGGATGGAGTGCGACATAAGCTAAAACCATTGAAGGAGACTGAAGAAAAGGTATGTGGTAATGCAAGGATAACTTTTGTTGATGGAGGAAATTTTCTAGATGGTATGAGGCATGAGCATGTATGTTTTGCTTTAATTCCAAAAGCTGGTAAAGAGGAAGTAGAAGATGTTCCTGTAGAAGTTGCAGATTTGTTGAATGAGTTTCAGGATATTGTATCCGATAACGTGCCTGATAGATTACCACCAGTCAGGAAGATCAGTCATCAAATGGATTTGATCCCAGGAGCGAGTTTGCCGAATAAGGCAGCACACAGAATGACACCTGCAGAAAGTGAGGAGTTGAACAGACAAGTACATGAACTGCTACAGAAAGGATTGATCCGTGAGAGTCTGAGTCCCTGTGCTGTACCAGCGGTATTAGCACCAAAGAAGAATTGAGAGTGGAGGATGTGTACAGATTCTAGGACAATAAACAAGATCACAATCAAGTACAGGTTTCCATTGCCACGAATGGATGATATTATGGACTGTTTGAGTGGAGCTGTGTATTTTTCAAAGATAGATCTGAAAAGTGGATATCATCAGATTCGGATCAGAGAAAGAGATGAATGGAAGACTGCCTTCAAGACAAAGGAAGGACTGTATGAGTGGTTAGTCATGCCTTTTGGGCTAACCAATGCACCGAGCACTTTCATGCGGCTCATGAACGAGGTTCTGAAAGAATTTCTAGGTAAGTTTGTCATTGTTTACCTAGATGATATTCTGATCTTTAGCAAGACATTGGAGGAGCATATGATGCATATTCTTATGGTATTTCAGAAGCTGAGAGAAGAGAAATTGTTGATTAATTTGAAGAAGTGCAGTTTTGTGAAGAAAGAGTTGGTGTATTTGGGGTTTGCAGTTTCAGGAGAAGGTCTAAAAATGGACCCAGAGAAGGTACAGGCTATCCTTGAATGGCCTACTCCGAGGAATGCTACTGAGGTACGATCTTTTCATGGTCTAGCTAGCTTTTACAGAAAGTTTATCAGAAATTTTAGTAGTATTTGTGGACCCTTGACTGAAACAATGAGAGGGGATAGAAAAGAGTTTAAGTGGACTAATGGGGCAGAAAAGAGTTTTCAATTGTTGAAACAAAAAGTTACAGAACAACCTGTTTTAGCACTTCCAGATTTTAATAAGGTGTTTCAAGTAGATTGTGATGCTAGTGGTACTGCAATAGGAGCTGTTATGAGCCAAGAACGTAAACCTATTGCTTATTTCAGTGAGAAGTTGAATGATGCCAAGAGAAAATATTCTGTTTATGATCAGGAATTTTATGCTATAGTTCAAGCATTAAAGAAGTGGAGACACTATTTTCTTCCTAAGGAGTTTGTTTTGTATACTGATCATCAAGCTTTGCAATATTTGAATAGTCAAGGAAAGTTGAATCAAAGGCATTTGAAATGGGTTGAATTTTTGCAGAGTTATACATTTATTTTGAAACACAGGAGTGGAAAGTCTAATAGGGTTGCAGATGCTCTTAGCAGAAGGCAACTACTGCTGACAGAAATGCAGATTGAAGTGGTTGGGTTCAAGGAGCTCAAGAATTTGTATCCAGAGGATCCTGATTTTGGTGAAGCTTGGAAAGCTTGTAAAGAACCTGTTACTCTAGACAGGACGAAATGGTTGGATTTCATCATCCAGGATGATATGCTATTCAGAGGGAGTCAGTTGTGCATTCCACGAAGTTCTATGAGGGAGAATCTCATCAAGGAGAAGCATAGTGGAGGATTGGCTGGACACTTTGGTCGTGATAAAACCCTTGCTTTGGTTGGTGAGAATTATTATTGGCCACAATTGCAGCAAGATGTGAAGAAGTTTGTACAGAGTTGCAGAGTATGTCAGATGGCGAAAGGAGTGAAGCAGAATACAGGGTTGTATCAACCATTACCTATATCAGAGAAGCCTTGGGAGGATATCAGTATGGACTTTGTTCTTGGTTTACCGAGGACACAGCGGGGACACGATTCAATTTTTGTGGTAGTTGACAGATTTTCAAAGATGGCACATTTCATTCCCTGCAAGAAGACTAATGATGCTGTTCATGTAGCAGAATTATTTTTCAGATAAGTAGTGAGACTTCATGGTTTGCCAAAGACCATAGTTTCAGATCGGGACACTAAGTTTGTTGGATATTTCTGGCGTACATTGTGGAAGAAGTTAAAGACATATTTGAAGTTCAGTTCATCACATCATCCACAGACTGATGGACAAACAAAGGTGGTGAATAGGAGTTTGGGAAATTTGCTGAGTGTTTGGTTGGAGATAAGCCAACGGGATGGGATTTGATTTTACCACAGGCAGAATTTGCATACAATAATTCTGTCAATAGGAGCACTGGTAAATCACCATTCCAGATTGTATATGGAAGTAGTCCAAGAAATGCATCTGAATTGAGGAAGATAGATAAAGGAGAAATAAGTAGTGCTGAAGCTGAGGATTTTGCAGAACACTTGAAGAACATCCATGAGGAGGTGAGGAAGCATATAACCAAGATGAACGCACAGTATAAGGCTAAGGAAGATGAGAAAAGGAGGTATAAGGAATTTCAAGTTGGTGATGAAGTCATGGTTCATTTGCGGAAGGAGCGGTTTCCAGTTGGTACATATAACAAGCTGAAAATGAAGAAGTTTGGACCATGTAGGATACTGAAGAAACATGATTCAGGAAACGCATATGAGGTAGAATTGCCTACTGAGCTAAATATTTCACCAGTGTTTAACATTTCAGACCTGACAGAGTATCATGAAGGAGGTGTTGAAGATGAGATCACAGCAGCATAGTGGAGTATTCCAGCAACTAGTTCAGACACTAAGGAGATCGAGGATATACTGGACAGTCGTATTGGCAGAAGCACAAGGAACAGGATATATGAAGAATATCTGGTCAAGTGGAAAGGACGACCTGTTGAAGATTCATCATGGCTGACAAAGGAGGAGATTAGCCGTCTTGGTTTTCCTCTGCACACCTGAGTCGTGACAGGGTCACTTCTCAAATTACCCCGGGTGTCTGATGCAGGAGCATCCTGGGTGTAAGAGCAATCTTGCATCACCCAAAAATATTTCTATTTTTGTATTCAATAAGGGCTATTTTGTGCAAAGCTGCTATTTATGGAAAGTCACTATTTTTGGTAATTTTTGTATGTGCTCAAAATGATCTGATTTCTTTCTTGGAGGTTCATTTTGGTCATATAAGTCTGCCAGTAAAGTTTCATTGCCAGATCAAGTGTATATTGGAAGATATTGAAGATTTTCGGTATTGGCAGCAGGGTACAGAAACTTCGAACTCAGTTTTGAAGGCTTTAGAGGTCCCGGATGAGATCGAATTTTGGGCTAAATGAAGCTTGCTTGATTCAGGCGTTGTAGAGCTCCTCGCGCCCTTTCCAAAATGGGGTTACAATAGTCAATCGGGTCAACTGGTGATGACTTATGGTCTTCGGAAGTTGGGTCACCTGAAATGGCGGAAAATGATTTTTCTTCAAAATTTATGTTCGAGTTTCAAAATTTATTTTGAGCCGACTATGATGTAATGAAATGTAAAATAAAAAAAATAATTCTAAGTTTGGTCGGCCTTATTGGCTAAAATTCTGGAACCTTCCCAGGCGGTGGAAAATTGCCTATATAAGGAAGGCTGTATTATTGTCTTAGGCAGTTCAGAATAGTTCTGGGTAGTAGATCTGGGTATTGATTCGAGGCTTTGTCCTACAGAATATTGTAAGGGAATGCCCATGTGGCTTTGCATATTGTAATTCTGAAAGTTTGTAATTCCACATTTGTGGAGATAATAAGAAGCCAATTTTCTGTTCTTGCATATTGTTGTTGTTTCTCTATTTCTGTTATGTGTTTGTGGTATTAAGGGGAGCACCTTTCATCAAGTGGTATCAGAGCAGGAGTTCTTGAGTGTGTAAACAGATCGCCGACTGTGAGGCAGTTTGCACCAGGATCGTGGCTAGGGTTTCAGCGTGCATCGCGAAAATGCCTCCACGAAGGGAACGTGGCGGAAGAGCTGGTGTTGTGACACCTGAGGTTAGAGAGCTGCAGAGACAAGTGCGAGCATTGCAAGAAGAGATTCGCAGAGGAATGAATCTTAATGTCAGAGACGAAAGCGAGGATGAAGCCGAAGAAGAATATCAAGAAGGAGAAATTGAAATTGTGAACCAGGAGGAAGAAAGACTTTTTCGGGCGATTTCCAAGATTGGGAAAAGACCTAAGATTGAGGTTCCTACATTTTCTGGAAATCTTAACCCAGAGGAATTGATCGACTGGATCAATGAATGTGAGGAATATTTTGAGTATGAAGATGTTGAGGATCCTGATAGGGTCAAATTTGCGAAGGCCAGACTGAAAGGTCATGCGAAGATCTGGTGGCAAGAAATTCAATTGGAGCGAAATAGAAGAGGGAAAGATAAAATCACAAGATAGGATCGGATGGTGGATAAATTGAAGCAACAGTTCATTCCTGTTGATTATGAGCTTGATCTACTAAAGAAAATGCAAAGTTTGAAGCAAGCAGGAAGATCTGTTCAGGAGTATACAGAGGAGTTCTATCGACTTCTCATCAGAACAGGCCATGCAGAAGCTGATAAGGAGAAAGTTGTCCGATACCTTAATGGGTTAAGGCCAAGCATTCAGGAGGAGCTGAATCTGGTTCGAATGAACAGTATTGAGGAGGCATACCAGTTTGCCCTAAAAGTAGAGGAAAAGCTGAACAAGAAGTTTGAGAGCAGACAAAACGGAAGAGGTCGCGGTGGACGATCTGGTGGACGGTCATATGGTGGCCGAAATGAAGATCCGAAAAAGAAGGATGAGGCTAGTAGCAGTCAGAATCAGCGAGGAAATAATTCCAATCGCTTCCAAGATCAGAATAATAGAGATCAAAGAGGAAGAGGAAGAGGACAAGGATCTGGAAGAGGTGGCTTCCGTGGAACATGTTTTCACTGTGGAGAAGAAGGTCATAGGGCATTTGAATGTCCTCAACGCCAAGGCAGAACAGACAGGAGAAATGAAGGCCAGGCCAGAATTACACATGTAGATGAAGATGCCAGATCATCAAATTCTGAAGATGCTGAAAAAGGAGAAACGTTGATTAACAGAAGAGTCCTGTTGAGTGGTGAGAATGAACCTGAGCAAAGGAGGAGCTTGTTTCGCACCAGGTGCAAGTGTGAAGGTAAATGTTGTGATGTGATTATCGATAGTGGAAGCACTGACAATTTGGTGTCAGAAAAGATGGTGACAAAGTTGAAGCTCAAGAGACAGAAACACCCACATCCATATCGGATTGCCTGGGTACAAGATGACCACAAGGTCATGGTCAACGAACAATGCCTGGTGAAGTTCAAGATTGGCGGATACCAAGATGAGATATTGTGTGATATCATATCTATGGATGCATGTCATATGTTGTTGGGTAGACCGTGGCAGTTTGACAGATGTGCTACACATGATGGCCGTGCGAATACCTATTCCCTGACAAAGGATGGAGTGCGACATAAGCTAAAACCATTGAAGGAGACTGAAGAAAAGGTATGTTGTAATGCAAGGATAACTTTTGTTGATGGAAGAAATTTCCTAGATGGTATGAGGCATGAGCATGTATGTTTTGCTTTAATTCCAAAAGCTGGTAAAGAGGAAGTAGAAGATGTTCCTGTAGAAGTTGCAGATTTGTTGAATGAGTTTCAGGATATTGTATCCGATAACGTGCCTGATGGATTACCACCAGTCAGGAAGATCAGTCATCAAATGGATTTGATCCCAGGAGCGAGTTTGCCGAATAAGGCAGCACACAGAATGACACCTGTAGAAAGTGAGGAGTTGAACAGACAAGTACATGAACTGCTACAGAAAGGATTGATCCGTGAGAGTCTGAGTCCCTGTGCTATACCAGCGGTATTAGCACCAAAGAAGAATGGAGAGTGGAGGATGTGTACAGATTCTAGGGCAATAAACAAAATCACAATCAAGTACAGGTTTCCATTGCCACGAATGGATGATATTATGGACTGTTTGAGTGGAGCTGTGTATTTTTCAAAGATAGATCTGAAAAGTGGATATCATCAGATTCGGATCAGAGAAGGAGATGAATGGAAGACTACCTTACAGACAAAGGAAGGACTGTATGAGTGGTTAGTCATGCCTTTTGGGCTAACCAATGCACCGAGCACTTTCATGCGGCTCATGAACGAGGTTCTGAAAGAATTTCTAGGTAAGTTTGTCATTGTTTACCTAGATGATATTCTGATCTTTAGCAAGACATTGGAGGAGCATATGATGCATATTCGTATGGTATTTGAGAAGTTGAGAGAAGAGAAATTGTTGATTAATTTGAAGAAGTGCAGTTTTGTGAAGAAAGAGTTGGTGTATTTGGGGTTTGCAGTTTCAGGAGAAGGTCTAAAAATGGACCCAGAGAAGGTACAGGCTGTCCTTGAATGGCCTACTCCAAGGAATGCTACTGAGGTACGATCTTTTCATGGTCTAGCTAGCTTTTACAGAAAGTTTATCAGAAATTTTAGCAGTATTTGTGGACCTTTGACTGAAACAATGAGAGGGGATAGAAAAGAGTTTAAGTGGACTAATGGGGCAGAAAAGAGTTTTCAATTGTTGAAACAAAAAGTTACAGAACAACCTGTTTTAGCACTTCCAAATTTTAATAAGGTGTTTCAAGTAGATTGTGATGCTAGTGGTACTGCAATAGGAGCTGTTATGAGCCAAGAAGGTAAACCTATTGCTTATTTCAGTGAGAAGTTGAATGATGCCAAGAGAAAATATTCTGTTTATGATCAGGAATTTTATGCTATAGTTCAAGCATTAAAGAAGTGGAGACACTATTTGCTTCCTAAGGAGTTTGTTTTGTATACTGATCATCAAGCTTTGCAATATTTGAATAGTCAAGGAAAGTTGAATCAAAGGCATTTGAAATGGGTTGAATTTTTGCAGAGTTATACATTTGTTTTGAAACACAGGAGTGGAAAGTCTGATAGGGTTGCAGATGCTCTTAGCAGAAGGCAACTACTGCTGACAGAAATGCAGATTGAAGTGGTTGGGTTCAAGGAGCTCAAGAATTTGTATCCAGAGGATCCTGATTTTGGTGAAGCTTGGAAAGCTTGTAAAGAACCTGTTACTCTAGACAGGACGAAATGGTTGGATTTCATCATCCAGGATGATATGCTATTCAGAGGGAGTCAGTTGTGCATTCCACGAAGTTCTATGAGGGAGAATCTCATCAAGGAGAAGCATAGTGGAGGATTGGCTGGACACTTTGGTCGTGATAAAACCCTTGCTTTGGTTGGTGAGAATTATTATTGGCCACAATTGCAGCAAGATGTGAAGAAGTTTGTACAGAGTTGCAGAGTATGTCAGATGGCGAAAGGAGTGAAGCAGAATACAGGGTTGTATCAGCCATTACCTATACCAGAGAAGCCTTGGGAGGATATCAGTATGGACTTTGTTCTTGGTTTACCGAGGACACAACGGGGACACGATTCAATTTTTGTGGTAGTTGACAGATTTTCAAAGATGGCACATTTCATTCCCTGCAAGAAGACTAATGATGCTGTTCATGTAGCAGAATTGTTTTTCAAAGAAGTAGTGAGACTTCATGCTTTGCCAAAGACCATAGTTTCAGATCGGGACACTAAGTTTGTTGGATATTTCTGGCGTACATTGTGGAAGAAGTTAAAAACAGATTTGAAGTTCAGTTCATCACATCATCCATAGACTGATGGACAAACAGAGGTGGTGAATAGGAGTTTGGGAAATTTGCTGAGATGTTTGGTTGGAGATAAGCCAACGGGATGGGATTTGATTTTACCACAGGCAGAATTTGCATACAATAATTCTGTCAATAGGAGCACTGGTAAATCACCATTCCAGATTGTATATGGAAGTAGTCCAAGAAATGCATCTGAATTGAGGAAGATAGATAAAGGAGAAATAAGTAGTGCTGAAGCTGAGGATTTTGCAGAACACTTGAAGAATATCCATGAGGAGGTGAGGAAGCATATTACCAAGATGAACGCACAGTATAAGGCTAAGGAAGATGAGAAAAGGAGGTATAAGGAATTTCAAGTTGGTGATGAAGTCATGGTTCATTTGCGGAAGGAGCGGTTTCCAGTTGGTACATATAACAAGCTGAAAATGAAGAAGTTTGGACCATGTAAGATACTGAAGAAACATGATTCAGAAAACGCATATGAGGTAGAATTGCCTACTGAGCTAAATATTTCACCAGTGTTTAACATTTCAGACCTGACAGAGTATCATGAAGGAGGTGTTGAAGATGAGATCACAGCAGCACAGTGGAGTATTCCAGCAACTAGTTCAGACACTAAGGAGATCGAGGATATACTAGACAGTCGTATTGGCAGAAGCACAAGGAACAGGATATATGAAGAATATCTGGTCAAGTGGAAAGGACGACCTGTTGAAGATTCATCATGGCTGACAAAGGAGGAGATTAGCCGTCTTGGTTTTCCTCTACACACCTGAGTCGTGACAGGGTCACTTCTCAAATTACCCCGGGTGTCTGATGCAGGAGCATCCTGGGTGTAAGAGCAATCTTGCATCACCCAAAAATATTTCTATTTTTGTATTCAATAAGGGCTATTTTGTGCAGAGCTGCTATTTATGGAAAGTCACTATTTTTGGTAATTTTTGTATGTGCTCAGAATGATCTGATTTCTTTCTTGGAGGTTCATTTTGGTCATATAAGTCTGCCAGTAAAGTTTCATTGCCAGATCAAGTGTATATTGGAAGATATTGAAGATTTTCGGTATTGGCAGCAGGGTACAGAAACTTCGAACTCAGTTTTGAAGGCTTTAGAGGCCCCGGATGAGGTTGAATTTTGGGTTGAATGAAGCTTGCTTGATTCAAGTGTTGTAGAGCTCCTCGCGCCCTTTCCAAAATGGGGTTACAATAGTCAATCGGGTCAACTGGTGATGACTTATGGTCTTCGGAAGTTGGGTCACCTGAAATGGCGGAAAATGATTTTTCTTCAAAATTTCTGTTCGGGTTTCAAAATTTATTTTGAGCCGACTATGATGTAATGAAATGTAAAATAAAAAAAATAATTCTAAGTTTGGTCGGCCTTATTGGCTAAAATTCTGGAACCTTCCCAGGCGGTGGAAAATTGCCTATATAAAGAAGGCTGTATTATTGTCTTAGGCAGTTCAGAATAGTTCTGGGTAGTAGATCTGGGTATTGATTCGAGGCTTTGTCCTACAGAATATTGTAAGGGAATGCCCATGTGGCTTTGCATATTGTAATTCTGAAAGTTTGTAATTCCACATTTGTGGAGATAATAAGAAGCCAATTTTCTGTTCTTGCATATTGTTGTTGTTTCTCTATTTCTGTTATGTGTTTGTGGTATTAAGGGGAGCACCCTTCATCAATATGTCAAAGTCTCAGATGTAGTTTTCTCTAACCATCATAACCTCCTCCATAAGATACATCAAGTTATTACATATAGGAAATGACTCTAAAGTTCATTGAAGAAATAATTACATTCCCCAAGAAGGAAATGTGTACACAATAAATAGACCTGACCCAAAATGAATCAAAGATCCTTGAAAAGGAAACAAAAAGATGAGAGATCATACAAAATGATCCATAGAAGATCCATGAACCACATGCTAACAAACAAATATTAACAACTGCACATCGAATCTGTAAATTGGTCCAAGAAAGTAACAAACACATTACCCAAGGATAGTAAATGGATCAAATATTGACCAACCATGAACAATAGGAGATGTGATCATAGAAAGATGATCCTAGACAGGTCTAGAATAAGACTTTACAATTGCACACACTATCTTAAACAAATGATGATTGTTCAACATAATCTCTCCAACCAATAAAGAAGAAAAAATAAGCAAAGAATTGTTTTTGGTTGATGAAAGATTCCTATGAACCCAAGCTGCTCTTGGATTAGAAAAAATTCTAGCAGATCATTTGAAGTTCAATTTGGAGGGGCAAGAACATGGCATTGAAGATAGAATAGCAACGTAGCTTCCAAATAGACTTGAGGATGACCTATCTCTAGGATTGGGTAAGGATATTATGATGGGGGGAACTACCAAGAAGAGTCATTCTATTTGTCCAGAGAAAAGAAAACAACAAATGTTGTGGGCATGAGGAAAAAGCCAAAAGGCATGCTTTATGGATTCTATTTGACACAGAAAGGACATGATCTGGTGAAGGTTGAAGGAATTTAAGGCTATTTTTGATTGGAAGCTTGACATGAATAATTTTCCAAGCTAAGAGATGAGATTGAGAATCCACTTTGGATTTCCATATTTGTCATCTAAGTTTGGTCCATCTTTATCGACTAAGTTTTCATTTTCATTTAGCATTGAGGTAGGATGACATCATGAGAGTAGGGAGAAGTTTCTTATAAACAAATTTAAGGGGAAAGAAACAAATCTTGTGTTTATTAGGCCATCTCCAATATTTGAAAAATATAGAATGGCAAGGTGAAGAGAATAGACATGAGTGCTTTGGAGAAACCAACTATTATATTTGGAGAAGGGGCTTCTTAGAAGAGGATGCTAGGTTAAAATGAGATCTAAGTTACTTCCAGGACTTCCAATTTAAGGTGACAAGATTCTACAAATCTTAGAAATTTGAATTACCTTTTGAAAAAGGTAGCCACCCTTCAATCTCTTGTTGATGCCAAGGGGATTTTCTTCTTGTTGAATTAGACGACTCCACCAAATAGAGAAATTTAGAAAGATGAGGCCATGACTAAAAGATTGATCAGACCAAATTAGCTTCCTTGAAGTAGTTTTCTAGGCTTTCCAAATGGGATTGAATGGAGTTGATCTATGATTTTTTTTAAAAGGAGCTAAGAGGAGTTTATCTTTCCAATAAACCTTGTCTCATGAACGGTTAGCAACAACAGATTGGATTCAAAATTTAACTATTTTCTTCGAGTGTGGATCCCCTTCCAAAGCTCGCAAAATTCTTTTACTGGTGCAAAAAATTCCTCGGGTGAAAGGATCAATCATCCCCAAACAACATTTGTCCTTTGGTCAGATACAATGAATCCATGAGGTGGACTAATGACCTTTCTTCTTACCCCATTTATCCCAACTAAAATTTCTAATTAATTGAGTTGGTTGATTGTAGCAATTTTTGGAGGGCAGCCAATATGACAAAATGTAAACATGACTAGTAATGAGGATTTTATTGGAAACATCGATATGACTAACCATGGAGCGGACCCAATTAGTCTAGTTCAACAACTTGTTTCTAGATTTTGTTATGAATTAAGTCCATATATCTTTCAAGGAAACTCCAATAACAAAGGGTATACAAAGGTATCTAGTAACTATGTCATTGCTTAATTTGATTCAATTCAGAAGTGATCCAAGAATGACATGATGCAGGATGAGACGTGATAAATTCAATTTTGTGCATAACAATCTTGGAACTAGAGAAAGTGAAAAAGATGTCTAAAGTATCTAGGATGTTAGCTACTTCATTGACATAGTTTTGGATAAATAACATGCTATCATCAAAAAAGTGGGAATTAAGCACTTCAGCATTACCTAGGAGCGAGATACACGGATAAGTTTAGAAGAAAAAGCATGTTGAAACAAGTAACCAAGGGCATTGAATGCCAATACAAAGAGGAATGGTGCAAGGAGGAAACCTTGGTTCATAAATTTTTGCAAGGGGAATTGGAGAGACAAGGTTCCATTAACAATGACTTTGGCATTAGCATCAATATACAATGTTTTAATATGATCACGAATCTTGGGTCCAAATCCAAGCCATTTTAGCATGTTGAAAATGAAAGGCCAATTGATACGATCATAGGCTTTATCAAAATACAACTTGATAATTAAAGCATCTTAGGAAAATTCTTGAGCCCATTCTACATTCTCGCAAGAAAGCACCAAGTTATCCAAGATATATCTGCCACCTTAAAAACCAGTTTGTTCTAACCACGCAATCTCCTAAGTTATATATTTTGTTTGACGAGCCAAAGCTTTGGCAATGATTTTGTAACAAGTATTAAGTAAAGTAATAGCTAGCCATCCATCCACAGAGCCTTTATTTTTACCATTAGGAATAAGTTTAAACATTCATTGATTTATAACTGCCTGCAATGATATTGTTTCAACCCCTTTGAGATAAAAAAATATATATATAAGTCTTCGTGAATGTGAGGCCAAAGAGCTTTGTAAACTTCAACTTGAAGACCATCAATTCCTGGAATTTTTTCCAAGTCCATGCTACAAAGAGCCTCGTCAATCTCTTCCATGGAAAGAAGGTGATCAAGATATTTTCTATAGGCATGGTCTATTTTACGTGGAATATAATTTTTAACAAAATCTACAACAACTAAAAGAAGGGGATCTCCAGCAAATTCATCAATAAAAAGGTTATTGTAGTGTTCATAGAAGGTTTTTAAGATGGATGGTTGATTGGTTAGCATGGACCCATCAACATATCTTATGCTAGGAATTTGATCTTTCTTGTGTTTGTGCTGCAAAAATTGAAAGAGAAATTTAGACCCTTTATCCACATCTTTGATCCATTGAAGGAAAGCACGTACTTGTGCTCCTTTTCCTTTGTAAATAACCAATTTTCTAAGCATATTTTCTATTTTAGCTATGCACTGATGAAGACTGACATTAGACAAATTAGACATCAAATGAGAACAATTATATTTCAATTATCCTTGGAGAGATTTTTCAAGTCTGCGATATTTGGCAGTAGATCTTCATCTATAATCACAAAGCAATTGTGTGCAATGGGTGATGATTCATTCCTACCAACTAATCCACCAATCATGCTGGGCTTTTGGTTCAGCTTTCCATATTGCTAAAAGACCATCAATACAGTCCTGCTGACTTAAATGAGAAACATTTAATTAGTAAGGAATCTCACTCTGGAGGGGAGGGGAATCAATGAAAGCAAGAGTGGTAAGAATGGGGAGGTAATCAGAGACTGTACCTGAGAGGTCAACATGAACAAAGAGGCCAGCATGGGAGGGAAGAGTATAAAAATTAGGGCAAATATAGAAGCAGTCCAAACAGCTCATTTTCCTCGAAAGGACCTCACGACAATTTGACCAGGTATACCAGTATGGCATTTGAGAATTCATCTTTCCCAAAAGAGGGTCATAGAATCCTAGTATATTTCGAGTCAAACTACAAGATTCAAATTCATTATGGGTTAAGAGGGAAGAGTTGTTTGGCAAGCTAGGGTGCAAAACCCAAAATAATGCCACCACGACTATCAATGTGATTTGTATGAAAGAAATGTGCTTCTAGCCAAATTGAGGCAAGAATAGCATCTAATCGCACATCACCGAATTTCAATTCCCAAAGCATGATAAAATCAATGCAATTTGTCTGAATAGAGCATCTAACATGAAACTTCTGAGTAGGGATTTTTAGCCCCTGAACATTCCAAGACTAAACATTACACTTCATTGGGAGGAGCTAGGAAGAGTTTCCTCATCCACCAGCTAGACATTCAATTGATTATCTGAAATATACGGTTGACTATACATGCCATTATTTGAGTTTTGTTGGTCCTAAGACTGCGATATGTGTCAAGGATGCTTGGGACTATGAGGTTTGGGTCTAGGATGTTGATTCGTGATAGAGTCCACTCAACAGCATTATTCTGGGATACAAGGAGGGTGTCTTCTCTTCGTTTAGTAACTCTATTACCATCATCTGACACATCTTTGAAAGATTTGGGGTTGGTTGGGGAAGTAGGCTAGTCAGAAGATGGCATGGAAGGTGAATTGGGAGTAATTGTGGAGGAAGTGATGTGGTTATAGGAGGGTTGGAGGATAGAATCTAGATTCAAGGTATCTTGAATAGGGGCAATAGTGGCAGTGTTTGAATTGCTTGGAGGGGTTTCTTGCTGACGTGATTTACGAACTGGGCAGTCTCGAATAAGATGGCCCTCCCGACGGAAATAGAATCAAACATATGGCTTGTTAAGGTACAAAATATGTTGTTCCAGTACAAAACCAGGTCCCATTAGTTTAATGGTGTCAGCAAGGGGTTGGGTCAAGTCCATAGCAATGCATTCTCTTGGTTGTACATGTAAGCTAGCCCATTTGTCTGTGTGTTGTTTACACCATAGGACTCTTCCTAATTGAGAGGCATTTGCTTCCAGAAAATGACAGAAGGCTAGATTGAGAAATGGGAATTCAATCCACATAGGGTATTTGGATCTAGAAATTCCTTTTGGATGGAAATCAAGGTCCCTGTAAAGTTAACAGACAAATTGGGAACACAAAGTTTTATAGTGGTTCACCAAATTGGCTATGTCCACCAGAGAGTAGAGAAAATGTTTTATTCAGTCATTACATCTTACATACAAAGGGCTTTTCTCTCATATTTATACAATAGTCTTCAAGAGAAGACGAAGAGACAAATATGGGAAGAAGAAAGGAATAGTCAGGGAATAGAAATTGAACAGTCGGACTTCACATCCAACAATCTCCCACTTGAAGTTTGACTGATGTCACAACTTCACATCTAAACAACCTCCCACTTAAACTCTGTTTTCCTTTACCAATACCATGGTAATCAATTGCCAATAGACAATCTTCATAGTTGAAATAGAAACCATAGCAAGTTGCTAATCACGTCCAACTAAGCATACAACATCACTAGATTTATAACCAGCATATCCAGCCCATACAACTCACCATGTAGCAAATAATTACATCTTCCAATAAAACACATAGAAACACCATTGACATCCAAAAACCTAGAAGATCATTATAGACCAATCCAAATTGCATGACCAATGTCAACCAAAATTTTACTCAATCTACCAATCAACACAAAGAAGGTGTGGGAATAAATTGAGATGATCTGCAAACCACAACCAACCTGCTGCAAAATGACATCTTCCAAGTCCTCAACAAAAGACCACATATTGTAGTTAAAAAACAATGAACTTAAAACTACAATAGACAACCTCAAAAACTCTTGGAAGTGACAATCACACGAACCATAACTCATCCTTCTACCAACACCACCAAGTGCTAAGATGTGCCAAGTATGATCTCCTTTACCTCCCCCAAAGAGAAGAGCATTTACAACACCCAACCACCATGGATGAAAGATCTTGTTAAACAAGAAGACCAAACTCAAAAACATTCCAAAACTAGGAACAATCTCAACCATCTCCTAAACACAAAAGAACAAGGCGATAAATCTTCCGAGTAGACAAAGAGTAGGGAGTGAGAATGATCCTCCAGGATAGTCCAAGTCACAATGACTCTTCTCCAAGAACAATCTCCTCTAGGTCCATAATGAACTCGCATCCATCCACAGGTGTAGGCTCCTCGGTCTTCATACTGAAACCTCCAAAGAGAAACTACCTCAACAAATGTTCTCAAAATCCAAGAGAACTCTAGCCTCACCCAAGCCTCTTAGTTTTCAAGAGGACTTCCTTGGTCAATTAGCCAAAATACTCGATACCAAGAGCACTAACCAGACCAATTGTCAAAACTCCCACTACACGTCTACATACCCCGGGAACACAACCTGACAACTTGATCTCCACAAATCAAAACTTCATGCTCCAAAGAGAAAAACTTGTCAAGAGAACCTGTATCATGCCAACACTCTAATCTAGAATCAAGAGCCAACCATGACATAATAATAATCATCTCCAATCACATGCAGGAAACCATCTCATGACAATTAAAATTTCTTACTACCATATCAAAAACTTCCACTAGAGTCCGACGCCAAACTATTCACAGTACCAAAAAACAAAATCTGAAAAATTGATACCAAACATCACACTGAACAATTATACCTAAAGCTGCAAATGCTCTATAATCTACAGAATTAAAGCCAAAACCAATATTTATCAACAAACTTTAAGGAGCTTCTGAAGGTCTGTTACAATAACTACTTATTATTGGGCTACTACCGTAACCTCTACTTGCAGATGGCGTAGCCAAAACAACATTTCCACAGCCTATCATGAAACTCCCATAACCTAACCCATATTTTCCGCCACCATAATCTGAACCATAGCCCCCAATTCCTCTGTCCTGATTGCCCATATTTCCCTCATTTGGAATTGCACACTTAACCTCAACAAGTTTATATGTAGTTAAATTCTTCTGCACCACATCCTGTACATCCTCTAAATTAAAATGATAAATCCCGAAAAACCATGGGGCCTGTGCAGTCAATAGTCAGTCTCAACAAAATCTATTTTATTGCCGAACTGTTGAAATTTCTACAATATTATCTCGACCTTGGCAATCTTTTTCTTCATCTCTTATGTCAACAGTGGATTTTAATACATTTTTCTCTACAGATAGCTCATTTCCCTTGAGAATCTCAACAATGGTGATAATTGTAGCAATGATCACTCCCATGGCAAAGAGCTCCACCTGCTTGTTCAACTTTCAACCTCCCTAAACCTTAGGGAACCAAACAGATTTTTTAAAGAGCATACACAAATACGCCTTTTTAGATTCCATGCAGACTTGACGTCAATCCATTTCAGCTTGCGTGCGTCTAGACTTAACAATACTTGTTCTTTCAAAATTAATATTCATGTGCTTCCCTCTGTCCCTTACTCAGAGAAGATTGTAATTGGCAAAAATATCAAGATATAAATGCAGAGCTTACAATGCATTCAAAGGATATCCTGCAATCATTACATTCCATGTGGCGATATGTGTTTGAGGCACAACATCAAACAATTCAGGTTCGTTGTCTATGATTCCACACTAGACATCCATGAGGGCAAGCTTCTCAAAACACTAGAAAGATCGTAATGAGCAGCCAAAGCAGAAGGCTTGCTTGACATGATAGCATTTCTAGACAACTTCTTTACGCACAATAATGCCTTTGTGCTGCCGTTCAAATTTGCAGAACATTTATTTTGGTGGTTGTTTTCTACCTTCTGGATTTTGCATAAAGTTTCTTCCATTACTTTGCCTTACACAGAGAGATTACAATAAATTCTCAACCCAATCGATCCCTCTCAATATTTTAATAACCATTCTCACTGCAGATTGAAACAACGATTCTTGACAACCGCATAGAATATCACATCTAAAACCAAAATATAAAATAAAATAAAAAATATCTTCTTCGAGGCAAGCCAGTCTTTTGCATACGACCCAGTCTTCATCAATCACAAGTTTTCCTTGTGAGACAACCCACCTGATTGTTGGGGTCAATTTCTCAGCCGCCATATCTTCGGCAATCACAAGGCTATAGTTCTCTTGTCCTTCAAAAATTTGCTCTAGCCCTCACTTAAGATGTAACCCTGGCTGTTGTTCCAAATGGAATTGCTACAACTTCCCATGCTATTATCCTCTACAGTCTTCTTATCAACGGGCTTCTTCTAAGCTTGGCCTTACTATTGTCGCCCTGCTCTCCTCTCATCTTAAATGCTCTGATACCAATTGTAAAGTAAATAGACAAATTGGAAATCACAAATAGAGACAAGATTTAATTTGGCTACATCCACGAGAAAGTAGAGCAGGAACCTTTATTATCGCAGCTTACATACAAAGGCTTTTCCCTCATATTTATACAATAGTCTTCGAGAAAAAACGAAGAAACAAAGATGAGAAGAGAAAAGGAATAGTCAGAAAATAGGAACTGAATAGTCGGAATTCAAATCCAACAGTCCCAAGCTTGGACGTAGTAAATTTGACCGTAGATGATCCACGATCCATAGTGTAATGCTGCTTTGGCATGATCTGGGTTAACAAAGATGCAAGATACATAGCTTCTTTCCAATCCCCTAACAATTTCTATACCCCAGCCCTTCGATTCCCAATTATTACGTATCCATTAGAAAAAATCCTGATCTGCAGGGACTCCTTTGAGGAAGAACGGTATGATAGTTTTGGTTCTACATTTGGAAATGACATTAACAATATTAGCAGGAAAGTTCAAAAGAGACCACTTTACCTTCACTGTTCTGTGTGTCTGGGTTGGGCTGGCTCTCTGGCCCAAAATTTGCACCTGTTAGTGCCATGCTCAAATCTATATGCATGCGATGTTCACACCTTTGGATGTCAAAGCAATATGGAGAGTCTACTACTGCATACCATGGCTCACGTATGTGCAGTGCAGAGCTGTCAACCAATCAAATTAACGTACATTTTCTTTACTTTTTATGCATCTACATTAATACAACCTTTAACATAGCACAACGGTGAGCTATGGGAAAGCCGACATTTTTCATTTAAGATCTACATTTCTGGTTAAGTTAATTAATTTTTTTTAAAATTATATATAAATACAATGTGTGTAGGTTCTCATGTTCTACTAGTAATTATATTGGGATGTAGCTAAGCTCCATTCAAAATGCACTTTTGACTAAATTTCAAAAAACCAAAAACACAACAGATTTTTGCGAAATTTCTAGCATCTCTTCTTCATGATCTGCACATTTTGTGTTACAAAACCATAAAAAATCTGCAAAAAAAGTACTGTTTTTACAATTTTGAAAAAAAAAATGTTTGACTTTTTTTTTATTTTGGTACATTTTGGATGGAGCTTAGTCGCGGCCATTATTTTGGTCGTGATCACCTTTTAAAGTTTTTATTATTTTAAAAATATTATATTGACGATTAAATGAATTATTAAAATTATTTTTATTATTTATTCAATATTTAATATTTTAAATTATTTCAAAATTAAATTTGATCATAATTTAGTATTATGTAATTAAGTTGTCATGTTGTTTTAAAATGTCTTTGAGTAAGTTTGTAATGTAGAAGATATATCTAGATTTTGGTTTTAAATTTATAGAATAGAATTTATAATTCTAACTAGCCGTGTTGAAATTAAAATACTAATTTAATTTTTAATAAGATTCTATTGAGGTATTTTTGTGGTTAATTTTATCTTTCAAAAATACATATGAGTACATATTGTGATGATTTGTTATTTTTATAAAAAAACCTTATATTATCATTACAATTATTTAATAATGTTTATCTCTTTTATAGGAATTCTTAGTTATCATATAATTTTGTTGGCTTCAAATATTTATTTGTTGTCGATTGTGAATATTTTAGTTTTTATTTAATAGTTTCATTATAATAAGTAAAAGTTGGATGCTATATTACTCATTTTACATGTTTATACATATTTATACATGTATTATCAAATTCGATAGAGATGTTAAAAAATTAAGTTGCATAAGAGCAGGTTGTACATGAAAGTGATCAAATATGCCCTACCAATAAACATCTTATAAAAAATTCAAGTAAATTCAATTTCTTAATCAAGGTAGCTCTTAAGCAACAAAGAATAGTGATGATTGTCTAATTTTACCAAAATTTCTAAAATATATTGTGTATGATACAAGACACAATAAAAATATTTATTTCATAATTCAAATTCCTTCAAAATTTAAAACCAAATTTAATGCGCCCACCTTTGAAAACATATTTCTAAAGATGTTACCAATTAGAATTTCAAATATATAAATATTTCTTTATAAATATATTGGTTTTTATAAAAGTCGGGAGTAAATAGGGCTTTGACGCTAAACACATAAGAACACATTAAATCAAGGTTCTTTGATGGAAAAAGAAGGCAACAAAGACAAACGGAAAGAGAAACTAAAAGAATATAAACATGTATTATGTTAAAATGATTTTTTCTCTACCAATGGTTTTCTAGTCTTAAGCCGGAAAGAGAAAGTAAAAGAATATAAACATGTAATATGGTAAAATGATTTCTGGTCTACCAATGGTTTTCTAGTCTTCAGCCATAGGAGCCAAATATATATTCCATTTCGGACCGCATATAGTTTGTTCAACCAAATAAAAGAGGCACAAATAATTAATATTTTATTTTCATACCACTATTTCTATTATGATATGTCTACCACGAAAGCACAAGGAATGGATATTTCATTCACAAATAAGCATGAACAAAAAGTTGTGTATTTCAATATAAAAAATGGAAGTTAAAAATATGATATATGGTTATATTCTCAAGAAGTTGAAATATAATCAATACCTTGTTAACCTCTATGTCTCGTTATAAAGATAAGTTAAGGAAGAAATATTGCCATCTTTTAGTATGACTATCATTCTACTATATTCTATCAAAAAATGCACTACAAAGTGGTGGGTGATATAGTATTGCTACACAGTTAAAAGGTTGTGCTTTGAAAATTCTATAGGTACTAGTTTCGTTATTTATGCAAGGTAAACCTTAGAGCATGATTATAAAACAAATAAAACTTCTAAAGTTATTAATAACAATAATTATTAATTTTAATATATAAATTATTAAAATCTATCTAGATATTAAAAATCACTGAACTAAATAAATTCTTAAAAATATTATTAATTTAAAAATGATTAAAACTATTATATATAAATAATTAAAATTATTTTTAAAATAAATAAATGACTAAAAATATTATAAAGTTATAAATTATTTAAAAATATTATATTATAAATTATTAAAAATATCAAACCAAACACTTTCAATTTAAAATATTTAAAATCATTAAAATAAAAACAATAAAAATACACACCCAAAACAAAAGCAGTAATTTAAAAATACCGTGATGTAGAAACAATTAAAATGAATTGATTGAGACTCACTACTGTATGATTTTCTAAAAGCTTGATTTGACATGCTAGTATGGGCATGTATGGAGGCTGCAGGCATGATCATGGAAGGGGTTGGTGCAAATCTTTGGCTATTTAGTTAGTGCTTCTGGGTTGTCTAGAGAGGCAACATCTATCAATAATATGGTCGGATGCCCATCCATCCAAATTTGTTGTCATGTCTCATAATTCTCTGTCATGAGTACCTATACGAGTTAAGTCAAATCATATGCCTGTCACATCAAATCATGTCATTATGTGGAGATTTATCTACAATCCAAATTAGAGATATTTTATAATAGATACATGATATTTTATAATATTTATGTATCATCCAACTAAGTCTCATAGTATATATGAAGTGTTTGACATAAAATAAAAATGAAGTGTTGTTTGAAATTTTTTAAGTGTCCCCTTGGTAATGCATGCATTTTAGTTTTGTGTTTTAGTTATATTATTATATAATATGTAAATTATTTTAAGAGGTATATAATATATATCTTTATTAATATAATTATATCATTTTTAAAATATATATCTATAGATAAATAGTAATTTAGGAATATAATTTTTTATTTTATTTTATTCAATCAATGTTAAACCTGATTTAGTCTTAAAATCAAATATAGCTTTTTAGAAATGATTTAAAATATTATAATTATTTTTAATATTTATACCATATCTTATTTTTAGAATCTAAATTAGCTCGAATGTTTAAGTATTTAAACAAAATTTTATGACTATTATATTAAATTGACAAATATTTCAAATAAGTTAATAAATTTTTTATAAAATTATTATTATTGTTTAAATTTTAAAATAATTATATTTTAAAGTATTTAGAGAATAATTTTAATGGATAAGTAATAGCTTCAAAAAAATATTTGATATAATTTAATTTATGTACATCTAGGTTAACAATTAGAAATATATCATTTGTATTCTTAAAGATAAAAAAATTATCAAAAATATTATTGATGTAAAAAATAGTAAACTACTACTTAATTGAAATTAAGTATAATCAATATGAAAATAATAAATTAAATTAAGTATGATCTTTTTCTTCCTATTAATACGCGTCTTCCTAATGATGAATCACTCTCCTTGGGAACGTTGATGTTAAAAATTCTCACAAAATGGAATCCAAAAACAAGAGCATTAATAATAAATTGATACGTTATGCATTTTTTAAGTCCTCGTTATTGAATTGAAGTCAATACAAATAATCAAATAAAATAAACTCTAAAAAGAAATCAAGCACGAACAAATAAAGATTGATTTGATACTAAGTTTCTAAAATAAACAACAAATAATTATCAAATGTAAGATAATTATTAAAGTACATAATTACTTAATAGAGGCTAATTATCAAAGTACATACTTGTATAAATTTTATAGAACATAACAAAAATAAAATTAGAATTCACATATGCATCATGAAAATAAAGTATCCAAGAAGGAACCTTACACAAAAGGTCTTATAAGAAGTAAAAATAGAAAATTAAATGTGACTTTCATTTAGATTCTAATTTAATAGTTTGGTACAATTATTTAAGGTAGAAACCCATTTTGTATTATATCCTTAATGCTATGTTTAGATGCATAATTAACATCACAATTTATCAAAAATGAGCATATTAATTATTTAGGATTTGTTTAGAGATTGGTGTGATGTTACTATTCTAGACATTGTGATATTGTGAAATCAGATGGTGTGAGATGAAATAACCAATATCTCCAATTGAATGTCGTGTCATCAAAATAGCTAAAATATCACAAAGTCACAAAACAAGTCTTAGTCGTTCTCCTGCCAAGACTAGTCAAAGATAAATTTCTGATTTAATTTGATAGTAAAAATACATGATTTGGTCAAATTGTTGTTCAATAAATATAATACTCTAATTTAAGTTTGCAATTTAAAAAGTTGACCATATATTCGGAAAGTACAAACAAGAGGAAATAAAGTGAAAAATTTTATTACAAAAGGATGTCGACCAACTGACGATCATCAACATGCCACATAAGGACATTAATACATCATTATATAACCATCATAGTCTAAAATAATGGTACCACACTGTCTTCAGACAATGTTCTAACTATATTCTTGTCTCATAAGTCTCTAGAGTACATGTCCACCTACAAATCTTGAGACGGGAATGTGGCCCAAGCACTTTTTCTGCCCAACCACAGAGTGGTTAGCTACCCTGAGGATCTTCCTGATATGGAAAGTACACAAACCCTTGCTTGAGAAGCTGAGCATCCCAACACCGATGGAATGAAAGAATATGATGTAACTATGAATCTATCTACTTAACACTCTTTAGTCGAAGTAGAAATACTAAACAGAGGGTGGCAGAGAGAAAATGAAAAACTAACGAAACATATGTGAATAAGCTTTGGCCAAAGCATTTTTTTTATAAAATCAAATAAAACTGACAGGTAAATACACATCCAATTTACCATTCTCTACCATTTCCACATTACACACCAATTCTAGAAAATACCCTCTATTTTAAGAAAAAGAACAGTGATAGATTTAAAGAACATAGTCTGAAACAAAATTCCTATTCCAATTTATTCACTCCCAAATAGTTAAATAAAACTAACTTGTTCCCATCAGACATTTTCAGAGACAAGTAACTCATTCCCACAAAGTTCCATGAAGAATAATAC
Organism: Chamaecyparis obtusa; assembly: GCA_027943335.1. Classification (NCBI taxonomy): domain Eukaryota; kingdom Viridiplantae; phylum Streptophyta; class Pinopsida; order Cupressales; family Cupressaceae; genus Chamaecyparis; species Chamaecyparis obtusa. The sequence goes on from BSBK01002804.1 coordinate 258,343, forward strand.
ACAGCAATCATGAAAGAAAAGAAAAAAATACTATAATAAGGATTCTAACAAAATCTCAAACAATATTCATATATATATGTGTGTGTGTACATAATGTGTATGTGTGTCTATATATATATTTGTGTGTATATATGTGTCTATTATATCTGTGTATATACATAATATATCTGTGTGTGTATGTATATGTGTACGTATGTATATATATCCCTAGAACACTAGAATACTGTCTTCTAGGCGTCAAATTTGGTATTTGTTTATCCAGATTCTTGAATCCCTTTTGTGGCTGATAAACGCCTCTCGCGTAACAACCTCCAACTCAGATGTGGTTAAACGGATGGGAATATTCTCATGGAGTGGTCATCCTGGCCGTTAGCTTAACGAGGAATTTGAAAGCACGCGGTGAAAAATGATTGCCGCTGAGAAAATGAAATAAATAGGGATCATTCATTACACTCAAAATTCATCTATCTAGTTAAAACGAAATAATAAATAAATACTCGTTTAATTACATCTCGTCTGTTGAATTTCTTATTTTTCTGGAATATCTATTCCAGCCAACAGCGAAACTTTAAGTGGCCCTTGTACACAAGATAAAATATTATTGATTTATAAAAAGCCAGCATTATTCAAAGTGTGATGATATGCTGTCTCAGCTGGTTGGGATAGCACGAGTTACAGCGAATAAAATAATGATTCTTATTCAAAAAATCTAGCTTAGAAGTTCGTGGTCAATTTCAAGGAAGGGATGGCATAAAGATGGTTTTTCCTAGACACAGTGGCTCCAAATTCTTCTTCCATATCCAAATCTGCAGGATCGCCTTCAAGTCTCCAGTCAAAGCAGTGCCAAAACTGAGCCAAAACAAAGGACATCTGCCCAATAGCCATATGCCCACCAGGGCATCCCCTCCTCCCTGTCCCAAAAGGCAGCATATCATATTCCTGCCCTTGGTACTCAAAACTTTTATTGCCCTCGAATCTTTCAGGCTTGAATTCATGGGGATCTTCCCACACATTTGGGTCTCTTGAAATGGCCCAGGCATTCACAAAGAGCTTTGTTTTCTTAGGTATGACATAGCCCTGTGGTCCTACAGTCACAGTTTCGCTGTTTTCATGGGGGAGCAACAATGGTCCTGGCATGTATAGTCGTAACGACTCTTTAATCACGCATTGCAAGTAGTGCATGTTGGGCAGATCAGATTCAGTTACCATGCGCTCTTTCCCTACTATAGAATCAATTTCTTCCTGCAGCTTTCTGGCTACCCGGGGGTGCCTGAGTAGTGCAGTAATTGCCCATTCCATGCTAGTTGCTGTTGTCTCCATTCCACCGATGAACAGGTTCTGCAAATATATATTGTAACACTAAATTGTTAGAAGAACAAACAAATTGAAGGAAATGCAAATAAGTTGAATATTCACTTCATTCTTCATAATGGACCTTATTTCTATGATCTCTTTTTATTGTTCTTGAATTTTTCAGACATTATAAAAGACAATTCAAATATTCATATACTTCTCTCCAATTGGATTAAGATATTCATTCTAGTCAAAATATTTGCTAAACTTCCTACCCTAGAAAACAATAAAGCAAAGAAAACATGCAGCACAAGATCAGATGGGGTAAGGAAAGTGACATACGAAGAGGACTGCTTTGATATTATCTTTAGTGAACTCCACGTCCAGAGACTGTGATTCTTCCACATCAAGAAGCACATCCAAAATGTCCTTACTCCACTCCTTCTTCTCCTCCAAAGCTCTTCTCTTCTGCTCAATATGGTCATCAATAATTCTCCCAACAATCCTGTCGAAGAAGTTGTGGGCATTAACCATCCGTTTCTTGAGACCTTGCAGGTCCATCCAATCTATGGAAGGAAAGAAATCCCCAATGTTAACCGCAGAAAGAGTGCTGATAATCTCCCTCACCATAACTTTAAGCTCGCCCCCTTGCCCAGTCACATCATCAACATCGAATCTTGTCCCAGTCAACATCCTCCAGATAATGGCCGAGGTGATATCCAACAGAGACTTGCTGACATTCACAGCAACAGTCCCATCCTTGCTTTTCTCCCACATAGATTTCATAGCGAGAGACACCTCCTCTGCTCTGAGGGACCTAAAGGACTCAACTCTCTTAGCACTGAGTAACTCCATCACACAGACCTTCCTCATGTGTCTCCAGTAGGGACCATAAGAAGCCAAGCCCATGTTCTTGTTGTTGTAAGCAATGTGTTTTCCAGCAGCAGTAGAGGGTCTGTTGGCAAACACTAAATCATGGGTTTTCAGAAACTCCTTTGCCATCTCAGAAGAAGAGACCACCACACAGGGCAGAAACCCCAATCTCAAGTACATTACAGGCCCATATGTCTTTGAGAGCTCATAAAAACTACGGTGTGGAAGCTTCCCAAGCTGATGAATGTTTCCTATGATGGGCAATGGGGTTGGCCCTGGAGGCAACTTAGGATCCCTCTTGAACTGCTTTAATAATACCCACACAAGGGCCAGAAATGCTAATCCTAGAGCAGTTGTTTGGCCAGAAAGCTCTTCTGCCCTTACTCCAAGAAATTCAAAGAAAGCCATTTTGAGAAGTTAGGAAACAGACACTTTGCTTGAACTACTGGTCTGCTGCAGCCACATATATAGAGATATATCTATTTACACGTAGTCAAGGTTGGCGGGCGGGCCTTGTATATATTCAAGGAACGCGATCCATTGGAGACGTTTGAATAGACTCTGAAGTCACCAAGGTACTTGTCAAGCGAATATGACAAAGTTGAATAACTTATTAACAATAACGACAAATATGCAGAAGATACTTCTCAAAATAATTCAAATTTATATGACGAAATGTCTGAGACATTCAAAGATAAAGCAGAAATTTTGAAACGGTGAAAAAATATAAGGTGTTAGAAGAGAGATGTGTCTTAAAATAATATTAATCTAATATTTTGATAAAAACTAGTATACATATCAATCATTGAGTTTTGATCATTGAGTAAGACAATGGGTGACTTCAACTTATTGTTTTTTATTAGTACCTATAAAGTTTCACATTATTTGAGGAAATGTTAAGGGAAGGATCTAAAAATTCAAACAAGATAGATATGTCTAAAAATTAAATTAATCTAATGATTTGATAAAAACTATTATACATATCAATTAGAAAGTTTTGGTGATTGAGAGACACAAATGAAGGACTCTATGTTATTATTTTAATTTCTAAACACTAAATTTTACATTGTTTGAGTAAATGTTTGGAGAAGGATCTCTCAAGCATTCAAACATAAATTAGATATTTGAAAATGTTGAAATTGTTTAAGTTGATAGAAGATAGATATGTCTTAAAATTATATGAATCTAATGTTTTGAAAAAAGCTATTAAACATATCAATCAGAAAGCTTTGGCCATTGAGAAAGACAATAGATGATGCCAAGTTATTATTTTAATTTGGAGATGATGAAATGCTTGGGGAAGGATCTCTAAGGCATTCAAACATAATGTAGTTTTGTTACCATTGAAAAATTATAGTAATTACAAGATAGATATGTCTTATAACTATATTAATATAATGATTTGATAAAAACTATTACATTTATTGGACAAAATGTCTGGTGAAGGCTCTCTAAGGCATTTAAACATAAAGTGGATATTTAAAAATGTTGAAATATTATAAGTTGTTAGAAGATAAATATGTCTTGAAATTATATAAATCTAATTATTTGATTAAAAATATTATATAGCTAAGATATTCAAACATAAAGTAATTTTTCTAAGATGCTAAAAAGTTATAAATTGTTAGAAGATAGATATGTCTTAAAAGTATATTAATCTAATATTTTATTAGAAAATATTATACATATAAACCTAAGACTTTTGGTCAGTGAGAAAGACAATAAGTGACTCTAGGAGCATAAATGAGAGAATAATGAATTTTTTGCAATATTGTTACCAATTACTTTATAATTTATGTATTAAGCATTGATGCATAGTTACCTATTATGTCACCAAAAAAAAAAACTAATCTGTAGATAAAATAACTCGCACAAATAAGATGGGCCCTAGATAAATGAGTCATTTTAATAGGGCTTTGAATTTTTTTGAAACATTGCTACTAATTGTTTTTATTGCTAAATGAAGGTTTGAAAGATCTTAAGTCATTAGGGCATAAATCAAATAATAATATTTAGATAGTAAGGCTTAAACAATTATAACAACTCACACTCTTTGAGTGGAATCACTTTAAGTGTGGCTTTCAATGAACCTAATGTGATGTCTTATAAAAGATGAACAAAATTATGTTTTAGTGAGCTAAGAAATTTATTCGGAAAGATCTTGATGAGATTATAAAAAAATTATTGCCTTTTTGTTAGTGTTTAATCTTATCATGACTAATAATGTTCACATTGTTATTTTAATCATTATGAAAATAATTTTTAAATGATTATTTATCATCTTGGTTGAGGTTTCTTAGAGTAACCTCTTACTATTTGAGTCTAATGTGACTAGAGTTGTATTACATCAACCTAAATAATTTTCTTATCATGTCTAAAGGATTTTGATTCTAGTTTTGGAGGCGTAGCACCTAATGGAGAAAATTTCATCAAAGTAATTCTATTGAAATGAGAAAAAAAATCTTAGTGGTAGTCTCATGGTGGCATAGAATTTTCTTGTTTATAAAAAAGCTTATCTGAAAGTGCTCTTTTGGAAGGGCTTTTTTCAACCAAACAATGAAAACTTCAGGTTATTTTATCTACCTTGAACACAATAAATATTATTTATCTTGACCTATTAATAGATCTGTGTAAGATGGATGTTTCCAAAAAGGTGAAATATTTCATAAAATTATATTTTGAAGCAATTAAAAGTCCATGAGTGTGAGCTATATTCACTTTTCCAACACATTCTTATATTTAGTTGCGTAAAGTTGAATGTCTTAATTCTACATGTCATGCTATGTTATGTGAAGAAGGTTGAACTAAGAATAATCTTATTTATAAATATTCTTTTTGTTCTAGACATTTCTTTGGAAATTGACCCTTCACATCACGAAATATTTATTTAAATAGTTAATATTAATGATAGTTGTTGGAGGAATTACAATCCATTCCTCTATTTTTTGTCAATTTAAACCAGTTTGAACATAAAAATAATTGGAGTCTTACTGAATATTTATCTCTAATCTATTCAATTCAATCTTCTTTAAAATTGAGGTAAGCCCTTATTTCTAAGTTTCCTCTACTATTATTCCTCCAATCCAATAATTTGGTTATCCACCTACGCCCTATGTTACCATTTACAGCCTTCATGTTCCTTCTTGATGTTCCTTCTGCAACCAAATCTAGCCTGGAAACACAGAGATAGAGAAAATCCAAAAACATTCTTCTTTTCTGAGAAAGGTTGATCTTAACCCAAATAAAGGTCAACCTTGACCCCTCTATGTCGACCTTGACCTATGTTGCTGTTGGAAATTTGGATGAAGTGAGTACATAGATGTTGTCATTATGGAAACATATGATACTCATGAAGATCGCATAAGTCGGAGAGAAACTATGGAAGAGTGCATCACAAATTTGTCTAAGTGTGAGATAGTGTTTTCACAGTGTACCAAAACAGTTTTTGTTTGCAATGTTCACTGGATTAAGTTCAGTGCTTGCACACTTGAACATAGAATCTATGATGGCTAATGATGACCCATCTTAGAGTGCAAGTCAGTACGGCATGTACAGAATTAGTTATGATAGTTTTACCGAAGACAGTGTGAAGCCGACAGGACAGAATATAAAGGCAGAATTGGTAAAGAGTTAAGGGATTATTTTGTTTATCAAAATAATGACTTAACAATATAAAGGGATGAAATCATAGCTGTTAACTCTTAGCTAAAGATATATGGAAGCCGACCATGTAAAGTTATTAGTCTTAATAACTTGTATATATGCAATTGTAATTGTAAAGAAAGAAAGCGATGAAAAAGTGATGTAATGTATGTAATTGAAAAGAAAATGTAATAGTGATGATGCAAAGATAAGAGAAGCAAAGGAATTTTGATACAAGAAGAATAATGTTATGTACCTTGACCTATTCTGTATACATTGTATATTACTTGTTTGGGCAGTGGGCTCATCTGGTAATCAGATTTTGTATTGATAACTCCTAACAGGGTTGAGGCTTCTAACAAGGCTTATAGTCCTTTAATCAAGACTGATACACTATATGATTTTAATAGGCTCCTAACAGGGTCAATATCCTTAACATGATACTTTTGATTAGTGGATCTTTTTGGGTGCCATCCCCACCGGGGTTTTCCCTTAGCCAGGGTTTCCTCGAGAACAAATAATGTGTTATGAGTTCTTTGATGTTATTGCTATGCATGTTATTTAGTTTCTTATATTATGCATGTGTGAATATAATCTATTATATCCATAATTGGGAAAAAGATAAAGTTTGTATAATACTGATTCACCCCCCCCCCCCTCTCTGTATTCCCTATTTCTAACAATTGGTATCAGAGCTTAGTTACTCAAAGAATAATCATTCAAGGAAAGCCTAGCAACTTGAGTAAGATCTCTATGGATATGGATCAGCTACAGAAGAATCTTGAAGAACATCTTGAATAGATTGATATGCTTATTGATGAAAGAAACACTCTGAAAAGGAAATATGATGATGCAAAGAACCTTATTGAGAAATTGAAAACAAGATAAAAGATCTGAAATCTGAAAAGGAATCTGAAGTTCTTATTGAAGATTGTGATGACAATTTAGAAAAAGAAAATGTGATCCTTAAGCATGAATTGAAGATAGAAAATTTGAAGCTTAGTTTGAAAGATGGAAATGACAAAAATGAAGCAAATCTGAGATCTAAGAATGAAAGATTGAAGATTAAAAATGAAGAATTAAGATCTAAATTTGACAAAGTAACAGCTGAATTTGAGAAAGTAAATATACATCATGCAGAACTTGAGAAATACAATAAGATTGTGAAAGGTGAATTGACTCAATCCAAACAACAACTTGAAAGGCTATATTCAAATAGTGAGAAGATTGATGAACAAGTATCTTATGGAAAACCATCCTATGATAAGACTGGACTTGGATTTAATATATTCAGAACAAATGATGAAAGAAAAGAACCAGATATGAAAGTATCTGAAAGCATTGATAAAAAGAAGTCAGATGAGATCAACAAATCTAAAGATGCACCTAAAAAAGAAGAATCACTGAAGCAAGAAGAATCACCCAAAGGTATGCAAAGAGAATTCAAAGGTAGATGTTTTGGTTGTAATACTATTGGTCAGATGAAGAAAGATTGCACAGGTAAACAATTTAAACCTCTTAATAGTTATTGTTATAATTGTCATGGTTTTGGACATAGAGCTATTGAATGTAAAAAACCTAAAGTTATTGAGAATAATTATGGTAGTAGAATGTTTAGGAATACTAACAATGCAGATAAGATACCTACTAAAGATATGAATAGAAGAAATGGAGTGGTATGTTATAGATGCAACAAAGTTGGACATATTGCTAGAAATTGCAGGTCACAGATCAATCAGCAAGGACCGAGATATGGGAACAATAAAATTGTCCGTTAGATATGTAGCAAGATTGGACATACAGCAAGATTTTGTAGAATGAACAATGGAGTTTATCATCCTTACCCTAACCCTAGAAATCAAGCAAGAAGAAATGAAAGTACAAAAAATAGTCAGAAAGGTTGCTGCAGTAATGAAGATGAAGTAATGTTTGTTAAAGGCACATATCAAGAAGACATATTCAACATTGAAGGTAATAAAAAAGGTGAAGTATCAAGTGGTAAGAGTGAATCATTACTTTACCTACCTTTAAGCACTTAAATTATATAAATTACAGTAGTTTAGGAACTTAGAATTAGAGTAGAAGTAGATTTATGATGAATTAAGCTTTGCGCAGTTAATGGAAGGTATTTTATGATGTACTAATGCTATGGTTAAGAGCACAAAATAAAATATTATGTTTTACGAGATCGCAAGAAGTTTTAAGTTTTGCAGGTTGAAAGAAACAACTTTTTTTGAAAGAAGTAGCAAAAGAATTGAATGCAATGTCAGACTTAAGTGAGATTCAAGTGATAAAAGGTTATGATTGAATTTATTTTACCGTCAAATAGAATTGAAGTGATTAGGAGAGCAGAAAGCAGTGATTGGAAGCATTTTGTAGTGATTTGGTGAAAGATTGAAGCACAAAATTTGCGAAAGCCCTAAAATCATGAATTTGAGGTATTTATCTTTATAGACTTTTGAATCTGTATAAGAGACTAGAAGCAATCATGGATGTATCCTTAATTCACAATGTCAGAGATAAGAAAAGACCTAGACTAAGGAAAGAACTAGTAGAACCCTTGGAAGATGATCCTAGGTTAGCAATATCATCCATACCAGACGGAGTTTTGCATTTGGAAAATGTAAGAAGTTATTTTGGATGTAAGATAGAAACCCTTAGTGACAGTGAATTTGCCAGTGAGTATCAGAAGATCTACAATCATGATATGTCTTTGAAGCAAGGTTATGAACATTTGAAAGACAATGAGATTGTGAGGTATTCATTGAAATATGAGTTTGACGATAAAGAATGCACTAAGATCATTTTGAGCAAAATTCATAATGGGAAATTTTGGCTAGAGGATAGAGTAATAGACATTACTGCTGATTTGATTCATGATGTAACTGGATTATCTAAATCTGGTGCTATTCCCTTAAATGAGAAGAATATGAGGAAGACAGTTATTGATAACACAAGTTCATCCTATAATGGTAGAGGAATTGTAATCAATAAAATCAAGCAAGATGATGTGAGATATTTTTGCAAAATCCTAACCACTAAGTTTTGTGCAAATTCTAGAGAAGATGATATGGCAGCTGGTATGGTACATATGGCATATTTGATGTGTGTTGACAAGGTACCAGTAGATATGTGTGAAATCCTGAGAATTCAATTTTTTGAAAAATTGGAGAAGATTAAGAAAGCAAAGTATACACAATTTAGATTTTCTTCTTTGGTCACTTATATGTTTTTCCACCTATTGAGAAGATTTACTTACATAGTTAAAAATGATTGGAATGATGGACAAACTACCATGGAAAAAATCAATAAAGTATATTTGAAACATGTTATTGATAAAGTGAATGAAAGTACTTTGTTGGTATTGAAGACATTTCAGAGATTGGTATCTAGCAGATCAAGGATTCCATAATATCTTGTGGAGAAATATAAAAATGATATATGTTTTATGGTTGAAACTGACTTTACCTATATAGAAGTAGTCGAACCTAGAATTGAGTTCATAGACCCTCTTGGCTATGAGATATCTGAGGCAGAGGTAGAAGGATATGTTGGCAGGCTACTTAAGAATAAGTTGGACACCCAGTGCAATAGATTTGGAACATTTGAAGAAAACTTCATTTTTGCAAAAGCTATATTGGAAGAAAAGTTGTCTAAGAAGAGAGTGGATAGCACTATAAAGAAGATATTGAAGAATTCTAGCATGACAGAGCATGAATTTGATATTGTAAAGAAGACAACAGTAGAAATTAGAGGTATTGGGTAGAAAGAAATCTTGTATGTACCTCCCTTGTCATCAAGTATAGTTGAGCATGAACCTACACTAGTAAAAGTGAAAGTTGAGGAAACTGAGGAAGTACAAGAAACAAGGAAATCCACTAGATCCTCTTCTTCCACACCCAGCAAGAGAGTGAAGGAATGTGCAAAAGGACCTAGTAAGAGGCAGAAAGTTTTGGTACAACCAGTCCGTAGGAAAATTATAGATATTAAAGTTGATGACACTTCTGTGAAGAAGAAATCATGGAAACCCAGAACTAAGAGAGTGAATGAAGAAATCATGGAAGACGGAGACTTTACTAAGACATGAATAAGTACTATGATCTTTATGACTATTCTGAGAGATTGAATCTTGAAAATTATGTTGTTAAGCACATGATTTTGACTAACAAGAATTTTGATACTATTCAGGGCAAGATTCCTGATGAACTTTTCAAGAAACTGGTTAACAAGAAAATGAGAGCACAAGAAGAAGATAATAATATGACAGTAAATATGGTGAAGAAACTTTTTGTTGTGAAAGATGATGAGAATCTTAAATAGATTTTGAAGCCCATTGGAACTCTTTTGAGAACTAAAAGGAGAACCATTCAGATCATGGCAGGACAGTATGAGCAAGTTAGAACATAAACAAAACAAGCAATTATTAAAGTTATGGGAGAAATTGTTGGAGACACTTTAGTTGCAGCAGACCAAGAGAAAGAAGCAGAACAGGATGATATTCCTTCTCCACTAGCTATAAATATTGAAGAAGAATCTATGAATATTGAAGGTACAAAGATTACTTTGGATACTGAAGAAAATGTATTTCAGAACTTAGAGAACATTGTTGACAATTCGGCTCTTGATGAACCAGATAGAACTGATGAAACAGAACAAACCCAATCTATGATTGAAGAACCTAAAGAAACTGAGGTTGAAGTACCCCTTCCTACAAAAGAAGACATCAGTCTTACTCCTGAGACTGGAAAGAAGAAAGAATTTGGATCTTTATTTGAAGATTTAGGAAAGGAAGTTGATGATGATGATCAATTAGAATTGATCACCTCCCTAAACAAAATTGTTGGTAAAAACAAGAAGGCAAAAAATCTTGAAGGTTGTCTGAAAGACTTAACTGATAAGTTACAAGGAGTTGTAACCACATAGATTGCAGATGTAGATCCCCTTGAGAAAGAAAAGAAATTAATGAGAACCTTTGATGATGAATTTACAAATCTACCTAAGATTGCAAAGGTTAAGGCACAAGCAGACTATGATGCTAGAATGCTTTTGACTATCAGTCAAAATATCAGAGATGATGTAACATTTAGTCAAAATATCAGAGATAATGTAACATGCTCAAGTCAACAACATAATTCCATGCACTCATAAATAAGTTACCCAATGCATACTTTATCCTTATATGTCATATCCATCTTTTCCTTATGTAGATATCTCATTTCTTCACCATTTCTTCCTTCTATAGATGTTCAGATGTTTGTAACTATCATGATAAGTATAGTAAAAAACTAGTTGACATCAATGATAAAATATTGACTAATTTAATCATCTTACATATCACTTTAACATCTCAATATACACAAGACTGACTCAAAAACTAGTTGGCATTAACTTGTTCAATTCCGATCTCTTCTTCATAATAGAATAATGAAACATGCTCAAGTAAACAACATAATGCCTTAGACTCATTAATAAGTTACCCAATGTATACCTTATCCTTATCTGTCATATCCATCTTGTCATTATGTAGATATCTTATTTGTTCACCATTTCTTCCTTCTATAGATGTTCAGTTGTTTGTAACTATCATGATAAGTAGAGTAAAAAAATAGTTGACATTAATGACAACATATTGACTGTTTTAATAAATTTACGTATCAAATTAACAGGTCGGTGATCTCTAATCACTATTTCTTTAGTTCATCAAGATATTCAATTATCACTATGATTAATCTACAATTGTAGGCTAGACCATAATCTGCCAGCCTACAACCAATTCAACTAGCGCTTGCTACAAACAAACTTTTCTTCCATACCACTTGGTGTAGTGCCAAGGATAGATGATTTCCAAAGGAGATGCCCAACCTCATAGCTAAGAGTAATAAGGAAGCAACAATGCAAAAGTAGAGATAGAATACATGATCCAATGTATTTATTCAAAGGTCAAACAACATACATGTTGGGTTGTTAGGCTTTCCTCGTTATGACCTTATACAATAAAATGAATCTCAAATCCTAATAGTGATATGTCAAAGTCTCAGATGTAGTTTTCTCTAACCATCATAACCTCCTCCATAAGATACATCAAGTTATTACGTATAGGAAATGCCTCTAAAGTTCATTGAAGAAATAATTACATTCCCCAAGAAGGAAACATGTACACAATAAATAGACCTGACCCAAAATGAATCAAAGATCCTTGAAAAGGAAACAAAAAGATGAGAGATCATACGAAATGATCCATAGAAGATCCATGAACCACATGCTAACAAACAAATATCAACAACTACACATCGAATCTGTAAATTGGTCCAAGAAAGTAACAAACACATTACCCAAGGATAGTAAATGGATCAAATATTGACCAACCATGAACAATAGGAGATGTGATCATAGAAAGATGATCCTAGACAGGTCTAGAATAAGACTTTACAATTGCACACACTATCTTAAACAAATGATGATTGTTCAACATAATCTCTCCAACCGATAAAGAAGAAAAAATATACAAAGAATTGTTTTTGGTTGATGACAAATTCCTATGAACCCAAGCTGCTCTTGGATTAGAAAAAATTCTAGCAGATCATTTGAAGTTCAATTTGGAGCGGCAACAACATGGCATTGAATATAGAATAGCAACGTAGCTTCCAAATAGACTTGAGGATGACCTATCTCTAGGATTGGGTAAGGATATTATGATGGAGGGAACTACCAAGAAGAGTCATTCTATTTGTCCAAAGAAAAGAAAACAACAAATGTTGTGGGCATGAGGAAAAAGCCAAAAGGCATGCTTTATGGATTCTATTTGACACAAAAAGGACATGATCTGGTGAAGGTTGAAGGAATTTAAGGCTATTTTTTATCGGAAGCTTGACATGAAGAATTTTCCAAGCTAAGAGATGAGATTAAGAAGCCACTTTGGATTTCCATAGTTTTCATCTAAGTTTGTTCCATCTTTATCGACTAAGTTTTCATTTCCATTTAGCATTGAGGTAGGATAACATCATGAGAGTAGGGAGAAGTTTCTTATAAACAACTTTAAGGGGAAAGAAACAAATCTTGTGTTTATTAGGCCATCTCCAATATTTGAAAAATATAGAATGGCAAGGTGAAGAGAATAGAAATGAGTGCTTTGGAGGAACCAACTATTATATTTGGAGAAGGGGCTTCTTAGAAGAGGATGCTAGGTTAAAATGAGATCTAAGTTACTTCCAGGACTTCCAATTTAAGGTGACAAGATTCTACAAATCTTAGAAATTTGAATTACCTTTTGAAAAAGGTATCCATCCTTGAATTTCTTGTTGATGCCAAGGGGATTTTCTTCTTGTTGAATTAGACGACTCCACCAAATAGAGAAATTTACAAAGATGAGGCCATGACTAAAAGATTGATCAGACCAAATCAGCTTCCTTGAAGTAGTTTTCTAGGCTTGCCAAATGGGATTGAATCGAGTTGATCTATGATTTTTTTATAAAGGAGCTAAGATGAGTTTATCTTTCCAATAAAACTTGTCTCATGAATGGTTAGCAACAACAGATTGGATTCAAAATTTAACTATTTTCTTCTAGTGTGGATCCCCTTCCAAAGCTCACAAAATTCTTTTACTGGTGCAAAAAATTCCTTGGGTGAAAGGATCAATCATCCCCAAACAACATTTGTCCTTTGGTCAAATACAATGAATCGATGAGGTGGACTAATGACCTTTCTTCTTACCCCATTTATCCCAACTAAAATTTCTATATAATTGAGTTGGTTGATTGTAGCAATTTTTGGAGGGCATACAATATGACAAAATGTAAACATGACTAGCAATGAGGATTTTACTGGAAACTTCGATATGACTAACCATGGAGCAGAACCAATTAGTCTAGTTCAACAACTTGTTTCTAGATTTTGTTATGAATTAAGTCCATATATCTTTCAAGGACACTCCAATAACAAAGGGTATACAAAGGTATCTAGTAACTGTGTCATTGCTTAATTTCATTCAATTCAGAAGTGATCCAAGAATGACATGATGCAGGATGAGACGTGATAAATTCAATTTTGTGCATAACAATCTTGTAACTAGAGAAAGTGAAAAAGATGTCTAAAGTATCTAGGATGTTAGCTACTTCATTGACATAGTTTTGGATAAATAACATGCTATCATCAAAAAAGTGGGAATTAAGCACTTCAGCATTACCTAGGAGCCAGATACATGGATAAGTTTAGAAGAAAAAGCATGTTGAAACAAGTAACCAAGGGCATTGAATGCCAATACAAAGAGGAATGGTGCAAGGAGGAAACCTTGGTGGATAAATTTTTGCAAGAGGAATTGGAGAGACAAGGTTCCATTAACAATGACTTTGGCATTAGCATCAATATACAACGTTTTAATTTGATCACAAATCTTAGGTCCAAATCCAAGCCATTTTAGCATGTTGAAAATGAAAGGCCAATGGAAATGATCATAGGCTTTATCAAAATACAACTTGATAATTAAAGCATCTTAGGCAAATTCTTGAGCCCATTCTACATTCTCGCAAGAAAGCACCAAGTTATCCAAGATATATCTGCCACCTAAAAAACCAATTTGTTATAACCACACAATCTCCTAAGTTATATATTTTATTTGACGAGCCAAAGCTTTGGCAATGATTTTGTAAGAAGTATTAAGTAAATTAATAGCTAACCATCCATCCATAGTGCCTTCATTTTTACCATTAGGAATAAGTTTAAACATTCATTGATTTATAACTGCCTGCAATGATATTGTTTCAACCCCTTTGAGATAAAAAATATATATATAAGTCTTCGTGAATGTGAGGCCAAAGAGCTTTGTAAACTTCAACTTGAAGACCATCAATTCCTGGAATTTTTTCCAAGTCCATGCTACAAAGAGCCTCATCAATCTCTTCCATGGAAAGAAGGTGATCAAGATATTTTCTATAGGCATGGTCTATTTTACGTGGAATATAATTTTTAACAAAATCTACAACAACTAAAAGAAGGGGATCTCCAGAAAATTCATCAATAAAAAGGTTATTGTAGTGTTCATAGAAGGTTTTTAAGATGAATGGTTGATTGGTTAGCATGGACCCATCAACATATCTTATGCTAGGAATTTGATCTTTCTTGTGTTTGTGCTGCAAAAATTGAAAGAGAAATTTAGACCCTTTATCCACATCTTTGATCCATTGAAGGAAAGCACGTACTTGTGCTCCTTTTCCTTTGTAAATAACCAATTTTCTAAGCATATTTTCTATTTTAGCCATGCACTGATGAAGACTGACATAAGACAAATTAGACATCAAATGAGAACAATTATATTTCAATTGTCCTTGGAGAGATTTTTCAAGTCTGCGATATTTGGCAGTAGATCTTCATCCATAATCACGAAGCAATTGTGTGCAACGGGTGATGATTCGTTCCTACCAACTAATCCACCAATCATGCTGGGCTTTTGGTTGAGCTTTCCATATTGCTAAAAGACCATCAATACAGTCCTACTGACTTAAATGAGAAACATTTAATTTGTAAGGAATCTCACTCTGGAGGGGAGGGGAATCAATGAAAGCAAGAGTGGTAAGAATGGGGAGGTAATCAGAGACTATACCTAAGAGGTCAACATGAACAAAGAGGCCAGCACAAGAGGGAAGAGTATAAAAATTAGGGCAAATATAGAAGCGGTCCAAAGGGCTCATTTTCCTCGAAAGGACCTCACGACAATTTGACCAGGTATACCAGTATGGCATTTGCGAATTCATCTTTCCCAAAAGAGGGTCATAGACTCCTAGTGTATTTTGAGTCAAAGTACAAGATTCAAATTCATTATGGGTTAAGAGGGAAGAGTTGTTTGGCAAGCCAGGGTGCAAAACCCAAAACAACACCACCATGACTATCAGTGTGATTTGTATGAAAGAAATGAGCTTCTAGCCAAATTGAGGAAAGAATAGCATCTAATTGCACATCACCGACTTTCAATTCCCAAAGCATGATAAAATCAATGTAATTTTTCTGGATAGAGTATCTAACATGAAACTTCTGAATAGGGATTTTTAGCCCCTGAACATTCCAAGACTGAACATTACACTTCATTGGGAGGAGCTAGGAAGAGTTTCCTCATCCACCAGCTAGACATTTAATTGATTATCTGAAATATATGGTTGAGTATACATGCCATTATTTGAGTTTTGTTGGTCCTAAGACCGAGATATGGGTCAAGGATACTTGGGACTATGAGGTTTGGGTCTAGGATGTTGATTCATGATAGAGTCCACTCAACAACATTATTCTGGGATATAGGTAGGGTGTCTTCTCTTCGTTTAGTAACTCTATTACCATCATCTGACACATCTTTGAAAGATTTGGGGTTGGTTGGGGAAGTAGGCCAGTCAGAAGATGGAATGGAAGGTGAGTTGGGAGTAACTGTGGAGGAAGTGATGTGGTTATAGGAGGGTTGGAGGATAGAATCTGGATTCAAGGTATCTTGAATAGGGGCAGTAGTGGTAGTGTTTGAATTGCTCGGAGGGGTTTCTTGCTTACTTGATTTACAAACTGGGCAATCTCGAATAAGATGGCCCTCCCGACGGAAATAGAATCAAACATATGGCTTGTTAAGGTACAAAATATGTTGTTCCATTACAAAACCAGGTCCCATTAGTTTAATGGTGTCAGGAAGGGGTTGGGTCAAGTCCATAGAAATGCATTCTCTTGGTTGTACATGTAAGCTAGCCCATTTGTCTGTGTGTTGTTTACACCATAGGACTCTTCCTAATTGAGAGGCATTTGCTTCCAGAAAATGATAGAAGGCTAGATTGAGAAATGGGAATTCAATCCACACAGGGTATTTGGATCTAGAAATTCCTTTTGGATGGAAATCAAGGTCCCTGTAAAGTTAACAGACAAATTGGGAACACGAAACAAAGAAACAAGTTTTAGCGTGGTTCACCAAATTGGCTACGTCCACCAGAGAGTAGAGAAAATGTTTTATTCAGTCATTACATCTTACATACAAAGGGCTTTGCTCTCATATTTATACAATAGTCTTCAAGAGAAGACGAAGAGACAAATATGGGAAGAAGAAAGGAATAGTCAGGGAATACAAACTAAACAGTCGGACTTCACATCCAACAATCTCCCACTTGAAGTTTGACTGATGTCGCAACTTCACATCTAAACAACCTCCCACTTAAACTGTGTTTTCCTTTACCAATACCATGGTAATCAATTACCAATAGACAATCTTCATACTTGAAATAGAAACCATAGCAAGTTGCTAATCACGTCCAACTAAACATTCAACATCACTAGATTTATAACCAACATATCCAGCCCATACAACTCACCATGTAGAAAATAATTACATCTTCCAATAAAACACATAGAAAAACCGTTGACATGCAAAAACCTAGAAGATCATTATAGACCAATCCAAATTGCATGAGCAATGTCAACCAAAAGTTTACTCAATCTACCAATCAACACAAAGAAGGTGTGGGAATAACTTGAGATGATCTGCAAACCACAACCAACCTGCTGCAAAATGACATCTTCCAAGTCCTCAAGAAAAGACCACATATTGTAGTTAAAAAATAATGAACTTAAAACTACAATAGACAACCTCAAAAAATCTTGGAAGCGACAATGATACAAACCATAACTCATCCTTCTACCAACACCACCAAGTGCTAAGATGTGCCAAGTATAATCTCCTTTACCTCCCCTAAAGAGAAGAGCATTTACAACACCCAACCACCATGGATGAAAGATCTTGTTAAACAAGAAGATCAAACTCAAAAACATTCTAAAACTAGGAACAATCTCAACCATCTCCTAAACACAAAAGAACAAGGCGATAAATCTTCCGAGTAGACAAAGAGTAGGGAGTGAGAATGATCCTCCAGGATAGTCCAAGTCACAATGACTCTTCTCCAAGAATAATCTCCTCTAGGTCCATAATGAACTCGCATCCATCCATAGGTGTAGGCTCCTCGGTCTTCATACTGAAACCTCCAAAGAGAAACTACCTCAACAAATGTTCTCAAAATCCAAGAGAACTCTAGCCTCACCCAAGCCTCTTAGTTTTCAAGAGGACTTCCTTGGTCAATCAGCCAAAATACTCGATACCAAGAGCACTAACCAGACCAATTGTCAAAACTCCCACTACACGTCTACATATCCCGGGAACACAACCTGACAACTTGATCTCCACAAATCAAAACTTCATGCTCCAAAGAGAAAAACCTGTCAAGAGAACCTGTATCATGCCAACACTCTAATCTAGAATCAAGAGCCAACCATGACATAATAATAATCATCTCCAATCACATGGAGGAAACCATCTCATGACAATTAAAATTTCTTACTACCATAAAACAGTACCAAAAAACAAAATCTGAAAAATTGATACCAAACATCACACTGAACAGTTATACCTAAAGCTGCAAATGCTCTATAATCTACAGAATTAAAGCCAAAACCAATATTTATCAACAAACTTTAAGGAGCTTCTGAAGGTCTGTTACAATAACTACTTATTATTGGGCTACTACCGTAACCTCTACTTGCAGATGGCGTAGCCGGAACAACATTTCCACAGCCTATCGTGAAACTCCCATAACCTAACCCATATTTTCCGCCACCATAATCTGAACCATAGCCCCCAATTCCTCTGTCCTGATTGCCCATGTTTCCCTCATTTGGAATTGCACACTTAACCTCAACAAGTTTATATGTAGTTAAATTCTTCTGCACCACATCCTGTACATCCTCTGAATTAAAATGATAAATCCCGAAAAACCATGGGGCCTGTGCAGTCAATAGTCAGTCTCAACAAAATCTATTTTATTGCCGAAATGTTGAAATTTCTACAATATTATCTCGACCTTGGCAATCTTTTTCTTCATCTCTTATGACAACAGTGGATTTTAATACATTTTTCTCTGCAGATAGCTCATTTCTCTTGAGAATCTCAACAATGGTGATAATTGTAGCAATGATCACTCCCATGGCAAAGAGCTCCACCTCCTTGTTCAGCTTTCAACCTCCCTAAAACTTAGGGAACCAAACAGATGTTTTAAAGAGCATACACAAATACGCCTTTTAGATTCCATGCAGACTTGATGTCAATCCATTTCAGCTTGCGTGCGTCTAGACTTAACAATACTTGTTCTTTCAAAATTAATATTCATGTGCTTCCCTCTGTCCCTTACTCAGAGAAGATTGTAATTGGCAAAAATATCAAGATATAAATGCAGAGCTTACAATGCATTCAAAGGATATCCTGCAATCATTACATTCCATGTGGCGATATGTGTTTGAGGCACAACATCAAACAATTCAGGTTCGTTGTCTATGATTCCACACTAGACATCCATGAGGGCAAGCTTCTCAAAACACTAGAAAGATCGTAATGAGCAGCCAAAGCAGGAGGCTTGCTTGACATGATAGCATTTCTAGACAACTTCTTTACGCACAATAATGCCTTTGTGCTGCCGTTCAAATTTGCAGAACATTTATTTTGGTGGTTGTTTTCTACCTTCTGGATTTTGCATAAAGTTTCTTCCATTACTTTGCCTTACACAGAGAGAATACAATAAATTCTCAACCCAATCGATCCCTCTCAATATTTTAATAACTTCTTCTAAGTTTGGCCTTACTATTGTCGCCCTGCTCTCCTCTGATCTTAAATGCTGCGATACCAATTGTAAAGTAAATAGACAAATTGGAAATCACAAATAGAGACAAGATTTAACGTGGTTTGTCAATTTGGCTACATCCACAAGAAAGTAGAGCAAGAACCTTTATTATCGCAGCTTACATACAAAGACTTTTCCCTCATATTTATATAATAGTCTTAGAGAGAAAACGAAGAGACAAAGATGAGAAGAAAAAAGGAATAGTCAGAAAATAGGAACTGAATAGTCGGAATTCAAATCCAACAGTCCCAAGCTTGGACGTAGCAAATTTGACCGTAGATGATCCACGATCCATAGTGTAATGCTGCTTTGGCATGATCTGGGTTAACAAAGATGCAAGATACATAGCTTCTTTCCAATCCCCTAACAATTTCTATACCCCAGCCCTTCGATTCCCAATTATTACGTATCCATTAGAAAAAATCCTGATCTGCAGGGACTCCTTTGAGGAAGAACGGTATGATAGTTTTGGTTCTACATTTGGAAATGACATTAACAATATTAGCAGGAAAGTTCAAAAGAGACCACTTTACCTTCACTGTTCTGTGAGTCTGGGTTGGGCTGGCTCTCTGGCCCAAAATTTGCACCTGTTAGTGCCATGCTCAAATCTATATGCATGCGATGTTCACACCTTTGGATGTCAAAGCAATATGGAGAGTCTACTACTGCATACCATGGCTCACGTATGTGCAGTGCAGAGCTGTCCTCCAATCAAATTAACGTACATTTTCTTTACTTTTTATGCATCTACATTAATACAACCTTTAACATAGCACAATGGTGAGCTATGGGAAAACCGACATTTTTCATTTAAGATCTACATTTCTGGTTAAGTTAATTAATTTTTTTTTAAATTATATATAAATACAATGTGTGTAGGTTCTCATGTTCTACTAGTAATTATATTGGGATGTAGCTAAACTCCATTCAAAATGTCCTTTTGACCAAATTTCAAAAAACCAAAAACACAACAGATTTTTCCGAAATTTCTAGCATCTCTTCTTCATGATCTGCACATTTTGTGTTACAAAACCATAAAAAATCTGCAAAAAAAGTACTGTATTTACAATTTTGAAAAAAAAAAGTCTAACTTTTTTTTTATTTTGGTACATTTTGGATGGAGCTTAGTCGCGGCCATTATTTTGGTCGTGATCACCTCTTAAAGTTTTTATTACTTTAAAAATATTATATTGACGATTAAATGAATTATTAAAATTATTTTTATTATTTATTCAATATTTAATATTTTAAATTATTTCAAAATTAAATTTGATCATAATTTAGTATTATGTAATTAAGTTGTCATGTTGTTTTAAAATGTCTTTGAGTAAGTTTGTAATGTAGAAGATATATCTAGATTTTTGTTTACAATTTATAGAATAGAATTTATAATTCTAACTAGCCGTGTTGAAATTAAAATACTAATTTAATTTTTAATAAGATTCTATTGAGGTATTTTTTTGGTTAATTTTATCTTTCAAAAATACATATGAGTACATATTGTGATGATTTGTTATTTTTACAAAAAAACCTTATATTATCATTACAATTATTTAATAATGTTTATCTCTTTTATAGGAATTCTTAGTTATCATATAATTTTGTTGGCTTCAAATATTTATTAGTTGTCAATTGTGAATATTTTAGTTTTTATTTAATAGTTTCATTATAATAAGTAAAAGTTGGATGCTATATTACTCATTTTACATGTTTATACATATTTATACATGTATTATCAAATTCGATAGAGATATCAAAAATTTAAGTTGCATAAGAGCGGGTTGTACATGAAAATGATCAAATATGCCCTACCAATAAACATCTTATAAAAAATTCAAGTAAATTCAATTCCTTAATCAAGGTAGCTCTTAAACAACAAAGAATAGTGATGATTGTCTAATTTTACCAAAATTTCTAAAATATATTGAGTATGATACAAGACACAATAAAAATATTTATTTCATAATACAAATTCCTTCAAAATTTAAAACCAAATTTAATGCGCCCACCTTTTAAAACATATTTCTAAAGATGTTACCAATTAGAATTTCAAATATATAAATATTTCTTTATAAATATATTGGTTTTTATAAAGGTCAGGAGTAAATAGGGTTTTGACGCTAAACACATAAGAACACATTAAATCAAGGTTCTTTGATGGAAAAAGAAGGCAACAAAGACAAACGGAAAGAGAAACTAAAAGAATATAAACATGTATTATGTTAAAATGATTTTTTCTCTACCAATGG
Organism: Chamaecyparis obtusa; assembly: GCA_027943335.1. Classification (NCBI taxonomy): domain Eukaryota; kingdom Viridiplantae; phylum Streptophyta; class Pinopsida; order Cupressales; family Cupressaceae; genus Chamaecyparis; species Chamaecyparis obtusa. The sequence continues at coordinate 280,079 of BSBK01002804.1, forward strand.
TTTTCTAGTCTTAAGCCGGAAAGAGAAGCTAAAAGAATATAAACATGTAATATGGTAAAATGATTTCTGGTCTACCAATGGTTTTCTAGTCTTCAGCCATAGGAGCCAAATATATATTCCATTTCGGACCGCATATAGTTTGCTCAACCAAATAAAAGAGGCACAAATAATTAATATTTTATTTTCATATCACTATTTCTATTATGATATATTTACCATGAAAGTACAAGGAATGGATATTTCATTCACAAAAAAGCATGATCACAAAGTTGTGTATTTCAATATAAAAAATGGAAGTTAAAAATATGATATATGGTTATATTCTCAAGAAGTTGAAATATAATCAATACCTTGTTAACCTCTATGTCTCATTATAAAGATAAGTTAAGGAAGAAATATGACCATCTTTTAGTATGTCTATCATTCTACTATATTCTATCCAAAAATGCACTACAAAATGGTGGGTGATATAGTATTGCTACACAGTTAAAAGGTTGTGCTTTGAAAATTCTATAGGTACTAGTTTCGTTATTTATGCAAGGTAAACCTTAGAGCATGATTATAAAACAAATAAAACTTCTAAAGTTATTAATAACAATAATTATTAATTTTAATATATAAATTATTAAAATCTATCTAGATATTAAAAATCATTGAACTAAATAAATTCTTAAAAATATTATTAATTTGAAAATGATTAAAACTATTATATATAAATAATTAAAATTATTTTTAAAATAAATAAATGACTAAAAATATTATAAAGTTATAAATTATTTAAAAATATTATATTACAAATTATTAAAAATATCAAACCAAATACTTTCAATTTAAAATATTTAAAATCATTAAAATAAAAATAATAAAAATACATGCCCAAAACAAAAGCAGTAATTTAAAAATAAAATTCACCAAAATAAATTTAAAAAATAAGTCTTTTATAATTTACATAAACCGTGATGTAGAAACAATTAAAATGAATTGATTGAGACTCACTACTGTATGATTTTCTAAAAGCTTGATTTGACATGCTAGTATGGGCATGTATGGAGGCTGCAGGCATGATCATGGAAGGGGTTGGTGCAAATCTTTGGCTATTTAGTTAGTGCTTCTGGGTTGTCTAGAGAGGCAACATCTATCAATAATATGGTCGGATGCCCATCCATCCAAATTTGTTGTCATGTCTCATAATTCTCTGTCATGAGTACCTATACGTGTTAAGTCAAATCATATGCCTGTCACATCAAATCATGTCATTATGTGGAGATTTATCTACCATCCAAATTAGAGATATTTTATAATAGATACATGATATTTTATAATATTTATGTATCATCCAACTAAGTCTCATAGTATATATGAAGTGTTTGACATAAAATAAAAATGAAGTGTTGTTTGGAATTTTTTAAGTGTCCCCTTGGTAATGCATGCATTTTAGTTTTGTGTTTTAGTTATATTATTATATAATATGTAAATTATTTTAAGAGGCATATAATATATATATATCTTTATTAATATAATTATATCATTTTCAAAATATATATCTATAGATAAATAGTAATTTAGGAATATAATTTTTTTTTTTATTTTATTCAATCAATGTTAAACATGATTTAGTCTTAAAATCAAATATAGCTTTTTAGAAATGATTTAAAATATTATAATTATTTTTAATATTTATACCATATTTTATTTTTAGAATCTAAATTAGCTCGAATGTTTAAGTATTTAAACAAAAGTTTATGAATATTATATTAAATTGACAAATATTTCAAATAAGTTAATAAATTTTTTATAAAATTATTATTATTGTTTAAATTTTAAAATAATTATATTTTAAAGTATTTAGAGAATAATTTTAATGGATAAGTAATAGATTCAAAAAAATGTTTGATATAATTTTATTTATGTACATCTAGGTTAACAATTAGAAATATATAATTTGTATTCTTAAAGATAAAAAATTATCAAAAATATTATTGATGTAAAAAAATAGTAAACTACTACTTAATTGAAATTAAGTATAATCAATATGAAAATAATAAATTAAATTAAGTATGATCTTTTTCTTCCTATTAATACGCGTCTTCCTAATGATGAATCACTCTCCTTGGGAACGTTGATGTTAAAAATTCTCACAAAATGGAATCTAAAAACAAGAGCATTAATAATAAATTGATACGTTATGCATTTTTTAAGTCCTCGTTATTGAATTGAAGTCAATACAAATAATCAAATAAAATAAATTCTAAAAAGAAATCAAGCACGAACAAATAAAGATTGATTTGATACTAAGTTTCTAAAATAAACAACAAATAATTATCAAATGTAAGATAATTATTAAAGTACATAATTACTTAATATAGGCTAATTATCAAAGTACATACTTGTATAAATTTTATAGAACATAACAAAAATAAAATTAGATTTCACATATGCATCATGAAAATAAAGTATCCAAGAAGGAACCTTACACAAAAGGTCTTATAAGAAGTAAAAATAGAAAATTAAATGTGACTTTCATTTAGATTCTAATTTAATAGTTTGGTACAATTATTTAAGGTAGAAACCCATTTTGTATTATATCCTTAATGCTATGTTTAGATGCATAATTAACATTACAAAGTTGAATAACTTATTAACAATAACGACAAATATGCAGAAGATACTTCTTAAAATAATTCAAATTTATATGACGAAATGTCTGAGACATTCAAAGATAAAGCAGAAATTTTAAAACGATGAAAAAATATAAGGTGTTAGAAGAGAGATGTGTCTTAAAATAATATTAATCTAATATTTTGATAAAAACTAGTATACATATCAATCATTGAGTAAGACCATGGGTGACTTCTATAAAGTTTCACATTATTTGAGGAAATGTTAAGGGAAGAATCTAAAAATTCAAACAAGGTAGATATGTCTAAAAATTAAATTAATCTAACGATTTGATAAAAACTATTATACATATCAATTAGAGAGTTTTGGTGATTGAGAGACACAAATGAAGGACTCTATGTTATTATTTTAATTCTTAAATACTAAATTTTACATTGTTTGAGTAAATATTTGGAGAAGGATCTCTTTAGCATTCAAACATAAATTAGATATTTGAAAATGTTGAAATTGTTTAAGTTGTTGGAAGATAGATATGTCTTAAAATTATATGAATCTAATGGTTTGAAAAAAGCTATTAAACGTATCAATCAAAAAGCTTTGGCCATTGAGAGAGACAATAGATGATGCCAAGTTATTATTTTAATTTGTAGATGATGAAATGCTTGGGGAAGGATCTCTAAGGCATTCAAACATAATGTAGTTTTGTTACCATTAAAAAATTATAGTAATTACAAGATAGATATGTTTTATAACTATATTAATATAATGGTCTGATAAAAACTATTACATTTATTGGACAAAATGTCTGGGGAAGGCTCTCTAAGGCATTTAAACATAAAGTAGATATTTAAAAATGTTGAAATATTATAAGTTGTTAGAAGATGAATATGTCTTGAAATTATATAAATCTAATTATTTGATTAAAAATATTATATATCTAAGATATTCAAACATAAAGTAATTTTTCTAAAATGCTAAAAAGTTATAAATTGTTAGAAGATAGATATGTCTTAAAAGTATATTAATATAATATTTTATTAGAAAATATTATACATATCAACCTAAGACTTTTGGTCAATGAGAAAGACAATAAGTGACTCTAGGAACATAAATGAGAGAATAATGAATTTTTTGCAATATTGTTACCAATTACTTTATAATTTATGTATTAAGCATGATGCATAGTTACCTATTATGTCACCAAAAAAGAAAACTAATCTGTAGATAAAATAACTCGCACAAATAAGATGGGCCCTAGATAAATGAGTCATTTTAATAGGGCTTTAAATTTTTTCCAAACATTGCTACTAATTGTTTTTATTGCTAAATGAAGGTTTGGAATATTTTAAGTCATTAGGGCATAAATGAGATAATAATATTTAGATAGTAAGGCTTAAACAATTATAAAAACTCACACTCTTTGAGTGGAATCACTTTAATTGTGTCTTTCAATGAACCTAATGTGATGTGTTATAAAAGATGAACAAAATTATGTTTTAGTGAGCTAAGAAATTTATTCAGAAAGATCATGATGAGATTATAAAAAATTTATTGTCTTTTTGTGAGTGTTTAATCTTCTCATGACTAATAATGTTCACATTGTTATTTTAATCATTATGAAAATAATATTTAAATGATTTTTTATTATCTTGGTTGAGGTTTCTTAGAGTAACCTCTTACTATTTGAGTCTAATGTGACTAGAGTTGTATTACATCAACCTAAATAATTTTCTTATCATGTCTAAAGGATTTTGATTCTAGTTTTGGAGGCATAGCACCTAATGGAGAATATGTCATCAAAGCAATTCTATTGAAATGAGGAAAAAAACCTTAGTGGTAGTCTCATGGTGGCATAGAATTTTCTTGTTTATAAAAAAGCTTATCTAAAAGTGCTCTTTTGGAAGGGCTTTTTTCAACCTAATAATAGATCTGTGTATGATGGATGTTTCCAAAAAGGTGAAATATTTCATAAAATTATATTTTGAAGCAATTAAAAGTCCATGAGTGTGAGCTATATTAACTTTTCCAACACATTCTTATATGTAGTTGTGTAAAGTATGAATATCTTAATTCTACATGGTGTGCTATGTTATGTGAAGAAGGTTGAGCTAAGAATAATCTTTGTCTTTATAAATATGCTTTTTTTTCTAGACATTTCTTTGGAAATTGACTCTTCACATCATGAAATATTTATTTAAATAGTAATTATTAATGATAGTTGTTGGAGGAATTATAAGCCATTCCTCTATTTTTTGTCAATTTAAACCAGTTTCAACATTAAAATAATTGGAGTCTTATTGAATATTTATCTCTAATCTATTCAATTCAATCTTCTTTAAAATTGAGGTAATTCCTTATTTCTAAGTTTCCTCCACTATAATTCCTCCAATCCAATAATTTGGTTATCTACCTATGCCCTATGTTACTATTTACATCCTTCATGTTCCTTCTTGATGTCAAAATTAGTTGTACTTTGTAATCTAAAATCCCTTAATTAACTGAGGCTTGTGGTCCTAATCTATTCTCTCATTGGGTCAAACACAACTAATAGGGCATTGTGATCCTAGGAACACAACAACTAAGTTGTGTTCCCTATGAATTAGATTCAAATTTTAATCTTCCTATCTTAGTGATTTAGTGTGAGTTTTGGATTGATGGTCAACTCTCTCAACTTTACCCTCCAACTTGGTATAAAAGAAAGCTTCACACTTAATTTTGGTAAGGTGAAAGAAATTACAGGGTTGGAGCCCCAATTGAAGATATCCCATGAAGTAAGTTCTTGTGAATCAAGGCTACATCAATAAATTGTTAAGTTTTCAATCACATCAAGTTTTCAATTGTGTCAACATCAATACAAGGCATCAAAAGGATTGTGAAGACGACTAGGAGATCACAAACTAATGATGGCTTATATTATACCTCTTAGGTTGAGTATGGCTCTTGGTTATTTGAGATTCATATTTATGCTTATTATATGATTTTGATCATACATTGATTACTTTTTTATATAGGGTCTAATCTATAACACTAGGGTAGATTATTTAAATTGTAGCCATGCACTTTACCTCAAAGAAATTTATATGTAGTCTAGATTCATGAGCACTACACACGATCTTTGTTATACAAGTCATTTATGAATGTGAAAATAACCAAAATAGGGGTTTAAATGAGGTAAACCCCTACATAGTCACTTACATACACACTTTATAGGTTTACATGTATAGAAGTCTCCAAAATTGACTATCAAGAACATACACTCTACCCTAGGTTAGTCATAGTGCAATCTCTCTCATCTACAAAATAAGGGTAAAGAATGACCCATTTATTTTATTCCTAAGTATTGAACAACTTATGCATTATGTACCTCCCAAATAGGGCTCTGATTTATCCAACAAAAAAGTGTTATCCTAGAGATCTATGAGTTGTAATTATAAGCATTTTCTATTGGTAAAATGTTTAGCACTCCCCTCGAGATTTGTGACAATGGCTTAACCACCTCCTATGTACTATAAGTTGAGTGGTTGTATCGAGCATTGATAGATTGGTCTTTTGGTGCAACGACAACCCCATTCTTTAAGTGCTATCAGAGCTTGGTCACAGGTTTGAATCCTCAAACCCTCGGGTAATGCTGAGGGGGAGATTGTTGGCAAAATGTTCAACACTCCCCTTGGGATTTGTGACAAGGGCTTAACCACCTCATGTGTACTATAAGTTGAGTGGTTGTATCGGGCATTGAAAGATCAGTCTTTTGGTGCAATGACAACCCCACTCTAACATTTTCAGGATTGTATCTATTGGCATTTCAGATCTATGTCATCATACTTCCTATCTTGATTTTTGGTGTAGATAAATGCTTCCTAATTTCTATTTTTACTTAATTTTTAATTTAGCAAGCATAACTCTTAACCTATCTAGTCTCTTGCATAAATACATTATCTCTCCTTCTCAATTCTAAGCAACAAAGGAATAGAAACCCTGAGAACATAGATATTGCATTAGAATCCTTTCACTCAAATGGTGTCAAGATGATGCAGGAGCATCCTAGGTGTAAGAGAAATCTTGCATCACCCAAAAATATTTCTATTTTTGTATTCAATAAGGGCTATCTTGTGGAGAGCTGCTATTTATGGAAACTTTCTATTTTTAGTAAGTTGTTCAGACAATCTCAGAATATTCTAATTTCACATGTAGAGGTTCATCTCAGTCATATCAGCATGCCATTAAAGTTTCATTGACAGATCAAGTAGATAGCTTTGTAGATATTGAAGATTTTCGATATTGGCGGCAGGGTAAATAAACTTTGAACTCAGTTTTGAAGGCTTTAGAGGCCCCAGTTGAGGTCAAAACTTTGGGTGATAAGCACTTGCGTGAGTCAAGATTGTAGGGTGCTTCATGGCCTTAATGGAATGGGGTCATAATAGTCAATCAGGTCAACTAGCGATGACTTATGGTCTTTGGAAGTTGGGTCACCTGAAATGGTAGAAAATGATTTTCCTTCAAAAATTCTATTTGGGTTTCAAAAGTTATTTTGACTTGAATTTGATGTAATAAATTGAAAAATAAAATAATTCTAAGTTTGGTTGGCCCTATGGGCTAAATTTCTGGAACCTTCTTGGGCCGTGGAAATTGCCTATATAAAGAAGGCCCATAGTGTTGTCTTAGGCAGTTTGGGGCAATTCTGGGTAGATTTGGGTTATGATTCAAGGCTTTGTCCTATAGAATATTGTAAGGGTAATGTCCATGTGGCTTTGTATATTATAATTCTAAAAGTTGTAATTCCACACTTGTGGAGATAATAAGAAGCCCATTTTTTGTTCTTGTAAATTATTGTTGTTTCTCTATTTCTATTATGTGTTTGTGGTATTAAGGGGATCACCCTTCATCAAGTGGTGTCAGAGCAAGAGTTCCTGAGTGTGTAAACAGATCACCAATTGTGAGGCAGTTTGCACCAGGACTGTGGGTTAGGGTTTCTATGTAAACAGATCACTGACTATGAGGCAGTTTGCACTAGGAGCGTGGTTAGGGTGTCAGCAAGCATTGTAAAAATGCCTCCATGAAGGGAACGTGGTGGAAGAGCTAGTGTTGTGACACCTGAGGTTAGAGAGCTCTAGAGACAAGTGTGAGAATTGCAAGAAGAGATTTGCAGAGGAATGAATCTTAATGCTAGAGACCAAAGTGAGGATGATGTCGAAGAAGAAAGAAATTTTGATCAGGAAGGAGAAGTCAAAGTTTTCAATCAATAAGAAGAAAGACTTTTCTGGGCCATTTCCAAGATTTGGAAAAGACCTAAGATTGAGGTTCCTACATTTTCAGGAAATCTTAACCCAGAAGAATTGATCAACTGGATCAATGAATGTGAAGAATATTTTGAGTATGAAGATATCGAGGATCTTGATTGGGTCAAGTTTGCGAAGGCCAAACTAAAAGGTTATACAAAGATCTAGTGGCAAGAGATTCAATTGGAGTGAAATAGAAGAGGAAAGGATAAAATCACAAGATGGGATTAGATGGTGGATAAATTGAAGTGATAGTTCATTCCTGTTGATTATGAGCTTGACCTACTGAAGAAAATGCAAAGTTTGAAGCAAGCAGGAAGATCTGCTTAGGAGTATACAGAGGAATTCTAACTAATCCTCATCAGAACAAGCCATGCAGAAGCTGATAAGGAGAAATTTGCCCGTTACCTTAATGGGTTGAGGCCGAGCATTCAAGAGGAGTTGAATCTAGTTTGAATGAACAATATTGAAGAGGCATACTAGTTTACCCTAAAATTAGAGGAAAAGCTGAACAAGAAGTTTGAGAGAAAACAAAATGGAAGAGGTCGTGATGAAAGATCTAGTAGATGGTCATATGGAGATCGAAATGAAGATTTGAAAAAGTAGGATGAGGCCAATAACAATCAGAATCAGAAAGGAGATAATTCCAATCATTTCCAAGATTGAAATAATAGAGATCAGAGAGGAAGAGGAAGAGGACAAGGATCTGGAAGAGGAGGCTTCCGTGGAACTTGTTTTCACTATGGAGAAGAAGGTCATAGGGCCTTTGAATGTCTTCAATGCCAAGGAAGGACAAATAGGAGAAACAAAGGCTAGGCCAGAATTGCACATGTAGATTAAGATGTCGGATCATCACATTCTGAAGATGTTGAAAGAGGAGAGATGTTGATTCATAGAAGAGTCTTGCTGAGTGGTGAGAATGAACCTGAGCAAAGGAGGAGCCTGTTTCGTACCAGGTGCAAGTGTGAAGTTAAAAGTTGTGATGTGATTATTGATAGTGGCAGTACCAATAATCTGGTGTTAGAAGAGATGGTGACAAAGTTGAAGCTCAAGAGGTAGAAACATCCACATCCATATCAGGTTGCCTGGGTGCAGGATGACCATAAGGTCATGGTCAGTGAACAATGCCTAGTGAAGTTCAAGATTGGTGGATACCATGATGAGGTGTTGTGTGATATTTTATCTATGGATGCATGGGTATGTGCAAGATCATGAGGGGCCAAAAAGTGGCGATGTCAGTTCAAAACTTTGACAATGTAGCTGACGACTTTTTTTTCACCTAAATTTGATAAAATGAAAAAGGGTATCTTAAGGAGATTATCGGCTTTCTATCAATATAATTGTTGTCAAATTTTGAATTCGGTAAGTAATTATTAGTTATTTTCTAATTGAGCTACCTCTAAAGTGCTGATTTATATACTGATTGAAAAATGACTATAACTTTCAAATGGTATAACATTTTTGAAATCTAAAAAATGTGTCACATTCTATGCTTCGCCTACTATAAGGAAAGTTTTTTCTTTTTTGAATTTTGTAAAGTTTTGAATGAGTTAAGGTGGTTAGACATGGGAGTTTTTTTATTCTGAAAATGTTGTAGCAAAAAAATCATAATTAATAAATTTTTTGGAATAAAATTACAAAAAAATATGCATCACATCCATGCATGAGCCTACTACTTATATATAAAATCTTATAATAAAATAATATCATTTGATTATGATTAAGGTGGTCAGACATACACCTTCTTTTTTTTTTCCAGAAATTTTTGTACTGCTGCATTGAAATCTATAGTTTTCACCAATCATACTAACTTTTTCTCAAAAAAGGCCTATTAGTTTAGAAACTACATTCAATTTTCTATAGATTATATTCTTACAAATTTTTGATATTAGGTTCATAGCTAGTTGAAATTTTCACGTCAAGTTGACTAACCCTGATTTGCTGATTTTTCATTGCCACTTAAGGGCATAGTTTGGCCACTCATGATCTTGCACATACCTGCATGTCATATATTGTTGGGTAGACCTTGGCATTTTTATAGGTGTGCTGCACATGATGGTCATGTGAATACCTATTCCTTGATAAAGGATGGAGTGTGACATAAGCTAAAACCATTGAAGGAAATAGAAGAAAAGGTATGTGGTAATGCAAGAATATCTTTTGTTGATAGAGAAAATTTCTTAGATGGTATGCGGCATGAGCATATGTATTTTACCTTAGTTCCAAAGGCTGGGAAAGAGGAAGTAGAAAATGTACTTGTAGAAGTTGCAGAATTATTGAATGAGTTTCAGGATATTATATCTGATAATGTGCCTGATGGATTACCAATAGTAAAAAAGATTAGTCATCAGATGGACTTGATTCCAAGAGCTAGTTTTCCAAATAAGGTAGCACATAGAATGACACTAGAAAAAAGTGAAGAGTTGAAAATAGATTTAAAGTTTAGTTCATCACATCATCCACATATTGTATATGAAAGTAGTCCTAGAAATGTATCTGAGTTGAGAAAAATAGATAAATGAGAACTAAGTAGTGCTGACGCTGAGGATTTTGTAGAACATTTGAAGAACATCCATGAGGAGGTGAGGAAGCACATTACCAAGATGAATGGGTAGTGTAAGGCTAAGGCAGATTAAAAAAGGAGGCATAAGGAATTTCAAGTTGGAGATGAAGTAATGGTTCATTTGCGAAAGGAGCAGTTTCCAATTGGTACATATAACAAGCTAAAAATAAAGAAGTTTGGGCCATGTAAGATACTGAAGAAGCATGATTCAAGAAATGCCTATGAAGTAGAATTGCCTACTGAGCTTAATATTTCACCAATGCTTAACATTTCAGATCTGACAGAGTATCATGGAGGTGTTGAAGATGAGATCACAGCAACACAGTGGAGTATTCTAGCAACTAGTCCAAATACCAAGGAGATTGAGGACATACTAGATAGTCATGTTGGTAGAAGCACAAGGAACATGACATAAGAAGAATATTTAGTCAAGTGGAAAGGATGACCTGTTGGAGATTCATCATGGCTAACAAAGGAGGTTAACCATCTTGGTTTTCCTCTGCACACCTAAGTCATGACAGGGTCACTTCTCAAATTACCCCGAGTGTCTGATGCAAGAGCATCCTAGGTGTAAGAGCAATCTTTCATCACCCAAAAATATTTCTATTTTTGTATTCAATAAGGGCTATCTTGTGCAGAGCTGCTATTTATGAAAACTTTCTATTTTTTAAGTTGGTCATATGATCTCAAAATGTTCCGATTTCACATGTGGGGGTTCATCTCAGTCATATCAGCCTGCCAGTAAAGTTTCATTGATAGAACAAGTCTAGCTTTGTAAACATTGAAGATTTTCGATATTAGTAGTAGGGTACAAAAACTTTGAAATCAATTTTAAAGGATTTATAGGCCCCAGACGAGGTTAAAACTTTGGGTGACAAGAACTTGCACAAGTTAGGCCTATAGAGTGCTTTGTGGCCTTTTCAGAATGGGTTCATAATAGTCAATCAGGTCAACTGGCGATGACTTATGGTCTTCGAAAGTTGGGTCACCTGAAATGGCAGAAAATGATTTTCCTTCAAAAAATTTGTTTGGGTTTCAAAAGTTATTTTGAGCTAACTTTGATGTAATAAATTGAAAAATAAAATAATTCTAAGTTTGGTCAACCCTATGGGCTAAATTTCTGGAACCTTCTCATGTGGTGGAAATTACCTATATAAAAAAGGCCCATAGTGTTGTCTCGGGCAGTTTGGGGCAGATCTAGGTAGATCTGGGTAATGATTCAAGGCTTTGTCCTATAGAATATTGTAAGGGGAATGCCCATTTGAATTTTCATATAGTAATTCTTAAATTTCTAATTCCACACTTGTGTAGATAATAAGAATCCATTTTTGTTCTTGAAAATTATTGTTGTTTCTCTGTTTCTATTATGTGTTTGTGATATCAAGGGGAGCACCATTCATCACAAGATTATTTATCTTGAGATGGTTTTGTATTCTAATGTGCATTATGATTGTGATATTTGAGCCCTTCCTTCATCTCATTTTTCCATTGTACATTTTGGTGAACCTGTATCTTTCATGCAATCTTACCTTTTGATTAAATTAAATCTTGCACATGTTCTGTTAAATTAAAAATAAGAAAAATATTTTTCCTACTTTTTCCTTCATTTGCATTTGTATGTTCTTTTTAATATAAAAAAAAAGTGGTATTTTGTGTGTTAGATAACTTTGTAGCTTTTAATTTTTATATTATAATGTTTTATTTCTTTAAGCAAGACTTTAGAGCCTTTGATGAGTGATTTAGTAGTGATGAATTTGATATGTCAGATGAATCCCTTGATGACTTCATCTCTATTTTGTCTTTGTCTATGACTCCTAAACCATCACTTTGCCAACATTTGATTAACATGATACATATGTATGACTATAATAACAATGTTGAAAAATGCAACATAGTTAATCATATTTCACAAGATATTCCTTAACAAATGAATAAACTTGTCATTATTGTTAAAATTCTGTATGATTTGTAAGATATAAAATATATATAAAGATATATATATTTTTATATCTATGTTTTGTCTTTTTTGATGTGTGGAAAATGTAATGTGGACATATAAAACTAATAAAACATAAACACTTATCTTGAAAGGTAGGAGATCTAGAAAATGTCATTTTCTGATGTTTGTACTCAGTTTTATGAAATTCTACAATCGAATCCAGCCTGGAAACATAGAGGTGGAGAAAATCCAAAAATATTCTTCTTTTCTGAGAAAGGTTGATCTTGACCCAAATAAAGGTCAACCTTGACCCCTTTATGTCGACCTTGACCTGTGCTGCTTCAACATAAATTCTGTTCGTGGATTCTGAAAGTTTGCTAAAAAGAATGTCTAAATCTACACTATAATTTGTTGTTATGCACCTGTTACTGCAAGAAAAATGATTTTTTTATTTGGATGAGGGCTTTTTCTTAGTCAAACCCCAATTTGGAATCAAACTTGAAATATAATTAAAATGGAGAATGCTAGCAAGTAGTAGAAGTAGATCTAACAACGAAGCTATGATATTCAATAGATATGCAATTATATTTGAAATGTAAACAAGTATGTTAATATGAAAGCTTAGACTCAACATAAAAAACCATAAATCTAAATCAAAACCTCCATGATTGTATGCTTTGAATCCACCTTGAAGGAATAATAAATAGATCTTGAAGATGGATAAAGGATCTTGAAGGAAGATCACACCACCATGATGGATAGATCTAGGATTTGAATGATGAATCTTGAATGCTTGAACCAAATCCCTTCAAAGGCTTGAATGCTTTAATCATTGATCTTCAATGCAGAACTTGAATTCACTTGAGATGTGATGGAAGATGGATTGCTTTCTTGAGTTAGGATTGAAATGAGAGGAGAAGGCTTCCTTGTATACTAATCTAGGGCACAAAATTCTAGAGAGGCCAACATAGGAGAATTAAATTCTCATTAAGCCTATACCCTTGGAAGTGGACCTAAATTAAATATCATTTAAGAGTTTACCATTTTGAAGCCCGAAATAGCTGACTCAGAAGTAGAAAATAAATATTTTTGAAACCCAACATCAAGAAACCTTCGAAATCTAAAATTTAAACCTTGGATCAGGGTCGAGGTCGACCCTAACCCAGAAGGTCAACCTTGACCCAGAAGGTTGACCCTGACCCATAAGGATGGGCTTGACCATGAAGTCAAGAACCTCATATTCATAGAGTAGGTGCCAGAAATAGGCAGAAAGGAAGTGGAAAATGTGGCAGAATAGGGGGAAAAGCCAGATCTAAGAAAATGACCCAATCAAGGTGTTTGACATGACCCCAAACCACTTATTCAGAGGGATAAACCAATCCTAAATGGAAGTGCTTCCATTTTATGATGATACATTTAACCCCCGCTTTAGCAAGAGTATGGACTTAATGAAAACTCTTTGTAAAGGAGAAGAAAGAGATGCTAGTGGATCACAACGAGATAGAATATCACTTAGTTGAGGACATGAGCCCCCAGGCCAAGGATTCTATCTCAACAAACACACATGAGGGTGCGAAAACAAAGAGAAAAATAAAGACAAAGCTAGAAGACATAAAAGGAGAGGTTAGTATAAAAATAAACCCAAATCAACTAGCAAAGGAAACCTTGCTAAGAAATGCTTCCTATACTAATATCATATTTGGAAAGCTATCATAAAAGCATAAATGATTACATAATAAATACAAGAGAAACACTATAAATAACATAGCTTCATGATCTAATCCTACTAGCATGAAAGCAAAAAGAGAGAGAAGAGAGAATTTGATTACCTCACTACTACATTTGGGGCCAAATTTTGACAGAAGTTTCTGATGGGTAACTTTTTCTTACGAATTTGATGTTTGTTTTTTTGGAATAGGCCCCGATGATGTCGGTATTATGATGGGTGTTTAATTAACCATTGGAATTCTGACAGATTCGGGGTATACATTAAAAAAAAAAGTGAAACAACCTCGTCATTTTTATTTCGATTGGAGAGCGAGAGAAAAGGAGCGACAGCTAAGTGCGGGAGAAGGTATGTGATTTCCTCATCTTTCAAGCCTCTGGCATCATATTTGAATACATTTCATTTTATTGTTGAGGGAGTTGCTCTCTGAAATGACTACATTCTACTGGTGTTGTGTCCTAGCCAATGCTTTATCTCTATTATTTGATGTTATTGGTGCTTGTGGTCAAGGATATCAATTCACTGTATTCAAATGTTTGGATTCATGTTTGTTGATATTACTAGCATATGTGTTTAATGATGCCATTGTATATTTCTATCACTGAAATGACTACATTCTACTAGTGTCATGCCTAGCCCATGCTTTAACTCCATTATTTGATGTTATTGGTGCTTCTGCTCAAGGATATCCATTTTTTTGAAATATTGACTGTGGTTATCAAATGGACAGCCCATGAGCTTCTAGCTAGGCACCATTTGTATTGATATCTTAGGGAATCAAATGTATTGTATCATTGGTAGTTGAGACTTTGTTAAAAGGAAATAGGACAAAGAACGATTTTTATTTAGTTTCTCTATTTTGATCCCTAAGTGGCTTACAACCCTAGAGAAGTATATGTAGATTTATGGATCTAGTTGCAGGATACATAGCAGTCGATAATTCATAAAAAATCCATGCATCCAATTTGAATAGAAATTAATATAAAGAACTAGGGTCCTCCAATGGCCCAATCATCTGAACCTTGACTGTCCCCTCAACCAGTGACCCTTCAAAACTGGGTTATCATGCAATCAGTGAGTGATCCTTCATTCTCCTAGTCTGCCCTACATCCAACCATATTGGAAATACATAATACAATGATAACAAGTCTTTCACAATCCCCCTTCCCCCAAGGAACACTATCAACCATAACACATCTTGGAAACCATTGAATTCAATAATAAATGAAACCTAACACCAACACTATTCCTCTCAACTTCCCCAACCACTCCTAATCGATTAGAGGGATATTTCTAGAATCTCCACTATTCCTATCCTTACCAACAATTCTTAAACATACTTTATCTGATATGATAATAACATGGTAAACTGAACCAATGGCATGTTCTTCATGTGGTACAAGGAAGATTTGGCTATCAAATCTTCCGTCATGCAAGCTGAGTGTGAGAGAAGGTATGTGATTTCTTCATCTTTGATTGGTATCTTTGACAGGAAATGTCTTTCGAGCCTTTGGCATCATTTTCGACCACAAATTTCAAATGTATTGCATTTATTTGATCATGAATGCTCACTGAAATGACTGCATTTTACTGGTGTCGTTCCCTAGCCTGTGCTTTATCTCCATTATTTGATGTTATTGGTGCTTGTGCTCAAGGATATAGATTCACTATTTTCAAATGTTTGGATTCACATTTGTTGATATTACAATTCATCATATCAGATAAAGTATGTTTAAGAAGTTTTAGTGTCTAAACAATCAACTAATCCCTCTAACCAATTAGGAGTGGTTGGGGAAGTTGAGAGGAAAGTTTTCAAACTTTCATATTCACTTATTGAATGCTTTGGAGACTACTGGTTTGATTGTCCATGTGTTAATGTTTAGAAGAGATCAATGAAGTATTTAAAGAAATTCTTACATGTTTTGAGAGGTTTAAGAGGCACTCATCATGACTGTACCCTCACAAACAATGGCATAGACTGGTTTTACTAAGTTTCCTTTCTCCATTTTTAGGTTTTCTTTCTCTCCTATAGGGGTACAGTTAGAGGGTTCATTGAAAAAATGATCCTTTGAATGGTTACTATGAATATGAATGATTTGATATGGCATATTGCTCATTTTACTTGAAGTTTGGAATAGCTTGTGTAAGGGTGAAAGTAGTTTTGATCATTTTGGTCGTGGTTGTTCCTCTACACAAACAGAAAATGTATCTGTCTAATGATTATATGTAATGTTGAATGGATTAAATGCTTTATTCTTGGTAGAAGTGAATGGAAGGAATAGAGTTGGTGTTAGGTTTTATTTATTGTTGAATTCAATGGTTTCCAAGATGTGTTGAGGAGTTTGCTCCTTGTTTAATGTTAACTATTCCTGCACAATCCACTCATACAACAGTGGAATGCTATGTGATTGACAATTTCATACAACTGGTCCTTTGGCATGTATTAAATACAATCCAATCACTTATTGAATGCTTTGGAGACTACTAGTTTGACTGCCCATGCATTACCAGTGTCTGAGACTCATTAAAGGATACAAAACCCTTCATTTTGGGGTTATTGTGTGTGGATTCAAATGTAAGTTTGATTTGGTTAATGTTTAGAAGAGATCAATAAAGTATTTAAAGATAATCTTACATGTTTGGAGAGGTTTGAGAGGCACTTATCATGACTGTACCCTCACAAACAGTGGCATAGACTGGTTTTACTAAGTTTCCTTTCTCTATTTTGAGGTTTCCTTTCTCTGCCGTAGGGGTACAGTCAGAGGGTTCATTGACAAAATGATCCTTTGAATGGTTACTATGAATATGAATGATTTGATATAGCATATTTCTCATTTTACTTGAAGTTTGGAATAGCTTGTGCTTGTGCTGGAATTCTTGGTAGAAGTGAATGGAAGGAATAGTGTTGGCGTTAGGTTTCATTTATTATTGAATTCAATGGTTTCCAAGATGTGTTGAGGAGTTTTCTCCTTGTTTAATGTTAACTGTTCCTACACAATCCACTCATACAATAGTGAAATGCTATGTGATTGACACAAATTTTCTCACAACATTTGTGTATTAAAACTATTCACAACTTAATAATATTAGGTAATCAAATGCTTAAATCAATGTATTCAAGTTGTGGGAACTCACGGGGCTATTCTGTATCTAACACACATGCACCTGTAAGTTCACCAAAATAGTAGGCAAAGAAAGAATAATTTAAAAATTTTGAATCAATAGTAACTATATTATTTTAAAATTAAAGATAAATCCACTAGTTAAGTCTTAAAATGTCAAAGACACTAGTTAAGTCTTATAATGTCAAGTAGGTAAAGCAATAATAAGAATATTGCATAAACATAGGTAACAATGTCCAAACAACAATACATGTAACGTACTTGTCATTATATCTTTGAAACGTGTTATTATTATCTAGGAGCATTTTGATACTGCCATTATTATCTTACATGTGTGAGACAACTCATTACATTTGTGCCATTTGAGAAAGACTGGCCTACTCCAAAAGTGGCAGGAAGGCACCTTCATTCTATACCTTACATGCCAAAGATGGTAGCTAGGCATTAATTATGGCCATGCCTATCACAATCAGGAGCAAATCAATTCCCAAGATAGGCATGGCCATAATTAATGCCTAGCTTCCATCTTCGACACGTAAGGTATAGAATGACAGCGCCTTCCCACCACTTTTGGAGTAGGCCAATCTTTCTCAAATGGCACAAATGTAATGAGTTGTCCCACACATGTAAGATAGTAATGGCAGTATCAGAATGCTCCTAGATAATAATGACACGTTTCAAAGATATGATGACAAGTACATTATATGTATTAATGTTTGGACATCATTACCTATGTTTCTGCAATATTCTTATTATTTCTTTACCTACTTGACATTATAAGACTGAACTAGTGTCTTTGACATTTTAAGACTTAACTAGTGGATTTATATTTTGGTGAACTTACAGGTGCATGTGTGTTAGATACAGAATAGCCCCATGAATTCCCACAACTTGAATACATTGATTTAAGCATTTGATTACCTGATATTATTAAGCTGTGAATAGTTTTAATACACAAATGTTTATGGCTCAAGTGAGCCCCAATCTTCTATCAATCACATGATTTAACGTATAGTGTTTTCTTGGTTGTTCCTTGACCTTGACTATGGATTGACTATCATTTTCAAGCTTGAGCATGGCTTCATACCACACATTGTCTGTAGATTTGTACATAACACTGATTTACAAACATAAATAATGCATTGAACATAATCTACGAACGTGCATGGTATGAAGTCTTGCTAAAGTTTGAGCATCGCCCTTTATTCCAGTGAGGGATTGGAATGATTTCATTTTGGATGAAAAGGAGAAATTAAATTAGACTTACTATCCAAAATACATAAAAAAATGCACATACACACGACAAATGAGAAACATAAATGTAGATTTCACAATAGCTGAGAAACATAATTGTAGGCATCATAGTCACAATCTTTTGGAGATAATTGTGTTGTGTACCCAAGTGGTGGAGAGAAACTTTTACATCCCTGATTCCAAGTTGAATACATCTATTGGAGGACCTTGTATTCATGAGAAACAGATGTAGTCAACTTGGAATCAGAGGTGCGAGAGTTTCTCTCCATCATTTGGGTATACAACTCAATAATGTTGTCTACAAAAAATTGTGACCACGATGCCTACAATTATGTTTCTCAGCTGTTGTGTCCCAGGACCCCTTATGACCCTTTGTGACCGTTTAAGATCCCTAAGAATACATCTTAGAGGTCTTAAAATGTCGTAAAGGGTCATAAGAGGCTCCTAGGAGGGGCCAGATGAGCTTCCACCTTCACGTGGTTGGCCCTATTAAGTAGAGAATGTTTAACTATTCTCGAAACAAAGAGAAGCTCAATAATTTAAGGTTTTAGTCCATCGAGATGCTGAAAAAATGACAGGAATCAACGATGGAGAGTTTTTGGATTCTGAGATGTATATGGAGTGGAGGCCAGATTGAGTACCAGTGCAGAGTGTTAATAATTATAGCTTTTCGGCCAAGATCAAATTGATCAAATAAATACCCTTGTGCGATTTATAATAATAAGGAGATTATTATTTCATCTATATATATGTGTTGGTTGAATTAGTTAAGGGCCCAAGGTTAGCCTCTTGGCTTTAACATTACATATATTTAATAAGACCAGGTCATCCCTCTTGAAGATAATTCAATTCATATATATATGGTAGAGTAACCTGGGGATGCGTCCCCCCCCTAAAACCTAGTTGTCCCCGTCCCCCACGGGAGACATGGGGATGATGTTTCCTCTCTTTGGGGGGAGTAGCCATTCCACCACCGTCCCCATGGGGGACGTCCCCCCATCCCCCATGGGGACAAGGGGACTTCTGGATGTCCCCTTGACCGTAAAGGGGACTTCTGGATGTCCCTCGACCCTAAAGGAGATGCCCAGATGTCCCCTATCCATGCAGCGTATTAAAGTAAAAAGATAAAATAAAATACAATTTTTTTATTTGTTTAATAGGTTACTTTGTACTTGATTTTGATTTTGACATTTGATGTTTGTACTTGTTTTGATATATCATATATACAACTCAATGAAACATTGTAATACAGTATGATGAGTTAGAGACTCATACTTTTGATATTTATTATGATAATTAATAGAACTCTTAAACTGATTGGAGTATTTAAGATTTATTGTTCAATGTCTAATGCAATGTTCAATGCATTATGCAATGTTAAATGTTCAATGATTCAATATATTAAGTTTAACAGTGCAATGTTCAATGATTTTATGTATTACACTCTTATATTGTTATACATCTTTTCATAACTACCATTTTAAGTACCACATGTATAGTATATACTATATACACCCCCCCCCCAGTCCCCTGCAGCCATCCCCAAATTGAGGCCCCTTTGTCACCCCATCCTGGAAACTCATCCCCCTGTCCCCCAGGCCGGTGTAACTATGATATATGGTGTTAGATTCTAGGGAGAGAAGCACCAAAAACATAATGTGCTTCCCTCCCCCAAAACCTTGATTCTCTTCCTTAAGAAAACTTAGAGGAAGTAGTGAATTTAAGAGCAATGAATGGAGGTAGTGGTGAATTCATAGAGGAAGCAACGAATATGGAGTCAGCTATGAATTCATGGAGATAAAAGATAATTCATCAAGGAGCAATATTTAGTGATTGTTATTGGTGTGAACTGCAATCACAGATCAAGATATATTGGTGTGAAAGATAAGAAGCTTTGGCTAATAGATAAGAACAAGTCTGAGCATGAACATAGATTAGATTATGATCTGATCCATAAAACCAGAAATTATTGGCAATGTTAACTATGAGTTGATTAGGGCTAGAAGCCTTTGTTAGGAATGGACTCTTCCTTAATACACTAACACTAAGATACCAATCAGGTTCTCCTCAGCAACTTTGTTAGTATAGTTTGGAGGCATATAGACTAGAGTATACTTGGTTGATATCCAGGTATCTTCTATCCCTTCTCATTTACTTTATTCTATGTTTAGCTATGTTAGATCTCTATAGTTTGTTCATTTCGGAGTAGAATTTGAAATATATCAACAAGAGATGACGATTTAGTAACCTACATCTAGAAAACCTTCACAATTATCCCTTCTTTGGCCTCCACTTTTTCTTCTTCTCAAAAATAGTTATCTAGAAACTTTGGATGCTATAACTCATCCATGCACGAAATGTGCTAGTGACCGTATAAAATTACTTTAGGCCTCCAGTATTGATGAGATGTACAAGAGTAAAATGTTTTTGCGAGACTAGGATCAATTTGTGCAGTGTACATAAATGCAAGGCGGTGATTATTCTTGACAATCGATGGGTATAAGTCTTCCAGGCCTTACCTAGTAGCTAGGACTAAAGATAACACAACTCAAGAGACCATCATAGGTTGTCTCTTTCTTTGGTCTATATTATTGACAGAATGTTTTACCTTAGCTCATCAAATCCGAGGATTTGAAATAATTTAATAGAATATTTTCATGACAACGTATATTATTTAAGTTGATGTTGCATGAATTTATCTACTTTGCACACTTGTAGACTATTAGGACAGCGATAAAGAATCATTTGATGTTAAGTTTCAACATAAAGTGAGTAATTTTTTTTTAAGTAAGAAAACAATGACAACATGAATGCGTATGAAATTGAAATGCAGCCTGTTGATTCTTGCTATACACAACCTGTGCATGTTGATGACAATGAGGACGTGCATCATAGTAATACAAGTAAACATCTTAAATTGATTGGTGTAGTAATACAAATTTAAGTGCAATTGGTGTTTGGAATAATGTAACAATTTGCATTGCAACTGTAGAGAGTGTAGAGGCCGTTGTTAATGAGCAGGTTGAGGTTGAGGCCAAGGCAAGAAAAATTGACCTCGATGTTGATGACGTGACTAGATCAGGTAAAGAGCTATATGATTATCAAATGTTGTCAATGCCTTTATTACCAAGGAATCACCGCCCG
The DNA here is from genome assembly GCA_027943335.1 of Chamaecyparis obtusa. Taxonomy (NCBI): domain Eukaryota; kingdom Viridiplantae; phylum Streptophyta; class Pinopsida; order Cupressales; family Cupressaceae; genus Chamaecyparis; species Chamaecyparis obtusa. The sequence goes on from BSBK01002804.1 coordinate 301,722, forward strand.
CCATTAATGAATATTAATGATCATTGTTTCCTAAGGGTAATCGCTATTTGTGTATGCTAATCACCCAAGTCTTTGGCTATGATTTGCTTGTTGTGCGGTTTGTCAGAAGTGGGGGTATGACATGCTAGCTAGATTATAACATATTGACACTTACACCATGAAGAAGAAAAATGATTAAATAGAAAGAGAGGACCAATTAAACCATCTTGTGGTCAATCTATATCACATTGAGAAACAACGTCAAGACTTGAGAATAAAAACAATCAAAACTTCCTTCAAGACCATGAATGATCAACAAAATTCCATCAAAAAACAAAACACTAATCTATGTTACCATTAAGCCATAAAATATGTCTTTAAAGTTTAGAAGCATCACAAAAACTTTCAAGAAACATAGTACTATCCAATATATGTCTTTAAAGTTTATTTATAATGATTATGATGATGTTGATGTTGATGTTGATGTCTATAATTTATTTCACTTACTGATGCTTGCCTAGATTGAATTTTGAATTGCCAGGTTGGAGAACGCTTTCAAAGTTTAGGGTCTGTTCCACATGATACTCTTAGTTACAGCTCAAATGCAACTCAACATATTTTTGATGCTAGGCAACCCACTATAGAAACTCATCCCCAGGTGAAATTTAATGCTATGAATCTTGGCGTTATTAATGTTATTACTTTTCCTCACGTTTCATATTTGTGAAAATGTTTCTTGGCACTATCTTCATTTTCAATTCCTATATTTGCAGCATTTTAGATCATTAACTTAAGCATTACATGTCTTTGTTCAAAGTTTATTCTAACACTATTTTATATCTGATTCTTATTACAATGTTCTTTGTTGTGGGATAGGAGGTCAATCTTCATTGTCTTCATTGTGGGGGACAATGAAGATTTCTCTAACAAATAGTAGGTCTTCTTTCGTATCTTATAATAACATGCTAAATTGATAAAGGTGTTATGGGAATTTAATCTACAATTACTAATAGATTAAGCATATTATTACTATGCTTAATGTTCCATTTAATTGCATTTAATACAAAAAACAAATTTACAAAACTGAACCAATGGCATGTTTACAACAAAGATGTGTTGAGGAGTTTGCTCCTTGTTTAATGTTAACTATTCCTGCACAATCCACTCATACAATAGTGAAATGCTATGTGGAAGGGATGGTTGATAGTGTCCCTTGAGGGAAGGGGGATTGTGAAAGACTTGTTATCATTGTATTGTGTATTTCCAATATGTTTGGATGTAGGGAAGACTAGGAGAATGAAGGATCACTCGCTGATTGCATGATAACCTAGTTTTGAAGGGTCACTGGTTGAGGGGACAGTCAAGGTCCAGATGATTGGGCCATTGGAGGACCCTATTTCTTTGTATTATTTCTATTCAAATTGGATGCATGGATTTCTTGTGAATTATCGACTGCTATGTATCCTGCAACTGCATTTGTAAATTTGCATATACTTCTCTAGGGTTTTAAGCCACTTAGAGATCAAAATAGAGAAACTAAATCAGAATCATTCTTTGTCCTATTTCCTTTTAACAAAGTCTCAACTATCAATGGTACAATACATTTGATGCCCTAAGCTATCAATACAAATGATGCCTAGCTAGAAGCTCACAGGTTGTCCATTTGATAACCATAGTCAACATTTCAAAAACATGGATATCCTTGAGCACAAGCACCAATAACATCAAATAATGGAGTTAAAGCATGGGCTAGGGCATGATACCAGTAGAATGCGGTCATTTCAGTGATAGCAATATACAATGGCATCATTAAACATATAAGCCAGTAATATCAACAAACGTGAATCCAAACATTTGAAAACCAATGACATGTTTACAACAAAGGTATAATAGAACTCCCAACAATTCTTAAACATACTTTATCTGATATGATGAATTATTAAACAATTAAGGTTGGAGTAGACATAGTTATCACACTTTTTTTTTGTGTGGTACAAGGAAAATTTGGCTAGGTCAAATCTTCCTTCATGCTACCAGTCTACAAAATTAGACCTTTATTAACAATTGATCATATTAGATAACTAGTATGTTTAAGAATTGTTGGGACTGGTCCCTTTGGCGTGTATTAAACAGAATATATAGAATTTTCAACATATTATTATCATTCTATTTCTTTGTTGTAAACATGCCATTGGTTCAGTTTTGTAACTTCACTGTTGTATGAGTGGATTGTGCATGAACAACTAACATTAAATAAGGAGCAAACTCCTCAACACATCTTGGAAACTCCATTCACTTCTACCAAGAATAAAGCATTTAATCCATTCAACATTACATATAATCATTAGACAGTTACATTTTCTGACTGTGTAGTGGAATAGTCATGACCAAAATGATCAAAACTACTTTCACCCTTGCACAAGCTATTCCAAACATCAAGTAAAATGAGCAATATGCTATATCAAATCATTCATATTCATAGTAACCATTCAAAGGATCATTTTTTCAATGAACCCTCTGACTGTACCCCTGCGGCAGAGAAAGGAAACTTAGTAAAACTAGTCTATGCCATTGATTGTGAGGGTACAGTCATGATAAGTGCCTCTCAAACCTCTCCAAACATGTAAGATTGTCTTTAAATACTTTATTGATCTCTTCTAAACATTAACCAAATCAAACCTACATTTGAATCCACACACAATAACCCCAAAATGAAGGGTTTTGTATCCTTTAATGAATCTCAGTCATTGGTAACGCATGGACAGTCAAAACAGTAGTCTCCAAAGAATTCAATAAGTGACTAGATTGTATTTAATACATGCCAAAGGACTAGTTGTATGAAATTGTCAATCACATAGCATTTCACTATTGTATGAGTGGATTGTGCAGGAATAGTTAACATTAAACAAGGAGCAAACTCCTCAACACATCTTGGAAACCATTGAATTCAATAATAAATGAAACCTAACACCAACACTATTCCTTCCATTCACTTCTACCAAGAATAAATCATTTAATCCATTCAACATTACATATAATCATTAGACAGTTACATTTCCTGACTGTGTACTAGAGGAATAATCACTACCAAAATGATCCAAACATTTGAAAATAGTGAATCGATATCCTTGAGCATAAGCACTAATAACATCCAATAATGGAGATAAAGCATGGGCTAGGGCATGACACCAATAGAATGGGGTCATTTTAGAGAGCATTCATGATCAAATAAAATGCAATGCATTTGAAATTTGCAGTTGAATATGATGCCAGAGGCTCAAAAGATGAAGAAATCACATACGAAGAACATGCCATTGGTTCAATTTTGTAAATTTGTTTTTTGTGTAATTAGTAATTGGCAGATTAAATGCAGATAACACCTTTATTAGTTTAATTAGCATGTTATTATCATATCAGATAAAGTATGTTTAAGAATTGTTGGGACTGGTCCTTTTGCGTGTATTAAACATAATAGAATTTTCAACATATTATTATCAATCTATTTCTTTGTTCTAAACATGTCATCGGTTCAGTTTTGTAGATTTGTTTTTTGTGTTAAATGCATTTTTCATGAGGAGGGGTCTTGTTCTGAGGAGATTGATGAAGATTGTGCACCTCAAAAACCAATTCATAAGGTACCAATCCATGTTTCCTATTTTCTTATATTTTTGGTTTGGTAAATCTCCTTATAAGTTTCATGTCCTTTCTTTTGATTACTATGAATGAGATATATATCTTACATTTAACATTCAACTTCTTTACATTTTAGAACATGTAGTATGTTTTTTGAGGATTTTACCAAATCAACTTTTGACATAAACCGAAAACACCAAACTGATATCTTGCCCTTGCAACATGACAAAATATTTGCATTTGACCAATACTACAAGCAATTGAATGATAAATCCACATACCTGTATCTTTGTAAAATACCCGAAACATCAAAAAGATGGCTAAGTGGCTACTGCCATGATTTTTATCTACTGAATATGGAAAAAAAAACACCGAAAAGAATTGAATAGAAAACATGATTGGTCATTTCAAAGAGCAATCATGATCAAATAAAATGCAATGCCTTCTCTCATGCTCGATTAGCTTTCACCCGCTCATTTTCTCCTACTCCTTTTCTCTACAATCAAAATAAAAATGATTTGGCCATTTCCAAATAGTGAATCAATATCCTTGAGCACAAGCACCAATAACATCAACTATTTTGATATGTGGTTACCCAAATGTTGGCAAGAGTTCTTTTATTAATAAGATTATTCTGCAAGCTTGAAGAAGTGATATAGTTTGGCAAATGAAGAGTGGAAAGATGATGATGTTCCTGAGATCAGGGATGGACACAACGTTGTAGATAGAATGGGAAGACATCTTTCAAGCCTGGCCATAGATCCTTCAACAATTGGGGTAGGATCTAGACCTAGGCTAAAAAGATGTGTTCCTTTTTGTTGTGGAATATAGGCTCTGTTGCTGCAACAACAAAATACTGCGATGTACATATCACAATAGCTGAGAAATATAAATGTAGGCATCATGGTCACAATTTTTTTTGAGACACAACATAATTGAGTGCTATTCCTAGATGATGCAAAGGAACCACTAATTTGCATGGTCTCAGAAAACCACTCAATTATGTTGTGTCTCCACAAAATTGTGACCATAATGCCTACATTTATGTTTCTCAGCTGTTGTGTCCCAGGACCCCTTATGACCCTTTAAGATCCCTAAGAATACATCTTAGAGGTCTTAAAATGTCGTAAAGGGTCATAAGAGGATCCTAGGAGGGGCTAGGTGAGCTTCCACCTTCACTTGGTTGGCCTTGTTAAGTAGATAATGTTAAACTACTCTCAAAACAAAGAGAAGCTCAATAATTTAAGGTCTTAGTCCACAAAGATGCTGAAAAAATGACGAGAATCAATGATGGAGAGTTTTTAGATTATGAGAAGACGTATATGGAGTGGAGGCCAAATTGAGTACCAGTGCAGAGATGATGATTCAATAACCTACATCTATAAAACCTTCACAATTACCCCTTCTTTGGCCTCCACTCATTCCTCTTCTCAAAAATGGTTATCTAGAAACTTTGGATAGTGTTTCTCATCCATGCACGAAATGTGCTAGTGATCATATAAAATTACTTTAGGCCTCCAGTATTGATGAGATGTACAAGTGTAAAATGTTTTTGCGAGACTGCGATCAATTTGTGTGGTGTACATAAATGCAAGGCAGTGATTATTCTCGACGATCGACAAGTAGCTAGGATAGTAGCTAGGACTAAAGATAACACAACTCAAGAGACCATCATAGGTTGTCTCTTTCTTCAATCTATAATATTATTGATAAAATGTTTTACCTTTCATTAGCTCATCAAATCTGGGGATTTGAAAGAATTTAATAGAATATTTTCATGACAACGTATATTATTTAAGTTGACGTTGCATGAATTTATCTACTTCGTGCACTTGTATACTATGAAGATGGCCATGCTTCTTTATTTCCATCCTCATAGTCTACAAGTGTGAAAAGTAGATAAATTCATGCAACATCAACTTAAATAATATACGTTGTCATGAAAATATTCTATTAAATTCTTTCAAATCCCTAGATTTGATGAGCTAATGAAAGGTAAAACATTATGTCAATAATATAGACCGAAGAAAGAGATAACCTATGATGGCCTCTTGAGCTATGTTAACTTTAATGTACATATTTGTCAGTTTTTTGACAATTCATAATTAATTTCAACAGAACTACTATGCTTTTAATAGATAAAATGTTAGAAAATGATAATTTACGACAATAGTTCCAACAGTAATGTTATACATTCGATAGGGATACATGTCGGAGAACTGTTGCACAACTGTCGCTATTCCAACAGAAGCTTTGATAGTAATGCAATATCACCGACAAGTATATCTATCAGAATTAGATGGAAACCGTCAGTATTCCAATAGTTATAATGTTGAAAAGGAGATTTTGCGATAGTAATTCCCAATAGAGCTGTCTATTTCTGATAGGTCATGGTGTCAGAATTTCAATGGATGAACTACAGTAAATGCCATCGCGAAGCTGTTGCCATGTGAAAATTTTCAACATGACATGGTGTCGGTAAACCAACGGTTATGTCTTATGTTGCTATTTCCAATACAAAAATGGTGATGGATGTATGTGTCAAAATTTCAACAAATCAGCGTTGCAAATCTGACAAATGGCCGTCAAAATTTGACCTCAAATGTACTAGTGCCTCGTCGAGTAAGATGCCCACCTTACTGTGAATCACCAAGGAGGGAGAGCCCAATAGGTAGAAAAACATGATAGTTCACCCAAAGACTATTCTTTGTAGTTGTATTGCATCTTCTGAAAACTTTTGGAATACCCATAAATCCACATTCTTGTATCACTATGGAATATAAAATGAGTGTCTCTTTAGGATTTAGCAACTTATGTGTGTTACCTTCTGAGGATTTAGCATATTTGAAATTGAAAATGTGTCTCTTCAAGATTTAGCAACTTATGTGCGTTACCTCCTAAGGATTTAGCATATTTGAAATTGAAAATGCGTCTCTTCAGGATTTAGCAACTTATGTGTGTTACCTTCTAAGGATTTAGCATATTTGAAAATTAAAAATCCATGTCTCTTCAAGATTTAGCAACTTATGTGCGTTACCTTACAAGGATTTAGCATATTGAAAAATATAAACTATAGCATAAGGGAGACCCTATATATGCCCCCCTCCTTATTTTGGCTACCTACTAGACAGGATAAGGAAGAGAAGGAGAATACCTACTTCACAAAGTAAGGAGATATCTTGTTTAAAAACAATGTACACCATATTCTTGGTGAAGAGTATTGACCCTTACATTGAAGAACATAGATAATCGTGAAAAGGGATATGTCACTTATGAAAAAGGGATCCTCAAAGAGAAAGAGATCCTATCAACAAGACCTTCACCATAGAGGAGTGCTTTGGATAAAATATCATCTTTCAAAGAAAAATAAAGAGGGACCAAAGATTCAATCATCAAGCCCCCTATAATCAAGAGGAAGAGGAATCTTGGAACAAAGGGATCAAACTTTAACCCTACAACAAGGGAAAGAATTTATAAATAACATAATTTTTATAATAAAGAAGTGATGACTTAGGTTAACAACCTCTCACATAAAAGGATATCCATAGCCAAAACATCAGTCAGTATAATGAAATAATGTTGCAGAATAAATAAATGCCACTAAGCTAGGGAAAGCAGATCCCTAGACAAAGAGAAAGAAGATAGACCTTGCCCCCTAGATATGAAAGCAAGGTATAACTTTGTAAAACAAATGTATTTAGAAAAGATATCTTGAAAAGAGAACTATGAATGATTATGATCATAATACAAAACCATAGGGATAGAAAGAATAACCAATTATGCTCAAAACAAAATACATGCTAAGAGTATAATGGATTCTAGAGAACTGGAAGAGATACCTCTTGCCCCCTAGTGAAGAGACAAGAGGAGAAAAGATCTACATTATAGAAGAGTGAGGGGCATTCCCCATATCAAAATTATGAAGGAATTGTAAAACCACACGAGAGTGAGATATAATCCCTAAAGCAGCTCTTTCTCTTACATCTTGAAATGCACACAATCAGCAAGTAAATATATATTACTATAGTGAAAAGGAAATTTATACTTGGATAGAGCATCTTTCAGCATCAATTTAAAGATTTCTTTCTTAGAATTCATTAACTAAACATACACCTTCTTAGCCATATCTTGAGGAGTATCAGGGTAATCTAAGGAAGGTGTTGGAAGAAGAACATGAAGAGGCAGGCAACGATCAAAATCAACCACCTTAAATTGAGATAGCAAAAAAACAAGACCACACATATCTTGTTTAGGGGATAGATGACCTAGATAATTAATACTGTGTTCATTAACACCAAGCCCTAAACCCTTATAACCTTTTTTAGCCATCATATTGTATCATGTAGTGTACATATCTTGTAAAGCTTCTGTGGGAGGTGATTGTTTAAGGTGATCATGAGAAAGGGTTCTATAAGATGGAATGATAGGTTTAGAAGAAGTCTCTATTGTCTTCCCTTTAATATTATCATGGATCGGATAAGAAGGGGAAGGTAAATCCAAGAATTCTTGCACATATGCATCATGAAGCATAGTTTGAGCCTCATCATAAGTGTGGGAAGAACTACAAATAGAAGATGGAGAAATAGGAACGGGAATATTAAAAATTGGATTAGGAAGGATAAGATTAGGATTAGGAAGATTAGGAACTAGATTAGGAAGGATAGGATTAGGATTAGGAATATTAGGAGATGGTTTATCATCTACAAAATTCTTCACATAATCCAAAAGAGTAATAAGTCCACTACACAAATCCTTAATGAAAGTTTTGATAGTAGGGAGGATAGTATTAGTCACTCTCACAATAGCATACGCAATTGAAACATGAAGAGTGAAAAACATAATGAAATGGATGATACTCTCATAAACATCATAAGTGTATGATAAAGAGATGCTAAAAGGAGAATAATGAGGAAAATAACCATACACCAAAGCATCTTAAGGATCTCCATAGTTAATGAAATGCAAAAAACATTTTTGTGTTTTGTAGAGTATATAGATTTTTTTGTTTTTGAATTTTAAAATGGAAGAGCATAAAAGAAAACTAATCTAAGCTAATCTTAAGGAAAAGAGGCAAACCATCCAACACCAAAAAGAAAGAGTTGTCTATCATGGGTTCACCAAAATGTAAGATATAAAAATATATATATATAAAGATATATATTTTTTAATATCTATATTTTGTGTTTGTTGATGTGTGGAAAATGTAATGTGGACATATAAAACTAATAAAACATAAACACTTATCTTGAAACGTAGCAGATCTGGAAAATGTTGTTTTCTCACGTCTATACTGATTTTCAAGAAATTTTGCAACTAGATCTGGCCTGGAAACATAGAGACAGAGAAAACCCAAAAATCTTCTCTTTTTATGAAAAAGGTCAACCTTGACCCAAAGGTCGACCTTGACCCCTTTACGTCGACATTAACTTGCGCTACTCCGATAGAAATTCTGTTAGCCGATCTTGATATTTTTTTTAAAAAGGTGTTCGAATTTGCACAGTAATTCGATGTTTCACACTTGTTCTTGCAAGAAAAATGATTTTTATTTGGATGAGGTGTTTGCCTTGGTCAAACCTCAGTTTGGAATCAACCTTGAAATAGAATTGAAATGGAGAATGTTATCAAGTAGTTGAAGTAGATCTAAGAATGAAGCTATGATATTCAATAGATATAAAATTGTATTTGAAATGTAAACAAGTATGTTAACGTGAAAGCTTAGACTCAACATCAAAAACCACAAATCTAAATCAAAACCTCCATGATTGTATGCTTGGAATCCACCTTGAACGAATAATAAATAGATCTTGAAGATGAACAAAGGATCTTGAAGGAAGATCACACCACGATAATGGATAGATCTAAGATTTGAATGATGAATCTTGAATGCTTGAACCAAATCTCTTCGAAGGCCTAAATGTTTGAATCCTTGATCTTCAATGGAGAACTTGAATGCCCTTGAGATGTGATGGAGGATGGATTTCTTGCTTGAGTTAGGATTGAAATGAGAGGAGAAGGCTTCCTTATATACTAGTCTAGCACACAAACTTCTAGAGAGGCTGACATAGGAGAATTAAATCCCCATCAAGCCTATACCCTTGGAAGTGGACCTAAATTAAATATCATTTAAGATTTTACCATTTTGAAGCTTGAAACAACCAACTTGAAAGCGGGAAATAAATCTTTCCGAAATTGGACATCCGAAAACCTTCAAAATCTAAAATTTAAACCTTAGGTCATGATCAAGGTCAATGTTTGAGATCGACTATGACCCAAAAAGTCAACCTTGACCCTGAAGTCAAGAACCTCAGTGCTAGAAACAAGTAGAAACGAAGTGGAAAATGGGGTAGAACAGGGGAAAAAGCCAAATCTAAGCCAAAGACCCAATCAAGGCATTTGGCATGACCCCAAAGCACTTACTCATAGGGCTAAACCATTCCTAAATGGAAGTGCTTCCATTTTCTGATGATACATGATCAAACTTCCTTCCAAAATCTTAATAAGCGAGTGGCTGCAAGAAGTTGAGTCCCACTTTTGGGCAAAAAGTGGAAGTGTTTTCCCTTTTTTTTAAATTTCTTGTCAATTGATGTCTAAATTTGAAGCACTTAGAGATTGAATCTAAAAACAAAATAGTAACAGAAAATGTATTTCTCGGAGTCTACTTTTCAAATATGTAATTTATTTAAATACCCACATTGTATAGATTGCATTTTAGTAGGAATGTTTAAAAATCATATTTTCAAAATGCCTATTTCAGGACCATACCATAGTCATGTGTGACTACCATATTTTGACTTAAATAAATGAATTTTTGCAAATCCTTATGGAGAAATATACGTAAGACACCAAATATTGATGAGCATGTTTTTCCTTACTTTTTATTGAATATATTTTTTTTATTAATTTTTAATTGACTATAAAATACATTTTCAAAACTTTTGGTGTACAACCACCATAATTTGATGAGAATTTCATATTTTTTTCAAAAAAAAGAAAATTATCTTCAGGAGAATTGTATCTAGATTGGTGTCATATAATTTATTTTCCAAAAAATTTAAAAACAAAAAAGTTATTAATGTTTTAGTGAACCTTGCTATTTTACATTTAGGTACCATTTTTAACTAATAAATAATGCAAAAATAGTAAAAAAAATCACATCACTATGAAATTTACATTTTTGAAATTAGGACACTGAGAACTCTAATGAGTTTTTTTTTGTGAAAAGATACGATCAAGAAGGCCCTCAAAAAATTATGGTAAGGCAGAAATCTGACATTCCAATGCCTTAACCAAATTTTTGGAGGTCAAGGCATAGGCTTGGTTCTACCAAGCCTAAACCAAATGAATTTTGGAACGAAATCTAAGGTGGATTTGTGCTTCCCACTCATGTCTTAAGAAACAGGTGCCCATTTCTTAAAAAAAAATCAAAGTGTTAAAATACATTTTTAATTCTTAAAAGAAATAAAAAAATAAAATAAAATTTAGAAACTGGCGCCTGTTTTTTGAAAACGGGTACCTGTTTCAAGCGACATCTTTCATTTCTACAAGACTTCCGTGGAATTGGTACCCAACTCTTTGCATTGACCCGAACCAATCATAATTGTGAGAGGAAAACTAGGAAGTCATTTGGAGTTTTTTAAGAACTATCAAGAATTTACTCACATATCAAACCCTCTATTAAATCTAAAAAAGCCTTATCTTAATGTGAATGTTATATTTTCTTTTGTAAGTCAATCTCTCGTTAATCATCATCTTATAGATGTTTCTTCTCCTTATAACATACCTCTTATCAATACTTTTAGTATTGACGACTCCTTGGTTGAGTTCTTAGGACCATATGACCATCTTCCTCACTACCATGATAATTGTGGTTTTCCCTATTGTTTAAATATAGATGCTTCCTCTGGGGAAGAAATTAATATACAGAGAAGATGCATGAATTCCCCTTGCATATGAATGTTCCTCAACAGAGTAATCTCTTGATTGTTGAAACTATCGACATGTACAAATGGATCCTTAGAATAAAGCGATAGTGATAAGAATTGGAAAATATTTAGATGAGAGCAAAAAACAAGAAATCTTTCCACTCTCCTTCTTGAATTTATAGATAAATTTTCTTTGACATAGTCTAATATGACTAGAATTGGTTCTAAAATTATCACTCATAACATTGTCCTAGTTTGTAACCCTAAACTGGTAAAGAAAAAGATTATAAAGATGAACCTTGAGATTTCTTTACTTGACAAGGCTAAAATTGAAAAACTTCTTGATGTTGGTTTCATTTAGCCTATTGATTATTTGCCTTGGATTTCAAATAGCATAATTGTGTCCAAGAGTGAGATAAGATATGAATGTGTACTGATTTCTAAGATCTTAATAAAGCTTCCCTTGAAGATATTTTTCCTCTTCCTAACATCGATATGATAGTTGACAATACAACTAGACATTCTTTATTTTCCTTTATGGGAGGGTTTTTTAAAATAAAAGAAACCAAAACAAGGGGGTAACCCATAAAAAATCCTTTATGGATGTATTTTCTAGATATAATCAACTCTTTATTCCTCCCCAAGATCAATGCAAGATAGCCTTCATATCACCTTGGGGAACTTTCTATTAGTTTTTTATACATTTTGGATTAAAGAATACTAGTGCTACTTATCAACTTTCTATGATGCTTATCTTTCTCAATTATATAGATAAGATTCTAGAGGACTATGTTGATGACATTTTGTTGTCTATTTCTCAAAAAGACCACATTAATGATCTTAGAAAAATCTTTGAACAAATATTAAAAAACAACATGCATTTGAATCCTTGAAAATGTGTGTGTGGAGTGGATTTAGGATTCATTATCTCAAATAGGGGTATTGAAGTGGACACAAGTAATATCAATACTATTTTTATCATGTCATCACCTTAAAACATCTCACAACTTATAACTTTACAAGGAAAAATTTAATCTATTCGTAAATTTGTGTCACATCTTCTAGATCAGACAATTCCTTTTACATCATTATTAAAGAAGGATATTACATTTCAATAGAATGATGGTTGTCAAAAGGATTTTGAGGAATTGAAACTATATGTCAGGCCTATCCTTCTATTTTACAATTAGCTATACCCAATTAACCCTTTATCCTTTACACTTTTAGTTCTCCTCATACTCTTCTAGTAGTGTTCGCTCAACATGATTAGGTTGGAAAAGAGTGATTTTTCTATAATATATGTCTTTATTTGCTCAATTATGAGATATGATATACTCTGATTGAAAAAAATGTCTTTCTTTGGTTTCCACTACTCAAAAATTGAGATATTATCTTCTTAATGATAAAACTCATGTCCTCATTAAATTTGATCTATTAAAACATTTTTTCTCTAAAACAAACCATTTATGGGGTATGTGCAAGATCATGGTATGCCAAACTAGGCCCTTAAGTGGCAATGAAAATTCAAAAAATCAGGTTTAGGGAAGTTTACATAAAAATTTGAACAAGTTATAAATGTTATATTAAAAATATGTAAGAGAATATGTAGAAAATTGAATTTAGGTTCTAAGATACTCGGTGTTTTTTGAAAAGTAATTATTTTGTATGTTAAAAAATTCAAATTTCAATGTTGTATTATGGAAATTTCAAGAAGGAAATAAGAAGTAGGTGTATGTCTGACCACCTTAAACACAATCAAATGATAGAATTTTTTAACAAGATTCTAGATATAAGTAGTAGACTCATGTCTGGATGTGACACATATTTTTTTGTATTTTTTTCTAACTAAATAATTAATTGTGATTTTTCTTCTAGAACTTTTCCAGAATACAAAAAATCTTGTGTTTGACCACGTTAACTTACTCTAAACTTTATCAAATTGAAAACTTTTGTTATTTTTCTTGTAGTAGGAAAATCATAGACTGTGACACATGTTTTTTATTTCAAAAATGTTATACAGTTTGAAAGTTATAGCTATTTTTCAATACGTCTACAATCAGGACTAGAAAGATAACAAGTAGGTGTATGTCTGACCACATTAAAAAAAATCAAATGATAATATTTTTTTATAAGACTCTAGATAAAGTAGTAGACTCATGTCCAGATGTGATGTTTATTTTTTTGTATTTTTTTCAAGTAAATAATTAATTATGATTTTTCTACTACAAATTTTTCTGAATATAAAAACTCTCATGTCTAACCACCTTAACTTAGTCCAAACTTCATCAAATTGAAAGAATTATTTATTATTATTGTATTAGGTGAAGCATAGAATGTGATGTATATTTCAGATTTCAAAAATGTTCTATTGTTTGAAAGTTATAGTTATTTTTCAAAGAATCTACCAATCAGGACTTCTTTTTCACATCTCCACTTTTTGGCATACCATGATCACGCACATACCCTATGATGTATTTCAAAATGGCTTATGCTCTTAAGTGAATTTGGCCTTAAATTTGTTTCTCGAAAAGAAATTAAAGGATAAGCCTTGACCAAAGAAGGGTGCGAAAAAGGAATTGGACATTGAAAAAACGTGAAGCAAAACTGTGATTTCATAGAAGATGTAGGAGAGGTGAGGAGAATTGTAGTACTTCACTTAGACAACTGGAAAAAACATAAAGAAGAGGAGACTTTTGGTAAAAAGAAGTGGTAGTCATAGCTACTCTGGTAAACCTATACCCAAAATGTGGGAGCATAGTTTAAGCATGTGAATTGTTTGACAGAATGTCCAAAATAAACATGGTCTCATAGAATGCAATGATCAAAGTATATGCACAAATTGTATTTGTTGAAAAGGATTTAGGAAGTATAATTTAATACGATTGGCCTTGTAAAGCCTAATTCTGCAGCCATTGTCAGCATCCTCCCTACATACGATGAAATAGGAGCTAGCCCTACTTGAGCTCTTGTAAAGTATAAGAAGATGATCTATGGAGAGAAAGCTACAAATTCTCATCAAAGTAGATGTTAGACGAATCTTGATGACATATGACAGAAGATTTTGACTAGAACTTATTGTCATGTGAGAAATAGGAAACATTGGGAAGCATGAAATGGTATTAGATGAAGGAACAAAGTGATAAGAGGCACGAGAAGAAAGGGTTGTAGATTTCAACTCTAGAATCAGGAATAACTTCAACTTCATCCCCAAAGCTAAGTATAAACGTCTCTCAAATACTAGTTGGTTTGTGATGTGTACTTTTCTCACTATCATGTAAGGATTTTTAGGGAACGATATGGTACAAAAAGTATAAATTGAAATTCCAACACAAGAAGGCCTCTAATCATCAAGTATTGATTTATGATTAGATGCCATCTTATGTTTGATCAAAGTGATTTTATATAGCTATGTAATTCAATCCTTGCTTATAAGACTTTGTGTGTATATTTCTCGATTATTTATTTGTGATTTACTTATTCTGAATTAGGAAGCTCATTTCTAGTTATTGTGTTAAGTCATGTACAAGCACTCACTTTCACAACAAAAAATGGAGTTAGGATTCGACGAGGGAATAGATGAGGATTGTATTCTTCGAACATGTAGATTAGTCCTCTCTATTCGAGGTGTTCACCGAAAAATAAATCCTATGACCTTGTTAAGATAAGCTTATCCACTTGAAATTGATTGTTGCCAAGAAGAGCTATGCTAGTAGACTATTAGCAGTACCACCTAGTTAGTGGATGGATACTACCAAATTTCATGCATCCAAGAGATGCCCCACATTGATCTCTAGGCTATTGGACAATGTCACAAAGAATATGTGAGTCTATGGGCAGTTGCATGCCAATGATGGATGTCCTTATTTAGCTACACAATGAATTGTAGTGAAGAGAATTGTGAATGAAGAATCAGTAGGTAATAATTGGACCAACCTCACAACATAATTTCAGGCATCTCATAATGTGGAAATGATATAATTGACCTTGTTTGGATGAGAGCGGACACTCAATGTAGGATGAAATATATCAAATCCTATTTCCACTTGTTCTTTAGTACAAAATAGCAAGGAAGGGAATGTGAACCCCAGTGTAGTGGGCAATGTAACAACATTCTTTATATTTGGTATGCACCATGTACAATTAATAGCTAGCCATTGTGGATGTGTTAGTCTCATAGTATGTTAATGTTATTCACTATGTGTATGATGTAGAGTAAAGCTAATCATTGTGTATATGTGATGTGTGGTGTAGCTAATCCATATGTACATGTGATATATATGGGCTAGTCATCTTATATATATATATATGTGATATGTGCTTAAATGCCTCTATGTTGGGAAATTATGAATGGATTTGACCCTTGTATAATTTAGTATGTTTGTACATTTCTTGATGGCAATTAGTTATGGGACTAAGTTTATTAAACAATTATGGTCTAAGAGTGATCAAAGATCTCATATGAGAGGAGAGAATGAACTTCCTTTAACCTTCAAGAGAAAGAACAAGTGGTGGCGCAATATTGTCATCATCATGGTAATTTGTAAAATTTTGCAGTTGACACTCTTAAGTCAATAACAAAGATGTTTAGTTGATAAAATTGGTACTTGTGAAAAAGAAAATTTAGCAATTAAGGGTAGTTGTTACATTTCACTACCAAGTAATTGCAAAGTATTTTAGCTCATACTTTGTTGATGATAGCATGTTTATTCAAAATTCAATAAGAATTTTTTTGTACCATCTTAGACTCCACACTAGCCATGCATAAAACTGAGTTCATTATGACCTAGTCTAGCCCTCATCCACCATGGATCCCAAGAAAAAGGCAAGATGTGAAATATTTCACCATTATTAGATGCCTTGATATCCCCTTCGACATTGATGTTTTCCTCAAAGAAATGTAGAATTGGTTCCTCATGAAAACGAAAGGCAAATTTCTAAATTGGACAAACTAGTTCTTATCATGACTAACTACATCCAAGTGCCAACACAATTCTTTTATCTGGCCATGTGTATGTTTCTTATGACTATCTTCCTACTAAAAGCTGCTAGAACCAATAAATAATGAGGAGCTTGCTTTGAGCCAAATGGGGCAATAAGGAGGGCTTGCCCTCCATATCTTAGTCGCATCGTATTCAACTGAAAAACAAAGGGGGTTCTAGGGATCATTGACTCGTACATACGGGTTGTTTGCCAAATCACTAAATGGATTGTGAGCTTCCTAATCACTAAATGGATTGTGATAGTGTTAGAAGGGAACGCTACATGGGAACATTTGGTCGATTTCTGAATTCATTCTACCCATTTTAGCCACCCTTGGGACATGGCCAATTGGAATGACAAGCTCCTTCTTGCCCCTTTAATTAAAACACGTGGTGTTGCGCCCTTAACACTACTATTCAGAAGACCTACAAAATTATTTTGAAGAAGCTGACTAAGTATGACCACACCCTTAGTCATGGTCTAAGCTTTGCTACTTACTCCATTTGGTGAACTTGTACGGTTCAGTAGGATGACAAACCTTTAGGTCTCATTAATAGTTTTCAAGGTAAACGCCACTTTAAGGAAGGCATCTAAGTGTTCTGGGACCTGTGGAACTTAAACTAATTTAACTATAAATCTTCTTAGCATCTCAAAACCCAACTCAACCTGACCCCGTCTGCGAAGCAAACAATCCTTTAAATTCAGCAGCTTGATCCTCCTGAACTCTCTAGTTTGTTGTCCTTGTGCATGTGTCACCGATTTCACCCCCGTAAAGCAATCTATAAGCAGATCTTTCCCTTCAGTCAACCTTTCACTCATCCCAATGCTAGATGAAAGTTTAAAGTTAGTCAACCAAGGTAGAATATACTTAGTCTTCAAATTTGGATATCTAAAGTCGAAGCTCAATCTTGTCTCACAGCATAATCTACTCATTCGTACCCACCTTGAACTCTTACTCCATTTGCCACCTCCTGGCTCTGATGTTATGTTTGCAACCTGTGGCTATCTTTTGTCTGCTGACTTCCTGGTCTCTTCCTGTAGGCCAAGTTGTGGAAAGATTCTCTTTTGGGTCTATCACAGTGTCCTCACTCATACCTACAGACAAGTGATCCTCATATTCCTTTGGAAATATTGTTGCTTGGCAATAGTCTTCAGCACAGTCTACCCCTTTCAGATTAAAACTTGGATGGTTTCCTCAAATTTGTCTATGGAGGTTACAAGTTTGCCCACTGTGCTTCAAGATCATTTCAGGACCAATACTGAGCTGGGAAGAATCATACATAGTCTTCAAATGCAGCTCCAGATTGTTGAAGGGAAGTAGTTTTTTATAAAAAAACTCTTCAGAATGTTAAAGGATGATGTCACTGTTTGTTTTTTATTAAGGAAAACAGGTTTTAAAGGGGCCCTGAAATCTAAACAGTATTAAACATAAAAAGTAATAAGGCAGATAAAGTTCACCAAGAAGCTACAGCCAAAACAAAAATGGTCCAGGCTTAGGCCAACCGTAAACCAAATAGTAAAAGCCAGGAAACAGAGCCAGAAACAGAAAGCAAAAAACCAGTCCAGGCCCAAAAAAACCAGGGGAGCAGCTCAAGCGAACTCTTTGAGGATCTCTGCCACTTGAAATTCTAGCTTAGACGCCTTGTCCGCTGCATCCTTGAGTTCAGCCAGATCCTTGTCAGGTTCCTACGTGTCTTTCTTCATTGAACTTGACCTTGTTCTCTTCCTCGGCCCTTCATCCGTGTTTTTATCTTTGCTGTTGCTTGGAGAGTCCTCCTTATTGCTCCGGTGTTCCTCAAATTTATTTATCAAGACTTTTATGATGTCACTGTTTGTTATTTATCTAGTCATGGTTCATTAATTTGGCATTGATACCCCTATGGCATTCTTCCAATAATCCCAAATTTTATTTTTACACCAGCTAAAAGTTCAAAACATATGATTTGAGACTCCTCATCAATTTGGCTTGACACTCCAATGGCAGTCTTCCACTATTCCCAGTTTTTTTTCTAGCTTGATACAGAACACTGAATTGAAAATTCTTATGTACTGTGTTAAGTACAAGCTCAACTTTGATAACTTTGTCCTCTGTATGGAATGTAGGAATATTCTGGTGGAAGACTGACCTAATGGGCCATCTTGGTGTCTTCAAAGTCCACCATTCACAACACAGGTCAATGTCTACAAGTACAGCGTGTCCAATAATGTCCATTTGTTGTGGTGAAGTACTATGGTTATTAACTTATTACTGCTCAGCATAAAGTTTATTGCTCCCTCTCCCTCAACTGCTTTGGTGCTAATCTGTTTTCAGCAGAGAATGCGCCTGTGAAGAGTTATGCGAAGACAGTCATAGTAATGAAGAAGGCTCATTTTACTAGTTTGCGGGTTGAGATCAAACCATTTGCTGTCTCAGCCATATGTTGCTCTGTTTTTCACCGTGCTGCCCTTTGTTTGTTTTATGACATTTTCTCTGAGAGCTGCTATGGCTATCCAGTGTCTCCAGTTCTGCACTTATTTAGCACCTTTGTTCAAGCTGTGCCTTTTGATATTATCTGCTCTTGGTCTGGCCTTGCCATCGTTTGTGATGTTTGTAAACTCACAGGTAAAAACTGTTACTTCCATAAAAGGTATGACGAATTATGTGAACTCTGAGAAACTGATGGAGGAGATTTATGCGAAGTGTTTAACAATACCATTCAACAACTCAGAGTTTCTTTTTCTGAATTCAGCAGTTTGTTTGTTAATGTTTTTCAATCCTATTGGCCCATGTTACCTATTGGTATCTAAATTCATTTTAAATTTACCATCATTGGATATTACCTTTTAACAATGAAGAATTTCACTTTCTTGATAAGTAAGAGATAGTTTGTACAGCAAGTTAAATTGTGCTATTGTTATCAGGATTGAACTTTGTAGTTTTTAGTCAAATTCATTGACTCATGTTTCATGAGTAGTGGTTCATAATAACCTAAAGCCCTGATGCTTCAATTCTGTGAGCATCGCCTAGATGCAATGAATGCTAAGCGTTCCATTCATTATCATGAGAGATGCATTATTTTGAACCACTACTCATGAAACATGGGTCAGTAAATTTGACTCAAAAACTACACACTTGAATCCTGATAGCAATATCACAATTTCATTTTTAAATAATTAATATAATCATCTTGCAAATCAGATTTTGTTATGTTTTAGTCATCGTTTCCTGCTGATTGTCTCTTCTTGAAGCTGTTTTGGTAATGCTTTATTTTCTTGTTAAACATTGTTTTCTCAATACCTAGTTGCAGGGATCAATAGAAGATTGCACAAGCCTTGTAGAGGCAATTAAAAAGGTGGATATATTTATCTCCGCCATTAATGCAGAACTTAAAGCAGAGCAATTCAATCTCGTCAACACTATTAAAGAAGTTGGAACTGTCAAGGTGAAAATTTGTTTGATTTTCTTATTGATCAACTACTCAAATCTAGGGCCTCGCATTTAGCTGACAGGTCAGTCCGAAGATGGTTTATTTTTTACATTCCATAACATGCGGGATATATGTACTTGGACTAACTAGAACACAACCCTATAATTATAGGTCGTTGGATCACTTTGAAATAGAGCTTAGCTCTGCCACTGAACTATTAGCTCTCTCTAGTCCTGAATATGGATCGTTGACTATATCTAATAGTTCAATTCTATTTATATTACTAACGTAATTTGACACAGAACTTAGCGTACATTGGCTTTGACACTCTCATTAGTCCTGAATATGTATTGTTGGCTTTGTGTACTATTTCAATTCCATTTATATTACCAATATAACATTTGTAGAATACATTTAAGCTCTAGGAGAGATCATATATGTATTTAATTTGGGTAAACTAACCCTTGCTTCTAACAGAAAAAAATATCCTAGATCATGGCATTGTGACATCTAGCTTGAAAGTTCTACGAGTAAGGAAAATTTATCAATTAAAAGAAATATTAATGAAGTTCTCTACATCCTATTGTGAGGTTTTCACACCATCGCCCCATTGAAACATGGGGACTCCCTCTTTTTATTGCAAGTATTAGTTTAGTTGGTTGTAGGTATTAAAGTTTGAGCAACTTTGGCATGCTAGGGAGTAAGTCAGTTTGGGATATGATTGAGAGCTAGGTCAGGCTAGTCAAGGATGTGGAATTGAAAGTCAAGAGATTTGTAACCAAAGAGTACAAGGATAGAGTAAAAGATGCAAAGCAAGAAGAGATGAAGTTTAAGCTAAAAAAAGAACACTAATGGAAGAGTGTTGATTCTTGAAATTTGGAAGAGTCTAGAAATTTTTAGAATCTCCCAAAATCTAAAATCTCCACCATAACTTCTATGAATCTGAAACTACTCTCAAATATTCTGGAAATATCTATATAAAATATAACTTAAAGTATAAGAATGCAACTTATACTTACAATGTTATATTTTATATAACTATTTCACCTTGCCTTATTAATGACAAAATTCCGACCTTGCCCATTGTTTGTGCGCATTATTTTTCCCTGATTTCTGGCCTCTTTATTAGGCACGTACCTTTTTTTTGCTAAATTTCCTATCAACCTCCTAGTTTGGTGTCAATTTCCACTTGCGATTTAACGAGTTTTCCTAAGTCAATGTGGATTTCTAGTTCACATTAGATGCACTTGCCTAGGTCTGGTTTGATTTCAACTTTTTGTTGGATGTACTTGTCTAAGTCAGGTCCTATTTCCACATTACATTTGTAACACAGTGTCCAAGTCAATAGGAATTCCCACCAAGCAATTGTATATTTCTCTTAAGTAGGGTCTAATTTCTACTAAAAGATTTCTAAATTTGACTAAGTCATAGGTGCTTCAACTTGGTGCATAGTAGTTTTGACTACCTTAGTGGTGGTTTCCACTCCTTTCACAATGTATGCTTTGATTTCCACTTTTGCATTCTAAGTTTGCCTAAGCAAGTGGTGATTTCTACCTAGCCTTTGCCTAACTCCATGGTGATTTCCACTCAAAGATTAGTGATCAATTTTGACCAAGCCTTCAAGATATTTGAAAACTATGAATTATATTAGAAGTTCAAAGTTTCAAATAGGGCTAGAGTAATATGGGTGGTGTGAGTTATATGTAGGGAGAAAATGAATCGAATTAAATGGGGAAACTTGTATTAAATGAGGGACTTGTTGATGTGAGTTTCATGCTACTACAACATGCAAAATTGAAACTTAGCATTACAAGATGAAACACCAAATCTCCAACATTGTCTTGATTAAGGATGCTTATATGCTAAGCAGCGTATATGGATTGTGTGATCAAATGAGACAACCTCAAGGTTCCTTCTTTATTGTGGACTTAATTATAATGATGTGATATGTCGATTATCACAAAGGAAATTACACTATTCAATAAATCAATATCAACTTGCTTCCAACCAAACAAACTACAAAGGGTAAGGGTTTAGAAGTGTATTCTAACTCTAGGAATGTAAGACAATGTTGGTGATAAGGTGAGCCTCTAACTTGTCCTTGCATCACCATGTCAACTAGGCATAAGAGGGTGCTACCTTATAAGGATGTAGGAATGGTTTTTACATTGTCAATATTCATTCAAATACCCTATGAAGGTGCAATTTAAATAAACATTTTCAATAGAAGTTAAACACTTGTAATTTAGGCCCAGACTAACCTTGCATTGTTACTTACAATCAACAAGTAGAAAAAGGTATGGACACTAGCTTCACCGCTAACCATCATTCAATAATATCTTCCATTCAACTACTTATACTTCAGTTCAACATGAATTAAAATCTTAATCTAAGTGAGGAAATGTAGAAACCATGCAATACTCCAAAGCAACACAAGCAATCCACCATAAAGACCAATAATGATTTAGTAATCACTTTGATAGAACTATGGAAACAATTTCAACAAGTCTCTCTCTCTTTTACAAATGAGAGAAGTAGGGTTTATATAGGAGCCCCAAATATAATGAACATCTAGGATTGATTTGAAACCAATGACCTAGATTAATCCATTACAAACCCTAATTAGGAAAACCACAAATAGCCAATAAAAATAAGGCACCAACATATGGGCCAATGAGAAAATTACATTCCATATCCCCTTGACGATGAACCAATGAGAAAATAACCAGTTCCACATGTCCACTTATGAATGGATGATCTTGGACATGTCAACTTGGAGCTCTTTGATTGGTTGAATGATGACTGGATGCCACCTCATCTTACTCATCTTTGATGCTTGTTTCAATTTTATTTCTCCATCTCCTTCCTTTAGGAGATTCTCTCATTGAACTTGTACTTGAAATTGTCCTTCATATCTCTATTATCTTGAAGTGATGTCTTTCCCTCTATTGATCATGTACTTGTAAATCTCCATGTTCTTGAACCCCTGATGATGTTAGTCCTTGATTTGTAGAGTTGTTCCTCCTTGCATATTTTGATAATCCTTGTGTAGTAGAGTCTTTGTGACACCTTGATACCTTTATTTGTTACTTCCTTGGCTTGGAATCTTTTAGCCTTGATCACTTATAGAGGCAAATTGGAGCCTCTAACAACTTATCCTTGAATTGAATCCTTTTTTATCCTTATGGAAAACATATGTGACTAGGGACAAGCTAGTCTCCCAATAAGATAGTCCTTATTCTTCAAGCATTTAATTAAATAGAAAGTTGTCCTGCATATGGACACATGAATGTTCTTGTAGCTTAGTCCCAGTTTTGCATACCTTAATCGCTAAGTGGAAGATCGACTTGTATAAGGACTTTTTAATTTACTAAAGATTCCCTTGATTGTTCCATCCTTGTCCTCCTTGCTCATCAGTGTCTCATGCAATCACTCCCACAAAAGAAAAGAAGACATAAAATTAATGATCTTATAAACCAATCTGATTAGGAAATTAACTTCAGACCCTTAAATTTCTTGATTTTACCATTAATTTGGAACTTCATGACTTAGAAAAATCATATTCGAAGGTTGAAAATGAAACTTGGAACCAAATATGAGAGATTTAAAGTTTGAAGACAAGTTTGAATTTTTTAGTCTGAGTTGGCTGAAGAATAACCAATTGAAGAGCACAAAACTAGTCTTTTGCTGCTATGGACTTGTAAAAAATCAGAATTTTAATAGTCATGTATTTTGGAAATTTTCTGAAAAATACATGTCTGAAGACAAGGGCTGAGGACATGGTCTGAAAATAAGTTATATTCAGATAGATAAGGCATTGCAGATCATAACTTTGTGAATTATTTGGACTCCCAAATGCAAGGATCAAACCTTTTTAGTGGTGCATGAATTCTGATTTTTCTGAAGACAAATACACAGAATGCTTACCTTGGGCACTTTCCTCTTAAAATTAGTTGGTCCTTTGTAAAAATGGCCCACACACACCTTCAAATGAATTCCATTACGAATTAGTCACCTGGGGATTTTATCTGATTTTTCTATGAAAATCGAACTTTCTCGAGGTTTTCATACTCAAGTCTAAAGAGTAATGCATTCCCAGCCCTTTGGTCACTGATCTCTGATTTTTCCTTTCGAATAGGTTGTAATGCATTCTGGTAGGAATTAATTTCTTGAAAATTTTGTCCAATTTTTCATAAAAATCAAACTAGTTGGGAGTTTTCAAACGTAAATCTAACTTACAGCTGTTAGAAACCCTTGGGTATTGTCTCAGACTTTGTGCTAATCAGATTTGATCCTCCAAGCACCTCTATCACTTGGATTAATGGTCCTTCATTTTCAGCACCTTAGTAGTTTTAGATTTTTAGCATACAAACCCCCTTTTACAGCATTGCCTATGTTCTTTTGGTTGTATTTGGACTTCTTCTCTTGTTGGCAATAATTCTTATGGATAACTTTTGGACTTCAAACCTCCATCCCTAGTGCTGGTTGATTTTGAGATGGCTGCAATTTCACTTCCTAAGACTTAGCAACTTCTCCTTTCTCTTAGACTCTTGCTTTGACTCCCAAACTTAAGTGAATTTATTGTATTATATTTGTTGTTGTAGGTGATCCTTTAAAAGTGTTTTTGGCTTGGATCCCCCTGGGATTAAAATTGAATTTTAAGAATTGATTTCAAGACTTGTGCAAAGTTAAATACAGTTCTTTGGGATTCATGCAAAATTCACAATTTTATTAAATCAATTGATTATTCAATTTCCACGTCCAATCCTTCACTTTCTTGATTTTCTTTGGATTTATTCTTTTTTTCCATTCGGTTGTAGAGGTGGGATTTTCATTTGTAGCAGAATTGCTTGCACTTTTATGGGTTTTTTATCTTCAAACATTCAACTTCATAAGGTTGGTGGAAAAATGACCTCCACAAGGATAAGTAAAAATTCTTAATATTTCCCCCTTTGAATTTGTCAAGTATCCATGATGGAAAATTAAACTGTAAGGGAATGATCACTTGTTATTCTCCTACCAAGTCAATCAAATATCATTCCACGAGATAGAAAATTGATCCTCATGTGGACAATTGGGATCCTCAACATTTAGCATTGTTTCTTTAATCCATCTCCAAAAGGGGAATTTTAGTCTTCACCTAAACTCTTTCTTATTCCTTTTTCATTAGCCATAAGGGGAAAATTGACCCCTATAGGGATAAGTTTAACCCCCATACTTAACATTTTTCATTCATCCATAATAGTCTTCAAGGGATTTTTGATCCTCATCTAGACTTCAAGAAATTTAATGTTCATTTGGACAAAGGGAAATTCTTCTTCCATCGGGATATTCCTAACTTTGGAGCTAAAAAAGTTTCTAAGTGTGGATAGTGGAAAAATAATCTTCATCAAGACATATGGGAAAATCCATATCCATCTAGACAAGGAAAATCCCTTAAGATTTTTTGAGTATAAAGTCCAAGGGGAAAATCGATGTGCATCTGAAATCTTAACTTTATTCCATGTTCTTGGTATCTAGAAGGGGAAAATTGACCCCTATTTGGACAAATTGATCCAACATTTAGTTTTTTCGTTGCAAATATCTCCTCATGAGTGGAAATTCAATCCCTCTGAATTTTCATAATTTTTCAAGGGGAAATTCTATTTCCCTCAAAACTTTATGCTTTTTGGAGGGGAGATTCTATTTCCATCTAGATTTTATGCATTTTGGAGTGGAAATTCTACTTTCATTGGGATTTTATGCATATTTGTAAGGGAAAATTGATTTTCATAAGGATTTTTTGCATTTTAAGTATGGAAAATTAATTTCTATAAGGATTTTGAAGCCCTTATGCATAAAATATGTCTTTTTAGTATATTTTGGACTATTTGACTAGCCAAAATATTAACGCACTTAGGAATTTTATCTCAACCCATTGCAACTTGTCCCAATAGAAGCTTAATCTTGACATTCCATTATGCACTTGCAACTTGAAAACTTGAGTGCTCAAACACTTCGTAACATTTTGAGCTCTGCACTGACACCTTAACTACCAAAACCTAACAACTATGAGTGAAAAGAGGGGTTTCCCATTTGCAATGGACGCTGATATGAAAACCTCACAATAGATCTTAAATTTAATGAGAAGGCATCAATTTTATAAATAAGGAGTGGTGCGATTTTGAATCTGGACATTCATATTTAATAAATTGCATAGAATTAATGGCGAGATTGGTCTAATTTTAATGGAAAAGGGCTGAAATTAAATGCAAAGCCTTTGATTGGAAACAACAAAATGGAGGGAAATGAAATTTGGTTTTAAACCCCAATGAAGAGGCTAGATTTCTAATGCCAGGAAATACAATCAATGAATAAATAAGCTGTGATTTTTTTGAGTGATGGGGTGCAATTTTCCTAAGACCGAAGAAATACAATTTTAAATGCCAGGGGGGTCTAATTTTAATGAAATGGGCTCCAATTTTATTATATGATGAATGCTGGGATTTTACTAATGGAGAGATGGGATGAAAAGGGGGCCATCAATTTAGTTTTTCAATGCTTGATAGCGTTTACTAAGGGTGATCGAACCTTTTAAAATAAATTGACTTTAAATCACCCAATTACCAATGAGGTCGTCCTAGGAAGAATGGTGAAATAAGGTAATTCAAATTTAATTTGAAAACCTTTTGGTTTAATTTAATTGCCAAAGGGGTCAACCCACATTGAGATGTGCCTTTTCAAACTCCAAGTTACCCATGTAAGAAAGATCAATCATTTCATTTCAAACCACAATCAAAACAATTCACAATCAACTCAAAATCGACATAGCAAAACAAACTCCAAGTTGTCCATATAAGAAAGCTCAATCGTTTCATTTCAAACCACAATCAAAATAATTCACAATCAACTCAAAATTGACATAGCAGAGCAGGGAAAACTTGGTTGGCGAATTCATAAAGGGAGAAAGATAAATTGATAGCAAAACACTTGCAGATTGGGAAGGAAATTAAAATGAAATCGGAGATGTTTGCCAAAATTTGGGCTTGAACGAAGATAAGAAGTGCAGGTTTGAGCATTTATAACCCAGAATTCTCATTTTCCACTAGAGGAGAAGTGCGAATATTGCCCAAAAATTTCAAATTAGAAGTGCAATCGAGTCTACAAATTCAGAACAAGGCTACTATTCATTGCAAATTGTAGGCTCTAGTTCAATTTTTGCATTGAGAGAATTCATTTTCAGTCAATAAGAAATGAAGAGGAATGATGAAAATCAATGTTGGCACATGAAATAATGAAATCAACTTTTAGTTAGTTAATCTTATTTCATTTCATCATAAAATCTGAAAGTTAGAAGCGTCTAGCTCTTAAATTCAAATTGGAAATGCAATCTAGATGATAGTAATTTAAAAATCACTTAAACTTTTTAGATTGCAACTCTTCTTACATTTTGAAAGGTAAACATTGGAGGGTGAAAGTAAGGTGAGAGCATCGAAATGAAATGCAGGCATGAGATTACAAGTGAGCCTATTTCTCAAAGTTCTAAAACTGATTTCAAGCAAGTGCAAGGCAAAGACCTCAAGTATCAACAAGAGGCAAGCCATTTGTCAAAATGAGAATCCAAGATTGATTTCAAGGATATTAAGGTGAAATTTGGAAAGAAAGTGCAATGTCACGATCAATTCTACAAGTCAAAGATAGGGTAAATTATTATAAACTTTAATTTCCTTCAAAAATCCAACTGTAATAGATGGTCCAACTACATATCACACTTAAACCATTTCTACAAGTGCAAGGTCATGTAAAAGTTTGAAAACATGTCAATGAGGAGATTTCAAGATCAAGACATCATGAAGACATCAAGATTCCAAGCACAAGTGCAAATGCATGAACACGATAATGGGAATGTTTCAAGCCCAAGCTAGTACAAGTAAGTTCGATGAGGAGATTTTGAAAGGATGAAGATTGAGAAATTTAGCAATGTGAACCATCACAATTAAGGACTTGATAACATTGAGTATAAAGAGATATTTTCTCATCACCAAGGGATTCATCAAGTCTATAGGATAAGCATGCTAAGGTGGCACCCATTTCTTCAACCATTCAAACCATGCAAAGTGTCCCAACAGGAGAGGTCAATAATATTGTGTCCAAATTCAATGGAATTTCCAAAAGGGGAAAAGTCAAAGAAAATTATCTTCTAAAGGAAGATTTGCTGTAAGCTCATGTGAAATTTTATCATTGGCCCACTCATTGGCTCCTTCTTCTATAAGCTCTTCCCTAACCAATTTTCTTATTGGTCTATAAATGCATTATAATTTTCTCATTGGCCCATAAGGTGGTGCTTCATTTTGATTGGCCCATTTATTGGTGTCTTTTGTCTAGTGGTTATACCTAACCTATTTTCTTATTGGTCTTCTAAAAAAATCTAATTTTTCTATTGGCATGTAAGATGGTTCTCTAATGTAATTTGGAAAGCATTTAAGGCTTGTAGCTATGAGGTAGATTACGACATTATTGGATAAATCTTGGCCCTTGATCTTGAATTGATCTGGACCCTTCATTGTAATTCAACAACTACAAAAAGCCAAGGCTTTCTCATTTGTAACTCATTAGATTAGATTAGCTAAGGGAGGAGAGACTTGGAGAAATTGTAGTCATAATGTTATCAAAGTAACTACTAATTCATTATTAGTCTTCATGGTGGATTACTTGTGTTGCTTTGGAGTATTGCATGTTTTTTACATATCCTCAGTTAGAGTGGGATTTTATTTGATGTTGAGTAAAATTAGAAGTAGTTGAATGGAAGATAGTGTTGACTAGTGATTAATGGTGGAGCCAGTGTCCATACCTTTTGGTACTTGTTGGTTGTAAGTAGCACTGCAAAGTTAGTTCGAGCCTAAATTGTAAGTGTTTAATTTCTATTGGAAATTTTCATTTAGATTGCACCTTCATAGGATACTTGAATGAGTATTGACAATGTGAAAATAACTCTTACATATTTAGAAGATAGCACCCTCTATGCCTAGTTGACTTGGCAAAGAAAGGACTTGATAGAGACTCAGTCCATCATCAACATTGTCTTACATTCTTAGAGTTAGATTAACTTTCTCAACCTTTATCTCTTTTTAGTTTATTTGGTTGGAAGTACTTAAACTAGTTGATGTCCATTGATTGAACAACATAATTCCTTTTGTGATACCAACATGTCACATCATTATAACTAAAAAAAGGCCACAATAAGAAGGAACCTTGATGTTGTCTTAGTTGATCACACAATCATACACATTGTTTAATGTTGATCCCATAAATGGGCTCTTACCTAAATGAGGGAAATACGAAAGCTTTATAGGAGTGGGACAAGAGTGCACCCTACAAAGAGAACTCCAAGGTTTTATAGAAGCCAACTCTTCTCCTTGGTGATTGGAGAAAGGGGAAAGAAAAGTAAACAAAAACTGAGGCGATGCACTAGAGATTTTGAAACCCTTCAAGCTCCCATTAGCAATAATAAGAGTGTTAGACCTCATAAATAAGTACAAAATGCCAGAGTTTCTTCATTGTTGGAAAAAGAACACGATGGAAAGATCTTGGACACATGCCAAAGCATTCACATTTTCCCACAAGAAGTTACCATTAATTCTTGCAAGGAAAACCTCCTTATTATCCCATTAAAATAACTATTCTCAGAGAAAATTATTCGCAAAATGGCAAGGTATAACCCTAGACAACAAGCATTGAAAGAGTAACCAAGCATGATTCAATAAAGTTTGTAAATCAAAAGTAGATTATAAAAGCATAAAAGAAACAAATGATAGCTATTTTTTTTAGAAATGACATGGAACCTTAAAACCATATACAAAATAGAAAGAAATATGCAGTAAAAAATCCACAAGGTAAAATCCAATATAATTTTTCTATTAAATATGCAGATATTACAAGACTATGGTTGGAAGAATGAAAATACATCTATATTAAAATGTTATGATAATGAACAAAACTCCTAGTATATAAATCTTAGCTCTAACTAAGCTCTTGAAAGGCCTCCTTTTACAATGTGCCCGTAGGCCTTTTATAGGAATGAATCCCGTCAATGGACTCTCAAAAGGGTAGCCACAACGGGTTTTGTGATTGTGCCACGTGGAAGCCTCATCATGGTAGTTCCTATAGTTGTCTTAGCATGTCAATCTCTACATTATTATTATTCTTCCATGTGTATGACATGGATGCCACCTATGCCTTTTCAAACCACCTTGCCATCATGAGGGAATAAATTCCCATCTCCACTTATTGTGATTCCTTGTTTTTTGTGTAAGGAGGCGATCACATTTATGGACTAAAATGGCCTTGAGATTTACCACCAACTGAAAAAGAGACATTTTCCTTGAAGAATGTGAGCTTTTCCACCCTTTGAGTGATGCAACCTTATCCTATATACATGTCACAACGAAAGAACTTGGAGAGGGGAAACATCGTGCAAAGGCATTTGAAACTTAGCGGTGCTGACACATGGCACAGTGGTAGGAGTTCTTGAGTATTTGCCTCCCCTCCAAGCTTCAGAAACTATGTGGTGTTGATGTTTGGTTCTCTCTACAATGAGCGCAATTAAGAAGATAAAGTATTTGGAGGAAAAGAGGTATGCAAGCTTGGTACAAACTACACCATTTTGACATTTTGCTACCCCAAGTTTGTGGGGTGATAAATTTATGCTTGTTGCTCAAAATTATTAATGGGATATATCATTGAGAAGGTCTTCAGAAGATCTATTTTCAATCCCTTGGCACCATGCCTTGGCACCGTGCCTTTGGCACATTGTGTCAATGGATAGACAATAGTTTCAACCCAAAATTCTACTCTAAAGGCCTCTGAAAATGCACTTCTCTACAATATAGAAAAATACCAAAAATTTGTAAGAATTTTCCAAAGTCAATAAAAAAAATGCCAAGATCTACGATCTCAATAGATAGCAGAAGAGAGATAGGCAAAAGATATGATCCTCAATTGACTGGATTAAATTATAATCAATAATACATAAAAGGCATATTTATTTACAATGTAGATATGCCTAAATATATAGGCAATCCATGATAAATAGGAGATATGCAAATGATAACCTATCAAACAAACAAGGCGATGTCACATATCTACCAAAGGTAGATAATCCTCCATTGTATAAAAATGTATGTGAAACATGTGGGGAAATGAGAGGATGATAATGTGATAAGAGGACTAAAGGTTGATCTTACATATAAAGTGGAATGAGATAACAACTAACTCCACCTCAAGTGGATTTCTCTTATACCATGTACTAAAATGAAGTGCAAACTCTTATGTGTCTACATGACAATTAATATGCAAATGCATTATCCTAAGGAAACTTAAGTAAAGTGTAATTATAATTAATTAATTACACTAACATCCCCAATAAGTGCAACTTAGGGGAATGCACTTAAACTCACAATGCTAGATTGCAATGCATGATAGGTCTTGGCTACTAGGCCATATTAGGTACCCATGTACAATATGCAAGTGCAAAAGATATGTAATGCAATCTCTCATAAAGTGGAGAAAGAGGGAAAACCTCATGGGAAAATCCCTCCCCAAAAAATAGAGATAAACACAAACAAGATGCATGGATGGATTGAGT
Source organism: Chamaecyparis obtusa (assembly GCA_027943335.1). Taxonomy (NCBI): domain Eukaryota; kingdom Viridiplantae; phylum Streptophyta; class Pinopsida; order Cupressales; family Cupressaceae; genus Chamaecyparis; species Chamaecyparis obtusa. The sequence continues at coordinate 333,266 of BSBK01002804.1, forward strand.
AATCAATACCCCCCCTCCACGTATTATTCTGTACATCATGCATATACAATAAATAATCCCCCATAAGAAGGAAACAAGGAGACATGATATCTCCCCCATTATGAATAATCTCCTCCAAGGATGGCAAGTGCTTGAAGGAAAAACATAGTCCAATGCCTACAAACAACATTTATCCCCTTAGGAAGAAGATACACCAAGTAGAAATGCAAGAAGGCTTCCCATTGTGGATAGGAAGAAGGAAGGGGAATCCAAATGAAGTATGGAGTCTCAGAAGTATGCTCATGTGTCGCCATGTCCTTCGTTGATGAAGATTCCATGAACCAATCACAAACATACACAATAGAAGGTGACAAAAAAGGGACCAATGGTAATTGAATGTGATCAACCATGAAAGACAATGTCTCCTCAAAATAGGAAGTAGGAAGAGAGACAAAGTAGCCTCCACTCAATGTAGAAAGTGCACCAATGGTAGATACTCCTAGATAAATGTAGAAACTGCTCCATGAAAACTGAATTATGTCTCTCCCCTCAGGAAGAAATAATGCCATAGGTGTATCAATGAATCCTCCCCATTTTGTAGGAAAAATCCTCAAAATGTATGATGTCTCAAGAAATTAAATAGGAGTCTCCAAAACATGAGTATGATCAACCATGCAATGTGACATCTCAAGTGAATTTTGAGACTCATGAATACCAATCTCCAAAGACTCAAATGTCTTCTTTGAAGATAGAGATACCTCCTCCAAATGTTGTCTCAAAGGACCCATATTCATATGAAACTCAAAAGAAGGGTCAAGTGGAGAATGAAGATGTGGGTCAAAGTGTTCCCACGCAACAATTGAAGAAGGTGTTAGCACTTCTTATTTTCTAGCACAAGACTCTGTGTTTTGAATTTTGATGATTTAACATAGGAGTTTTGTTGTCTGGTTATGGCTTTCATTGTAAGTTTTATCCATGTCCTCAATTTTGCAAAGGAACTATTTTTTTTTGTTCCTAGAAAACCCTAGGTGAAGGCTTGTTAAAATAACCCTAAGCTTTTGTTTTGAAGAATAAACCCTAGGTTGTTGATAAATTTTCTAATTTATCGTTACTTTTTCAGCCACTTAAGTTCCTCTTTAAAGAATGTGTTGTATTTCATCATCGATCAAGACCAAAGTCTTTCAAAAATTTGATTTATCTAGTAAGCCTTTTAATTCTTCCTAAGTTTTAAACCCCGATAGTTTTTAATTTTTCCTAAAGCCTCTAGGGTCATTTTTCCTAAGCCACAACAATTTATCGAAACTGTTAAACACTTCCTTGATCTAATGATCAATGTAATCCCACAATGAAGAAGTGATTGAAGTTTACTTATCGTGGGATCGCAACAGTCATTGGATGCTTTAGTAATGAAAATATCAAAGCAAGTGGGACCAGCCTTTAGGGTTTTATGTTTACTAACTGATTGAGATAATCTAATGGTGTGTATTTACTAGGCCTAGTCATAAATAAATTAAAGTACCTTCAGCTATATTTTGATCTAACGGTTAACGTAATCCCACAATGAAAAGATAACCAAGGATTACCGATCACAGCATCATGCTAGCCGTTATATCTTCTAGTCAGCAAGGGATGATGTTAGTGGGGCCAAGAGATAAAGCTTTGTAAAGCTTCTAACTTGTCTCTTTTCATCAGATGATTGTCTCTATGCCTTAATGAAAAGGTGAGGGAAGATTAGTGATTGTGGGATCATGCCAATCATTTGATTGTCCAGGGTAACATAAAGCAAGCCGATGGGGTCAAATCATAGTGAAATAAGGATGAGCATCGGATGATCTTAATCCAATGGTGATCATGAAATCTGAATGCCAATTAAGTCTAAAAGGATTTAGTTTTGATCAGTGTCAGATCTATTTTAATCAAATGAAAGGTATGAAGCCTCAATGGAAAGTTGATTGATAGATAGTGATTGAGGGATCATGACAAATGTCCGATGTGTCTTAAGTGAAGATCAACGGTTTTGTTTTAAACTTGTTATGTTTGGTGCGAAAGATTTCATATCTATTAGACTACAGAATTTCAAATTTTCAAAGAGTTATGGAAAGAACATGTGGCATGGCTAGCAAGAATTAATGATTTTTTGCATATAGAGTATATCTCTCAAATGTTTCATTCCTAAAATCAAAGTTACATAATTTGTAAAAACTTGGGTGGAGCGAAATTGCAAAGCAACTGGTATTTTCTAGAAAATTGTAAACTGATGAGTGTTCTGTGAACTATTGTATATCTGCTATTGTTTTTCTTCAATTTCTATCATAAGGGTTTGGGAGAAGTTTTCAGTGTATTCTTATTTTAGACTTGCTTGACAAAACCCTAGTTTCAAAATGGCACCAAGAAGAGAATTCAAAGGGAAATTAGAGTATCAGGAAAGGGCTGTGTATGATGATCTCTTGGAACAACTTGACCACTCAACTAATGATGCATCTAGGATAAAGGAGCTAGTTCCCAAAAACTCTAGGCTTAGGGTTGTAAATGCTCTATATGACAAAGGGAGTTATATGAGAGATGTGAATATTGAGGTCTCTAGTTTGGTGTTGTTTATGGTTGGTTTTGGATAGAGGCATGCCTTTTCTCCTAGTAGTAATGTATGGCAATTTGATGTTGCAAAACTTGTTGTTCCAAATGTTTTCATGGATGTCAATATTGTTCTTCAAGTTGCATAGATTTATGATCATGTGGAAAGGGTTGTTAGGGATATAAATGGAAACCCTATGATCAGTATTTCAGCTGAAGAAATAAGAGAAGTGTTCAGATTAAGTGAGGCAACCAATGACTTAGAAAAGAAAGACTTTGATAAGCTAAACCAGATTTACAATGCCCATGGGGATTATCTCAGGAATGGTCCTTTGAGGGATTTTTTTAACAAGGTTGGAGGTTTGATTATAGTAGGACCTAATACAAAAGAACCCCTCAAATTAGATTATTTCAATTTGAAAGCAAAGGGTATGTACTGGTCATTGTGTCAGATTTTTGGTGAAGATCCTAGAGAGGGAATGTCAGTTCATTACATGTTTATGATGGTACAGATCTTGTACCCTTACCTAGCATTCACTTTTGAATTTTATCCCTTTTTGGCTGAGTCGGTACACAATGGATTAATAGGAATTCAAAGAGACAAAGTTGATAGACCTTTTTGGTGGTACTCCCTGATGATGTACATGTTCTTTTATAAGGGTGTAGATTATTTTGAAAAGGAAATGGATCTAATGAAGGAGAAGGATGGTGAACAGATGCCAATCCAATTGTGGAACCTAAACATGACTTGGGACAAAAATGAAGCTAGTTTTGTAGCTTTTGACAGATGTTTTGCATCAAGGCTTAGGGCTTTACTATTTTCAAAGAACCCTAGAGTCCCAACAATCCTACTAGATTTTCTTAGGCTGAAGTAGCATGCTACTGACATCAAGATTGTGTACAATTGGGGTGATATTATTTTATACCATGTGTTTACTATATTTAGAGTGTATAGCTTCAAAGGGACTCCTTTATCCTACCATATTAGGTTCCTGTGAAGATTGGAATAGCAAATCTTTTGAGACAAATTGGAGGACTATAGGATGCTGCCCTCACAGGAAGAGGAAGAGGAACTATTTTTCCAATAGTCACTATAGCCCACCAATTTGTGATTACAAAGGGTGGTTGGTCACACATGGATAAAGTTTTGGAACCATATCACATGGCTACTTCAGTAGCTAGGTCTGTAGATCTGAAGGGTTTTTCAAATGACAATTCAAAAAGAGAACCAGATTTGCCTCCATGGATCATGTTTTCAATTTTCCTAAAGATATCATCAGAAATATTTTTGATTTACATGACCAAGAGATTAGGAAAGAGAAGTGGCTAGTGTATAAGAAGACACTATATTTTGTCCAACACTTTGTCAGGGATTATGATCCCTTGAAATATTTTAAACCATTTGAGAATAAGGTGGAAGATCTTATGAGCCACTTTGAGGGTATAATAAAAAACCCTGAATGAAAGGACACAGTGATGCAGATAGAGCTAGAGAGCGCTAAATTTGTCCTAAGTAAACTTGCATTTTCCAGAATGGTTCCCTGGGAAGATATATTGTGCATAAGAGAACTGGATATAGTGTGGTGGTGTCAGGTCCAAGTGTGAAAAAAAAAGTCAAAGAGAAAAAGATATCCCTTCCTCTTCTAGAGGAATATAAATGCAAGATCAAGTAAAGGATTCTCCTATATCACTAGAGAATAGGCCTATAGATATTGACTCTGATTCCCCACCTCCCCAAAAGAGACAGGGGATAGAGGAAAGACCACATCATAGTGAGGAAGCTTACTCTCCCACACAATCACCACTTAACCTTGTTAATCAAGAGGAGGTGATAGAACAGTTATAGAGAATGGGGAACCTACATCAAATTTTCATGACCTATGAGGAAATCAATGAAGGAGTCCTTGAACCTCCCAAAGATGCAAAAATGGACTTAACTATTGGGGAGTTAGCTGGAAAGGAATTATACCCCATCACCAAGCAAGATTGTGATGAATTTCTTATGGATGATGCCTTTGTTAAGGCTAGGGCTTTTATGTAGTTTTTGTGGAAAACTCATATAAGTCAGTTCAAGGAAACATGTGAGAATAGGCAGGAGGAAAATCCACAAAAGGACCTTGTTTTCATTGAGGATGAGGTAAGGAATGAGATGATGCAAATATTTGATAAAGTTACTACAGAATAGGGGAGAGAACTAGTAAGAAATGAAGGGGTACTCAGCCTCCCTGAGTGGGATATTGTTGATGCAATTGTCCTAGATGCTGTTAGGAAGAAGGTCACACTAGTACATAAGACCAAAGATGAAGTAGAACAAGAAATTGAAGGTGTCACTTTCAGTGATGAACACCAAGATTTGTTCATGTGGTCTATAAGAAAGGATGAAGGAAAAAAGGGGAAACAAATTTTCAGAAGTGATCTCTCTTGCAGCTTGCTAGTCAAAAGAGTTAGTGAAACTTCAAGGGTTGAAGCTTTAGGATTAACCCTTGAAACTACTAAGCTTAGTATGAAGGTAAGAGAGAAGGACTCTAAGGAAAAAGAAGAGTTGACATTAAAACTTAAAACAGTTTTAAAAGCATATGATGAAATGAAGAAGGAGATCAGTGAGAAGGATAAGATAATAGAAGAATTAAGGAGGTTGGGTGAACAAGGTCCAATTCAGATGCCTGGACAATTAAAAATTGCTTCCACCCCTACCATACCTCCTTCATCTAGTCTTATCATTGAATATCATCCTTCCCCCATGCCTCCACTTACTCATGAGGAATTGTTGATAGAAAGGGAAATGCTAGAGGATGCAAGGAGGGCCCTTATTGAAAAGGGAAAGAGAAAAAAAAGTGAAAGACAATTGTTTAATGAGGGAAAGTTGGAATTCCATATGAAATATGATGAAAAAGTAAGGGATACAATTTTGTAGTTATCCCAAAGCAGTGAGCCAAAGGGAATTTACTAGACTGGAGAGGAGTTGATAAAGATTTTGAATTCTTTTAAAGAAGAAATTGCCACTATAGACCCAATTTTGGATATATGGGTTGCTAGAAGAGATAAAATGAACTTATTTTATTCTTTAAATAAGGCCCAAGAGGTTCTCAATGAACAAATAAAGAATACTCATAAGTTAGTTAAAAGCTTGCTTGAGTTTGCAGTCAAAAGGGAAAATGTAAAAAGAAAGGCATCAGTATTAAAGGGGAGATATTATCAAGATTGTTTTCAAATGTTTCCCAGTCTTTTCAAAAAGAATGGAGAGATAAAGGACAAAAAGATGTGGTTAGGACAACTAGATGATGAGTTGTCAATCAGAGTAAGTAGCATTTTAAATATAGACAGTAACATCCTTTTTGTCCAAATAGTTGAAATTTTGGAAGATGTTATAGTACATTTGGAGTCCCTTAACAAGGAGGTTCAAGAACTCCTTCATATTTTTTGAAAGAGGAAAAGATAAAAGAGACACCCACTAAAATTACAATAGGTGGCACCTCCCTTGCCCCCTAAACAAAGAAAACTGCAAGGAGAATTTGTATGTAAGAACAACAAGAAAAACAAAACTTGGAAAAGATAGAATTGATTTTGGAAATTTTTACAAAAGCTTGGCACACAAATCAATGGACAATTTTGTAAAATGCAATAGAATATTTATTTTGTACATACTGAGTTGTGTCTCATATGATGTAATGTTTTGTCTTTTCCTAAATGATCCATTGCTTGTTTGCAATCCTTATTTTTTATAAAAGGATTTCCACGATCATTTAGAAGGACCAGAATTTAAAGAGTTTTTTCTTGTATTAGGTTATGTGGTTATAAGAAATATCAAGTTCTTTGGTTTTCAGCCATTATTGAATTGGTTTATGATTTTAAAGCATAGTGTATACATGAAACATGATTCAACATATTTGAATATAAAATCTAGGGTTTACATCTCTCCTTTGTGTACATTTCTTTTGTTAGGAATAGTCGCAAGATATAACTGAGAGGAGGGGGGTGAATCAGTTATCTACAAGTTTCAATTATTTATCCAATTAAGTATACTTAAACTTTAATCAAAAACACAATGAAAGAACACTTGAACACAACACCAATATTTTGGTTACGGGGAAATCCAAATAGGTAAAAACCCTGGTGGGAATTAACACCCACAAATAAATTGCACTAGTGTATAATGATCCTTGTTAGAAGATCTTATAACCCTGTTAGGAGTTGATCTTTGCAATGAAATAAGTATAGTGACTTGGTCAAGGGTTGAACCCTGTTAGGAGTCTTTTATGATTAACCCTATTAGGAGTGAGGATGCACTGTCCGAGAACTCACTTCTCAAAGGGGTGAAGGATACAACCTTTTGAATAACAGATATACACTATATCTGGATCTTGGTGAACTATGCTTAGACCTGCTATCTGGATTAGTTCCAATGAATAGAATATACTATTTACTTGGTCACATAGACCTTCTACTGATGGCTCAACACTTCACACTCTCTACTCTGCTCTTCACATTCAACCATGAACCATGCCTTAGCAATCTCAAATGATTGCCTATAAATATATTTCCTCTAAATGATATAATCAAGTCAGCCTATTAGAACCACCTTGAAATCATATTAGATAAATAATAAAATTATTCAATAACATCTCACTTGGCTCTACTAAGCATGCAACACAACCTGGGACCTATATAAATCAATAAGTGTAAACACAAGCTACACATTGTCAACTTCACAAAATTAACACATACTTTCTCCTCAAGCTGAATTACTTCATGTGCTCTTAACCAAACATTCTTAACTATTCTCTAATCACTAATCCAAGCATGCATACCAAAATGATAGGTGCAACTCTTGTACCAATATAATCTTTGTCGGCTATTCTGGATAAACACAAGAAACTGTAACTGGTGAATAGCAACTGCATAGATTCATTTTGACTACACATTAGACTATGCATCCATGAATGTAACATCACTAACATGTCTCCATCACATATTCAAAGGCACAAGGCTTCATGATAATTGTACGAACAATCACACACAGAACACTACCTATAACTCTGTCAGAAGCACCGCTGACACAAGCTACTATATAACTATCTATATTAACTATTAACCTCTGCATCAATGATATCATGCTGATAACATGTCCATGTTATATATACTCAGCTTACTATACAAGTCTACCATGCATGCTACTTACCATATGTTGTCATCAATGAAAAACATACAGTCAGTACTGGCTTGCCAACAAATCTCCAACAATCTCCCACTTTGGCATTGATGACTTTATATGGAATGAAAAATACCACCAATCCAAATGAATAATTCTTTTATAAAATTCTCCATTTCCTCATCAAAACTCCCCCAAGGATGAGTCCTCCATCTACTACAATATTCTTTAATATTCTCCATTTCCTCAACTGAACTGCTTCTGAATACTTCTCTTGCTTACTACTCCCCCTTTCATATGACTTCCTTTTTAATGTTATTTTTCATGACTATATATTACTCCCCCTTTGACATCAATGGAAAAGGGTTCCACTTGTTTAAGCTCCGGTACTACTTCTGAAGTAGATTAGTCAACCATCCATTAGTCACTGAGGACTGATGCTTTCTTTACTTTCTCTAATCAAAATCAGGGAAGGGAATTACTCCCAGCTTCTCCTTGAGATACTCAAAAGTATCCTTCAGCAAAGGCTTTGTGAATATATTTTCTAGTTGTTCCTTTGTATTCAAAAAATCTAAATTCACTTCTTTCTTTGCCACTTTCTCTCTAAGGAAATGATACTTAATCTCGATGTGTTTTGTCTTTGCATGCATGATAGGATTCTTTGACATATTGATAGTGCTAGTGTTATCACAATGAATAACAATAGGATAATCAATCTGAATGCCAAAATCCTTTATCAATTGCTTGATCCAAGCAATTGTAGAACAATTTAGAGCTACTGCAACATACTCTTCTTCTATTATTGACTAAGAAATACAATTCTGCTTCTTGCTTGTCCAAGTGATAAGTCTGTTACCAAAAAACACTGCTCCTCCTGATGTACTCTTTCTATCATCAATGCATCCTACCCAATCAGCATCTGTATATACATGAAGCTCAACATTCTTTGAGTTAGGATACCATAGACCATAATCTATAGTGCCCTATAGATATCTGAATATTCTCTTTACTGCCATGAGGTGACTTTGTTTAGGCTCTGTTACAAATCTTCCAACAATACGAATTGCATTGGAAATGTCTAGTCTTGTTTGAGTAAGATATATGAGCTTACCAATCATAGATTTGTACAATGTTGTATCTACTACTGGGGAATCATCTTCTTTTGTAAGCTTGCAACCTGTTATCATAGGTGTACCCACTGGTTTGCAATCATCCATCTTGAACTTCTATAATATTTCTTTCACATACTTAGACTGATTTATGAAAATTCCTTTCTCTGTCTGTTGCACATTTAATCCCAAAAAGTATTTGATAGGTCCAATCATACTCATCTCAAACTCGCTCTGCATCTCCTTAGCAAAATCTACACTAAGTTTTCCATTACCCCTAAAGATAATGTCATCAACAAATATAGCTACAAGTAGTAGTCCTTTAGATGTCTCTCTTATCAATAGATTACAATCTGCTACTCCTTTCTAGAATCCATTTTTTTTAGATATCCATCAAGTTTCTCATACCATGCTCTAGGGGCTTGCTTAAGTCCATAGAGGGCTTTCCTAAATCTTCATACCATATTAGGCTTCTCTAATAAGGTGAATCCTTTTGGATGCTCAATGTAAACTTCTTCTTTTAGCTCTCCATTCAAAAATGTTGACTTGACATCTATCTTATAAACTTTGAGGTTTTTGAATGTTGCATAAGCTAGAAACAACTTAATGGCTTCTATTCTTCTCACTGGTGCAAATGTGTCTGAATAATCAATGCCTTCTCTCTGCACATATCCCTTGCATACTAACCTTTCTTTGTTGCTTACTACTGTACCATCTTCATTCATCTTGTTTTTGAATATCCACTTTGTTCCAATCACATTCTTATCACTAGGTCTTGGAACCAGTTCCCAACAATCATTCTTTATAATCTAATCTATTTCTTCTTTCATAGCATCATGCCAATCTGAATCATTACATGCATCTTCAACACTTAGAGGTTCAATCTGAGCTAGTAAACATATCGCCTCATTGCTTGCTGAGCTCTTTGCTTTTGATCTTGTTGTGACTTTGTTGCTCTGATCTCAAATGATGTCATCTTTGGAGTGATATCTAGATGTAAACTTTGGAACTTTGGGTGATGTTGTCTCGTCTACTTTATGAGTTTCTTCTTCACTTGTTTCAGGGTTTTTGAATAGAACATCAATGTTATCAAACATCTCTTCAAAAACTGTCTCACTAGTGGAAGGTATGGGTTCTTCTTCAATAATAGGTGCATAATCATGATATCTTTCTTGAACCATAAAATTTTCATCAATCTTAACATGAGGACTTTCAATGACCTTCTTTAATCTCAAATTAAAACATCTATAAGCCTTTCTTTTTGTAGAGTAGCCAAGGAAAATACCTTCATCACTTCTTGCATCAAACTTGCATGTTGCTTCATCCCTCTTGATGTAGCACTTTCTTCCAAAGATTCTAAAGTATTTCACTATGGGAACATTACCAAACCATAGCTCATAATGTGTTTTGTCAATGCCAGGCCTCAATTGTATTCTATTGATGGTATAGATGGTTGTATTGACTGCATCTCTCCAATAGGTGTGTGCAACATTTCCTTCAATCATGATGGTGTGCACCATATCAAGGATGATCCTATTCCTTCTTTCTGTAATCCCATTTTGCTGAGGGGTTCTAGGTGAACTCAACTATCTCTTTATGCCATGTTCTTTGTAGTACTCATAGAATCTGTCAGAGGTGAACTCTCCTCCTCTATCCCATCTTAGACAATTTTATCTTTAGTCCAGATTCATTTTCAACCTTAGCTTTGAATATTTTGAACTTATCAAATGCTTTTGACTTATCTTTCAAGAAAGCAACCCACATCATTCTAGTATAATTATCTACAAATAAAATGAAATACCTTTCACCATAGTATGATCTTGTTTGAGTCACTCCACATAGGTAAGTATGAATCAAGTCCAGCTTGTTCTCTGCTAAATTATGCTTTCTTCTAAATGAATTCCTCACATGCTTTCCCATTACACATTTCCTGCAAATAGTATCAACTGGCTTTGCTATGCTAGGTAGATCTCTTGCTGCCTTCATATTGCTTATCTTTATTATGTTATCAAAATTGATATGACATAGTCTTTTGTGCCATAGCCAACTGTCATCTACTTTATCAACAAAATAACTTGCTTCTGAATTAAGCTGAAAAATATTACCTTTAGTCTTTGAACCTGATGAAATCATTATACCATCTTTGTTTTTAATGATGCACTTGTTGTCTTTGAACTTCAATTGATGCGTATGTGTAGGATCATGGTATGCCAAACTAGGCCCTTAAGTGGCAATGTAAATTCAAAAATTTAGGTTTAGGCAAGTTGACATAAAAATTTGAACAAGTTATAAATATTATATCAAAAATATGTAAGAAGAGAATCTGTAGAAAATTGAATTTAGTTTTTAAGATACTAGGCCTTTTTTTTGAAAAACAATTATTCTATATGTTGAAAATTTCAAATTTCAATGTAGTAGTACAAAAATTTTAGGAAAAAAATAAGAATTAGGTGTATGTCTGACCACCTTAAACACCATCAAATGATATATTTTTTTACAAGATTCTAGATATAAGTAGTAGAATCATGTCCAAGTCCAAATGTGACACATATTTTTTTGTAATTTTTTTCAGGTAAATAATTAATTCTGATTTTTCTTCTACAAATTTTCCAGAATACAAAAACTCTCGTGTCTAACCACGTTAACTTAGTCTAAACTTTATCAAATTGAAATTTTATTTTTATTTTTCTTGCAGTAGGAAAATAATAGAATGTGACGCATATTTTGGATTTCAAAAATGTTATACAGTTTGAAAGTTATAGCTATTTTTCAATAAGTCTATCAATCGGGACTAGAAAGATAACAAGTAGGTGTATGTCTAACCACATTAAATAAAATGAAATGATAATATTTTTTTATAAGCTTCTAGGTAAAAGTACTAGACTCATGTCTGGATGTGATGTATATTTTTTTGTATTTTTTTCTAAGTAAATAATTAATAATGATTTTTTTGCTACAAATTTTCTTAAATATAAAAACTATTGTGTCTAACCACCTTAATTTAGTCTAAACTTCATCAAATTGAAAGAATTGTTTATTATTATTGTATAAGGTGAAGCATAGAATGTGATGTATGTTTCAGATTTTAAAAATGTTATATTGTTTGAAAGTTATAGTTATTTTTTGAAGAGTCTATCAATCAGGACTTTTTTTCACATCACCACTTTTTGGCATACCATGATCCTACACATACCTTGATAACCTTTGTCAAGAAACTACCCAACACTAAGAAGGTTATGCTACAAACCATCTACATAAGGAACATCATTAGTATTTTTCTTCCCATCCAATGCGATAGCTCTTCTACCAATGATAGGTTTAGGGGTGTTGTCTCCAAATCTAACTATGCCACCATTGTATTTGTCCAGATGAACAAAACTATCCTTATCACCTATCATGTGATGTGAACAACCGCTATCTATAATCCAATCAGTTCTTATGTCTTCTTGTGAAATCAGTGCTAGCTCTTGTTCCTTTTTCTCATTTTCATGATCCATCTCATTATTCATCTTATCTATAAAAGAAATGAATCCAATTTCCTGTTTAGTTGAATCATCATCTGATACTCCATCACTAGCATAGTAGCATTCCTTTGGCTTGTAGTTATTTTGAACTTCTTAACTCTTGTAGGACACTTAGATGCAAAGTGACCAATCTTATTACATGAAAAGCATTTGAATGGTAATTGACCTTCATATTTTTGATAAAGGGTGCTCCCCTTAATACCAAAAATATATAATAGAAACAGAGAAACAACAACAACAATATGCAAGAACAGAAAATTGGCTTCTTATTATCTCGACAAATGTGGAATTACAAACTTTTAAAATTACAATATGAAAAGCCACATGGGCATTCCCTTACAATATTCTATAGGACAAAGCCTCAAATTATTACCCAGATCTACTACCTAGAACTATTCTGAATTGCCTAAGACAATAATACAGCCTTCCTTATATAGGCAATTTTCCACCACCTGGGAAGGTTCCAAAATTTTAGCCAATAAGGCCGACCAAACTTAGAATTATTTTATTTTACATTTTATTACATCATAGTCAGCTCAAGATAACCTTTGAAATCCGAACAGAAATTTTGAAGAAAATTATTCTCTGCCATTTCAGGTGGCCCAACTTCCAAAGACCATAAGTCATCACCAGTTGACCCGATCGGCTATTATAACCCCATTTCGGAAATGCCACAAAGCGCTCTACAGGCTTGTCCCATGCAAGCGCCCATCACCCAAATTTTTGACCTCATTTGGGGCCTTTAAAGCCTTCAAAACTGAGTTCAAAGTTTATGTACCCTGCTACCAATACCGAAAATCTTCAATATCTTCCACTATACACTTGATTTGGAAATGAAACTTTACTGGAAGACTTATATGACCAAAATGAACCTCCAAGAAAGAAATCAGATCATTTTGAGCACATACGAAAATTACCAAAAATAGTAACTTTCCATAAATAGCAGCTCTGCACAAAATAGCCCTTATTGAATATAAAAATAGAAATATATTTGGGTGATGCAAGATTGCTCTTACACCCAGGATGCTCCTGCATTAGACACCCAGGGTAATTTGAGAAGTGACCCTGTCACGACTCAGGTGTGTAGAGGAAAACCAAGACGATTAACCTCCACCCTTCTTAGCCATGATGAATCTTCAATAGGTCATCCTTTCCACTTGACCAGATATTCTTCATATGTCTTTTTGCTTGTGCTTCTGCCAACATGACTGTCCATTATATCTTTGATCTCCTTAGTGTCTCAACTAGTTGTTGGAATACTCCACTATGCTCCTATGATCTCATCTTCAACACCCCCTTCATGATACTCTGTCAAATCTGAAATGTTAAACACTGGTGAAATATTTAGCTCGATAGGAAATCCTACCTCATATGCATTTTCTGAATCATGTTTCTTTAGTATCTTACATGGTCCAAACTTCTTCATTTTCAGCTTGTTATATGTACCAACTGGAAACCGCTCCTTCCGCAAATGAACCATGACTTCATCACCAGCCTGAAATTCCTTATACCTCCTTTTCTCATCTGCCTTAGCTTTATACTGTGTGTTCATCTTGGTAATATGCTTCCTCACCTCCCCATGGATGTTCTTCAAGAGTTCTTCAAAATCCTCAGCTTCAGCACTACTTATTTCTCCTTTATCTATCTTCCTCAATTCAAATGCATTTCTCATACTACTTCCATATACAATCTGGAATGGTGATTTACCAATGCTCCTATTGACAGAATTATTGTATGCAAATTCTGCCTGTGGTAAAATCAGATCCCATCCTGTTGGCTTATCTCCAACCAAACATCTCAGCAAATTTCCCAAACTCCTATTCACCACCTCTATCTATCCATTAGTTTGTAGATGATGCGATGAACTAAATTTCAAATCTGTCTTCAACTTCTTCCATAATGTATGCCAGAAATATCCAACAAACTTAGTGTCCCGATCTAAAACTATGGTCTTTGGGAAACCATGAAGTCTCACTACTTCTCTGAAAAACAATTCTGCTACATGAACAACATCATTAGTCTTCTTACAAGGAATGAAATGTGCCATCTTTAAAAATCTATCAACCACCACAAAAATTGAATCATGTCCCCACTGAGTCCTCGATAAACCAAGAACAAAGTCCATGCTGATATCCTCCCAAGGCTTCTCGAGTACAAGTAATGGCTAATACAACCCTATATTCTGCTTCACTCCTTTCGCCATCTGACATACTCTGCAACTCTATACAAACTTCTTCACATCTTGCTGCAACTGTGGCCAATAATAATTCTCACTAACCAAAGAAAGGGTTTTATCATGACCAAAATGTCTAGCCAATCCGCCGCTATGCTTCTCCTTGATGAGATTCTCCCTCATAGAACTTTTTGGAATGCACAACTGACTCCCTTTGAATAGCATATCATCCTAGATGATGAAATCTAGCCATCTCGTCCTGTCTAGAGTAACAGGTTCTGTACAAGCTTTCCAAGCTTCACCAAAATCAGGATCCTCTGGATACAAATTCTTGAGTTCCTTGAACCCAACCACTTCAATCTGCATTTCTATCAGCAATAGTTTCCTTCTGCTAAGAGCATCTGCAACCCTATTAGACTTTCCACTCCTGTGTTTCAGAACAAATGTATAAATCTACAAAAACTCAACCCATTTCAAATGCCTCTGATTCAACTTTCCTTGACTATTCAAATATTTCAAAACTTGATGATCAGTATACAAAAAAAACTCCTTAGGAATCAGATAATGTCTCCACTTCTTTAATGCCTAAACTATAGCATAAAATTCCTAATCATAAATAGAATATTTCCTCTTGGCATCATTTAACTTCTCACTAAAATAAGCAACAGGTTTACCTTCTTAGCTCATAACAGCTCCTATTGCAGTACCACTAGCATCATAATCTACTTGAAACACCTTATTAAAATCTGGAAGTGCTAAAATAGGTTGTACTATAACCTTTTGTTTCAACAATTGAAAACTCTTTTCTGCCCCATTAGTCCACTTAAATTCTTTTCTATCCCCTCTCATTGTTTCAGTCAAGGGTCCACAAATACTGCCAAAATTTTTGATAAACTTTCTATAAAAGCTAGCTAGACCATGAAAATATCTTATCTTAGTAGCATTCCTTGGAGTAGGCCATTCAAGGATAGCCTGCACCTTCTCTAGGTCCATTTTTAGACCTTCTGCTGAAACTACAAAGCCCAAATACACCAACTCTTTCTTCACAAAACTGCACTTCTTCAAATTAATCAACAATTTTTCATCTCTCAGCTTCTCAAATACAATATGAATATGTATCATATGCTCCTTCAATGTCTTACTAAAGATCAGAATATCCTCCAGGTAAACAATGACAAACTTACCTAGAAATTCTTTCAGAACCTCATTCATGAGCCGCATGAAAGTGCTCGGTGCATTGGTTAGCCCAAAAGGTATGACTAACCACTCATACAGTCCTTCCTTTATCTTTAAGGCAGTCTTCTATTCATCTCCTTCTCTGATCCGAATCTGATGATATCCACTCTTAAGATCTATCTTTGAGAAATACATAGCTCCACTCAAACAGTCCATAATATCATCCATTCATGGCAATGGAAACCTATACTTGATTGTGATCTTGTTTATTTCCCTAGAATCTGTACACATCCTCAATTCTCCATTCTTCTTTGGTGCTAATATCGCTGGTACAGCACAGGGACTCAAACTTTCACGGATCAATCCTTTCTATAACAACTCATGTACTTGTCTGTTCAACTCCTCACTTTCTGCAGGTGTCATTCTGTGTGCTACCTTATTCAGAAAACTCACTCCTGGGATTAAGTCCATCTGATGACTGATCTTCCTGACTGGTGGTAATCCATCAGGCATGTTATTGGATACAATATCCTGAAACTCATTCAACAAATCTGCAACTTCCACAAGGACATCTTCTACTTTCTCTTTACCAGCTTTTGGAATTAAAGAAAAACATACATGCTCATGCCTCATACCATCTAGGAAATTTCTTCCATCAACAAAAGTTATCCTTGCATTACCACATATCTTTTCTTTAGTCTCCTTCAATGGTTTTAGCTTATGTCACACTCCATCCTTTGTCATGGAGTAGGTATTCGCACGACCATCATGTACAACACATCTGTCAAACTGCCATGGTCTACCCAACAACATATGACATGCATCCATAGATATGATATCACACAATACCTCATCTTGGTATCTGCCAACCTTGAACTTCACTAGGCATTGTTCATTGACCATGACCTTGTGGCCATCCTGTACCCAGGCAATCCGATATGGATGTGGGTGTTTCTGTCTCTTGAGCTTCAACTTTGTCACCATCTCTTCTGACACCAAATTGTCAGTGCTTCCACTATCAATAATCACATCACAACATTTACCTTCACACTTGCACCTGGTGCAAAACAGGCTCCTCCTTTGCTCAGGTTCATTCTCACCACTCAATAGGACTCTTCTGTTAATCAACATTTCTCCTCTTTCAGCATCTTCAGAATTTGATGATCTAGCATCTTCATGTGCAACTCTGGCCTGGCCTTCATTTCTCCTGTCTATTCTTCCTTGGCGTTGAGGACATTCAAATGCCCTACGACCTTCTTCTCCACAGTGAAAACATGTTCCATGGAAGCCACCTCTTCCAGATCTTTGTCCTCTTCCTCTTCCCCTCTGATCTCTATTATTCTGATCCTGGAAGTGATTGGAATTATTTCCTCACTGATTCTGACTGCTACTGGCCTCATCCTTCTTTTTTGGATCTTCATTTTGGCCACCATATGACCACCCACCTGATCTTCCACCGTGACCTCTTCTGTTTTGTCTGCTCTCAAACTTCTTGTTTAACTTTTCCTCTACTTTTAGGGCAAACTGGTATGCCTCTTCAATACTGTTCATTCAAACCAGATTCAGCTCCTCCTGAATGCTCGGCCTCAACCCATTCAGGTAACGGGAAACTTTCTCCTTATCAGCTTCTGCATGGCCTGTTCTAATGAGGAGCCGATAAAACTCCTCAGTATACTCTTGAACAGATCTTCCCGCTTGCTTCAAACTTTGCATTTTCTTTAGTAGGTCAAGCTCATAATCAACAAGAATGAACTGTCCCTTCAATTTATCCACCATCCGATCCCATCTCAAGATTTTTTCCTTGCCCCTTCTATTTCTCTCAAACTGAATTTCTTGCCACCATATCTTCGCATGACCTTTCAGTCTGGCCTTCGCAAATTTGACCCTATCAGGATTCTCAACATCTTCATACTCAAAATATTCCTCACATTCATTGATCTAGTTGATCAATTCTTCTGGGTTAAGATTTTCAGAAAATGTAGGGACCTCAATCTTAGG
Source organism: Chamaecyparis obtusa (assembly GCA_027943335.1). Classification (NCBI taxonomy): domain Eukaryota; kingdom Viridiplantae; phylum Streptophyta; class Pinopsida; order Cupressales; family Cupressaceae; genus Chamaecyparis; species Chamaecyparis obtusa. Next base: position 350,945 of record BSBK01002804.1, read on the forward strand.
TCTTTTCCCAATCTTGGAAATGGCCCGAAAAAGTCTTTCTTCCTCCTGGTTAACAATTTTGACTTCTTCTTCATCTTCTTCTTCGGCTTCATCCTCTCTTTCATCTCTGACATTAAGATTCATTCCTCTACGAATCTCTTCTTGCAATGCTCGCACTTGTCTCTGGAGCGCTCTAACCTCAGGTGTTACAACACCAGCTCTTCTGCCACGTTCCCTTTGTGGAGGCATTTTCGCGATGCGCGCTGAAACCCTAACCACAGTCCTAATGCAAACTGCCTCACAGTTGGTGATCTATTTACACACTTAGGAACTCTTGCTCTGATACCACTTGATGAAGGGTGCTCCCCTTAATACCACAAATACATAATAGAAATAGAGAAACAACAATAACAATATGCAAGAACAAAAAATTGGCTTCTTATTATCTCCACAAATATGGAATTATAAAATTTTAGAATTACAATATGCAAAGCCACATGGGCATTCCCTTACAATATTTTGTATGACAAAGGCTCGAATTATTACCCAGATCTACAACCCAGAACTATTCTGAACTGCCTATGACAATAATACAGCCTTCCTTATATAGGCAATTTTCCACCGCCTGGAAAGGTTCCAAAATTTTAGCCAATAAGGCCGACCAAACTTAGAATTATTTTATTTTACATTTTATTACATCATAGTCGGCTCAAGATAACCTTTGAAATCCGAACAGAAATTTTGAAGAAAATTATTTTTCGCCATTTCAGGTGGCCCAACTTCCGAAGACCATAAGTCATCACCAGTTGACCCGATCAGCTATTATAACCCCATTTTAGAAATGCCACGAAGCACTCTATAGGCTTGACCCATGCAAGCGCCCATCACCCAAATTTTTGACCTCATCCGGGGCCTCTAAAGCCTTCAAAACTGAGTTCAAAGTTTATGTACCCTGCTGCCAATAATGAAAATCTTCAATATCTTCCAATATACACTTGATCTGGTAATGAAACTTTACTGGTAGACTTATATGACCAAAATGAACCTCCAAGAAAGAAATCAGATCATTCTAAGCACATACAAAAATTAAAAAAAATAGTAACTTTCCATAAATAGCAGCTCTACACAAAATAGCCCTTATTGAATATAAAAATAGAAATATTTTTGCGTGATGCAAGATTGCTCTTACACCCAGGATGCTCCTGCATCAGACACCTGGGGTAATTTGAGAAGTGACCCTATCACAACTCAGGTGTGTAGAGGAAAACCAAGACGGTTAACCTTCACCCTTGTTAGCCATGATGAATTTTCAATAGGTCATCCTTTCCACTTGACCAGATATTCTTCATATGTCATGTTCCTTGTGCTTCTGCCAACACGACTATCCAGTATATCTTCGATCTCCTTAGTGTCTAAACTAGTTGCTGGAATACTCCACTGTGCTGCTGTGATCTCATCTTCAACACCCCCTTCATGATACTCTGTCAAATCTGAAATGTTAAACACTGGTGAAATATTTAGCTCAGTAGGAAATCCTACCTCATATGCATTTTCTGAATCATGTTTCTTCAGTATCTTATATGGTCCAAACTTCTTCATTTTCAGCTTGTTATATGTACCAACTGGAAACCGCTCCTTCCACAAATGAACCATGACTTCATCACTAGCCTGAAATTCCTTATACCTCCTTTTCTCATCTGCCTTAGCCGTATACTATGCATTCATCTTGGTAATATGCTTCCTCACCTCCCCATGGATGTTCTTCAAGTGTTTTACAAAATCCTCAGCTTCAACACTACTTATTTCTCCTTTATCTATCTTCCTCAATTCAGATGCATTTCTCGGACTACTTCCATATACAATCTGGAATGGTGATTTACCAGTGCTCCTGTTGACAGAATTATTGTATGCAAATTCTACTTGTGGTAAAATCAGATCCCATCCTGTTGGCTTATCTCCAACCAAACATCTCAGCAAATTTCTCAAACTCCTATTCACCACCTCTGTCTGTCCATCAGTTTGTGGATGATGCGATGAACTAAATTTCAAATCTGTCTTCAACTTCTTCCACAATGTATGCTAGAAATATCCAACAAACTTAGTGTCCTGATCTGAAACTATAGTCTTTGGCAAACCATAAAGTCTCTCTACTTCTCTGAAAAACAATTCTGCTACATAAACAACATCATTAGTCTTCTTGCAGGGAATGAAATGTGTCATCTTTGAAAATCTATCAACCACCACAAAAATTGAATCATGTCCCCACTAAGTCCTTGGTAAACCAAGAACAAAGTCCATGCTAATATCCTCCCAAGGCTTCTCTGGTACAGGTAATGGCTAATACAACCTTGTATTCTGCTTCACTCCTTTTGCCATCTGACATACTCTGCAACTCTGTACAAACTTCACATCTTGCTGCAACTGTGGCCAATAATAATTCTCACTAACCAAAGAAAGGGTTTTATCATGACCAAAATGTCCAGCCAATCCTCTGCTATGATTCTACTTGATGAGATTCTCCCTCATAGAACTTCGTGGAATGCACAACTGACTCCCTTTGAATAGCATATTATCCTGGATGATGAAATCCATCCATCTTATCCTGTCTAGAGTAACAGGTTCTGTACAAGCTTTCCAAGCTTCACCAAAATCAGGATCCTCTGGATACAAATTCTTGAGTTCCTTGAACCCAACCATTTCAATCTGCATTTCTGTTAGCAATAGTTGTCTTCTTCTAAGAGCATCTGCAACCCTATTAGACTTTCCACTCCTGTGTTTCAAAACAAATGTATAACTCTGCAAAAACTCAACCCATTTCAAATGCCTTTGATTCAACTTTCCTTGACTATTCAAATATTGCAAAGCTTGATGATCAGTATACAAAAAAAACTCCTTAAGAAGCAGATAATGTCTCCACTTCTTTAATGCCTGAACTATAGCATAAAATTCCTGATCATAAATAGAATATTTCCTCTTGGCATCATTTAACTTCTCACTAAAATAAGCAATAGGTTTACCTTCTTGGCTCATAACAGCTCCTATTGCAGTACCACTAGCATCACAATCTACTTGAAACACCTTATTAAAATCTAGAAGTTCTAAAATAGGTTTTTCTGCAAACTTTTGTTTCAACAATTGAAAACTCTTTTCTGCCCCATTAGTCCACTTAAATTCTTTTCTATCCCCTCTCATTGTTTCAGTCAAGGGTCCACAAATACTACTAAAATTTCTGATAAACTTTCTGTAAAAGCTAGCTATACCATGAAAAGATCTTATCTCAGTAGCATTCCTTCGAGTAGGCCATTCAAGGATAGCCTACACCTTCTCTGGGTCCAGTTTTAGACCTTCTGCTGAAACTACAAAGCCCAAATACACCAACTCTTTCTTCACAAAACTACACTTCTTCAAATTAATCAACAATTTCTCTTCTCTCAGCTTCTCAAATACCATACGAATATGCAATATATGCTCCTCCAATGTCTTACTAAAGATCAGAATATCATCCAGGTAAATAATGACAAACTTACCCAGAAATTCTTTTAGAACCTCATTCATGAGCCGCATGAAAGTGCTCAGTGCATTGGTTAGCCCAAAAGGCATGACTAACCACTCATATAGTCCTTCCTTTGTCTTGAAGGTAGTCTTCCATTCATCTCCTTCTCTGATCCAAATCTGATGATATCCACTCTTAAGATCTATCTTTGAGAAATACATAGCTCCACTCAAACAGTCCATAATATCATCCATTTGTGGCAATGGAAACTTGTACTTGATTGTGATCTTTTTTATTGCCCTAGAATCTGTACACATCCTCCATTCTCCATTCTTCTTTGGTGCTAATACCGCTGGTACAGCATAGGGACTCAGACTCTCACAGATCAATCCTTTCTGTAACAACTCATGTACTTGTCTATTCAACTCCTCATTTTCTGTAGGTGTCATTCTATGTGCTACCTTATTCGGCAAACTCACTCCTGGGATTAAGTCCATCTAATGACTGATCTTCCTGACTAGTGGTAATCCATCACCTACGTTATTGGATACAATATCCTGAAACTCATTCAACAAATCTGCAACTTCTACAGGGACATCTTCTACTTCCTCTTTACCAACTTTTGGAATTAAAGAAAAACATACATTCTCATGCCTCATACCATCTAGGAAATTTTTTCCATCAACAAAAGTTATCCTTGCATTACCACATACCTTTTCTTTAGTCTCCTTCAATGGTTTTAGCTTATGTCGCACTCCATCCTTTGTCAGGGAATAGGTATTCGCACGACCATCATGTACAACACATCTGTCAAACTGCCATGGTCTACCCAACAACATATGACATGCATCCATAGATATGATATCACACAATACCTCATCTTGGTATCTGCCAACCTTGAACTTCACTAGGCATTGTTCATTGACCATGACCTTGTGGCCATCCTGTACCCAGGCAATCCGATATGGATGTGGGTGTTTCTGTCTCTTGAGCTTCAACTTTGTCACCATCTCTTCTGACACCAAATTGTCAGTGCTTCCACTATCAATAATCACATCACAACATTTACCTTCACACTTGCACCTGGTGTGAAACAGGCTCCTCTTTTGCTTAGGTTCATTCTCACCACTCAACAGGACTCTTCTATTAATCAACATTTCTCCTCTTTCAGCATCTTCAGAATTTGATGATCTAGCATCTTCATGTGCAACTCTGGCCTGGCCTTCATTTCTCCTGTCTATTCTTCCTTGGTGTTGAGGACATTCAAATTCCCTATGACCCTCTTCTCCACAGTGAAAACATGTTCCACGGAAGCCACCTCTTCCAGATCCTTTTCCTCTTCCTCTTCCTCTCTGATCTCTATTATTCTCATCCTAGAAGTGATTGGAATTATTTCCTCATTGATTTTGACTGCTACTGGCCTCATCCTTTTTTTTCGGATCTTCATTTCGGCCACCATATGACCACCCACTAGATCGTCCACCATGACATCTTCCATTTTGTCTGCTCTCAAACTTCTTGTTCAACTTTTCCTCTACTTTTAGGGCAAACTAGTATGCCTCTTCAATACAGTTCATTCGAACCAGATTCAGCTCCTCCTGAATGCTTGGCCTCAACCCATTAAGGTAACGGGCAACTTTCTCCTTATTAGCTTTTGCATGGCCCGTTTCGATGAGGATCTGATAGAACTCCTCAGTATACTCCTGAACAGATCTTCCTGCTTGCTTCAAACTTTGCATTTTCTTCAATAGGTCAAGCTCATAATCAACAGGAATGAATTATCGCTTCAATTTATCCACCATCCGATCCCATCTCATGATTTTTTCCTTTCCCCTTCTATTTCGCTCCAACTGAATTTCTTGCCACCATATCTTCGCATGACCTTTCAGTCTGGCCTTCACAAATTTGACCCTATCAGGATCCTCAACATCTTCATACTCAAAATATTCCTCACATTCATTGATCCAGTCGATCAATTCTTCTGGGTTAAGATTTTTAGAAAATGGAGGGACCTCAATCTTAGGTCTTTTCCCAATCTTGGAAATGGCCCGAAAAAGTCTTTCTTCCTCCTGGTTAACAAATTTGACTTCTTCTTGATCTTCTCCTTCGGCGTCATCCTCGCTTTCATCTCTAACATTAAGATTCATTCCTCTGTGAATCTCTTCTTGTAATGCTCGCACTTGTCTCTGGAGCGCTCTAACCTCAGGTGTTACAACACCAACTCTTCCACCACGTTCCCTTCGTTGAGGCATTTTCGCGATGCGCACTGAAACCCTAACCACAGTCATGGTGTAAACTTCCTCATAGTCGGTGATCTATTTACACACTCAGGAACTCCTGCTCTAATACCACTTGATGAAGGGTGCTCCCCTCAATACCACAAATACATAACAGAAACAGAAAAACAACAACAACAATATGCAAGAATAGAAAATTGGCTTCTTATTATCTCCACAAATGTGGAATTACAAACTTTCAGAATTACAATATGCAAAGCCACATGGGCATTCCCTTACAATATTCTATAGGACAAAGCCTCGAAGCATTACCCATATCTACTACCCAAAACTATTCTGAACTGCCTAAGACAATAATACAGCCTTCCTTATATAGGCAATTTTCCACCGCCTGGGAAGGTTCCAGAATTTTAGCCAATAAGGCCGACCAAACTTAGAATTATTTTATTTGACATTTTATTACATCATAGTCGGCTCAAGATAACTTTTGAAATCCGAACAAAAATTTTGAAGAAAATTATTTTCCGCCATTTCAGGTGGCCCAACTTCCAAAGACCATAAGTCATCACCAGTTGACCCGATCAGCTATTATAACCCCATTTTAGAAACACCACGAAGCGCTCTATAGGCTTGACCCGTGCAAGCGCCCGTCACCCAAATTTTCAACCTCATTTGGGGCCTCTAAAGCCTTCAAAACTAAGTTCAAAGTTTATGTACCCTGCTACCAATACCAAAAATCTTCAATATCTTCCAATAGACACTTGATCTGGCAATGAAACTTTACTGGTAGACTTATATGATCAAAATGAACCTCCAAGAAAGAAATCAGATCATTCTGAGCACATACAAAAATTATCAAAAATAGTAACTTTCCATAAATAGTAGCTCTGCACAAAATAGCCCTTATTGAATATAAAAATAGAAATATTTTTGGGTGATGCAAGATTGCTCTTACACCCAAGATGCTCCTGCATCAATTTTCCTTTTCCTTTCTTTTTTCTTTTAAAAATCATAGCAATGAATTCATCTAGTGTTTTCTCTTCATCATCACAATCATCAAAATTACAAAAAGTGTTTAAGGATTTCTTACCATGGACTAATGTTTTGAAGGTTGTTTCACTTTTAGGCTCTGTCTTCAATCTTGAAATCTCAAAGGCTGAAATTTTGGTGATCAAGGTCTCTCTTTTGAAATTATCTGTAAGATGCATGGTCTCATCAAGGATTTTGATCTTGTTTTCATACTCTGATGTAAGAGTGGTCATCAACTTATCCATAATGTCTTCCTTCAAGATCTCTCCACCATTGTTCCTGATTCTAGGAACTGCTTCATTAATCCTTTGGTTATAGGCTCTAATGTCTTCTTCAGGTAGCATCTCTAATGCATTGTATCTTTTCTTCCATGTCTTTCTGTGTGCATTATTTTCATGTGTATCTCCTTCAAACATGTCTCCTAGGTGCTTCCATATCTTGTAAGTTGTGTCTAGTTTCTTTATTCTTGAAAACTCACTATCAGATAGGGCACTGATAAGGGCTTCTTTTTCTATTGCATTCTGAAGGAACAACTCCTTATCTTTTCTAGTAGCACCATCCTTTGCAAGATTTGCAAGAGAGGGGATCTTGAATTCTTTGATGGTTACTTCAAAAAATTCAAAAGCAATGCACTGCAGATGTGTCACCATTTTGTTCTTCCAATCAAGATAGTTCTCTCCATCAAACTTAGGACTGTCTTTCCTAAAGAATACCATCTAATCAACTTCAAGCTATTAAAATTTCTCTCCAAGGCACTTGGCTCTGATACCAATTGTTAGGAATGGTCCCAAGAGATAACTAAGAGGGGATGGTTGAATCAGTTATCTACATGTTTCAATTCTTTATCCAATTAAGTATACTTAAACTTTAAGCACAAACACAATAAAAGAACACTTGAACACAACACCAATATTTTGGTTAAGGGGAAACCCAAATAGATAAAAACCAAAATGGGAATTAACACCCACAAATAAACTGTTGTAGTGTATAATGATCCTTGTTAGAAGATCTTATAACCCTATTAGGAGTCTTTTATGATTAACCCTATTAGGAGTGAGGACGCACTGTCTGAGAACTCACTAATCAAAAGGGTGAAGGCTACAACCTTCTGAATAATAGATATACACTATATTTGGATATTGGAAAACTGCACTTAGACCTGCTATCTGGATTAGTTCCAATGAATAGCATATACTCTTTACTTGGTCACATAGACCTTCTGCTGATGGCTCAACACTTCACACTCTTTGCTCTCCTCTTCACATTCAACCATGAACCATGCCTTAGCAATCTCAAATGATTGCCTATAAATATCTTTCCTCTAAATGATATAATCAAGTTATCTTGTTAGAACCACCTTGAAATCATATTAGAGAAATAATAAAATTCTTCAATAACATCTCACTCGGCTCTACTAAGCACGCAACACAACCTGGGACTTGTATAAATAAATAAGTGTAAACACAAGCTACACACTGTTGGCTTCACCAAATTAACTCATACTTTCTCCTCAAGCTAAATTACTGCATGCGCTCTTAACCAAACATTCTTAACTCTTCTCTAATCACTAATCCAAGTGCGCATACCTAAATGATAGGCGCAACTCTTGTACCAATATAATCTATGTCGGCTCTTCTAGATAAACACAAGAAACTGTAACTGGTGAATAGAAACTACATAGATTCATTTCCACTATACATTAGACTATGCGTCCATGAATGTAACATCACTAACATGTCTCCATCACATATCCAAAGGTGCAACGCTTCGTGATAACTATAAGGACAATCACACATAGAACACTGTTTGTAACTCTGTCAGGAGCACTACTGACACAAGCTGCTATATAACTGTCTGTATTAACTATTAACCTCTGCATCCATGATATCATGTTGATAACATGTCCATGTTGTATATACTCAAATCTTACTATACAAGTCTTGCATTCATGCTACTTACCATATGTTGTCATCATTGATAAACATATAGTCAGCACTGGCTTGCTAGCAAATCTCTAACATATTTGAGTTATGAGTTTTAAAATTCGGTGCATAGAGTTCTTCTATGTATATGTTACTATTCCTTTGCTTTGATCTAGGATCGAATTAAATAGATTTGGATAGAACATATATTCTTTAGTTTACAAGAGGATTTATATAAGTAGGATAAATCCATAGATGTTTTGATCAATATAATCATAAGGTGGTGGTATTAAAGGGATCCTAGATCAATAACCTTGATTAGTTTTTGTATTTCTTACTTTGCAACAAAGTATAGCCCAATGGATAGGGCAGCGGCTAGAAATGAGTTCATTTTGCAATAATAATTACTTAATAGGGTCTGGTTATATTTTTAAGCATTGATATAAATGTTTTCAAAGATCTTTAAGGTACTGTGACCTACAAGTTGTATCCTATCAAGTGGTAATGGAGAATCAATAAATGACTAGTTATCATTTAGCATTTTCTTATCATTTATCTGTTATATTGAATCCAGTCTGAAGTTATAGAAGTAAGGTTTGTTTTGCTAGATTAGGAGAACCCTCCTTAGTTTTGTGGAGCTAGAAGTTCAGAGGGTAGTCTTGTCCCTATAGTTATTCCAATCATCCCAAATATTCATTCATGGAATCAACCATTCCTCAAAATCTATTTGTGAATGTATTGGTTGTTTTCATGAGCATAAAGTCCATTTTGAAGAACAAATAAAATGGTGACTCTGTTTGGGAATAGAGATGATATAGTCATGATAAATCTTTATTGAGATCTCTGGTATTATAAATTTGTGTCAAATAACATAGGTACAAATTGAGCTAGACTCATGGCCTTCTTATTTATCTAAACCAGTTAGTTACCATTGACGTACTGAGAATTATTTTTCAATTCCATGGTCATGCATTATCTGTGAGAAAATTTTCTAGGATTTGCATTATCTTTTCCTATCATTATTTTGAGATATTCTTTGAATATAAGTACTTTAATCTATTAAGTTAGTGTTATATTTCCCAACTTGTATTGGGTGGCTATTTTGAGAATCTTTGTAGTAGTGTTGAGTGAAAATATTTTGTTATTTTTAACACTTTTTAGATATGATTCATAGGAATACTAGAGCTTGGAGGAAGGATCATCCTAAGGATAAATTATAAGGTGATCTTCCAAGTACATCTAGGGATGGTCAACCAAGAAAAGAAAGGAATGATATAAACATGTCTTAGGCATGAAGACAAAAGAAAAATACTAAGGAAGATGACCTATTACATCATATCCAAGAAGGAAATGCTTTTGAATATGAAGAGGTTGTGGATTTAGGCTTAGGTGCATATGATGATGATTATTCTCCTCATTCTAAAGGAGAGCAAGGAGTACATCATATTAAAAGGATAAAAAATCAAGAATTTCAAGGGCCAGATAGAAGATCAAGAAGTAAAAAAAGAGGTGGGGAAGATAGAAATGCTCCTCCCACTTAGGGATCTTCACCTTCTGAAAGCCCCCATGACACGAGACAAAAAAAAAAGATTTTTTGTTGAAACTTCAAAATTTGAAACTACTCTCCTAGATTCTAAGGATATTTTTGAAGAAGTGTATAATTTGGAGAGAAGAATCTAGGAAAAAATTGCCATTAGAAAAGAAAGAGAAAAGGAAAAGGAGGTTAAGCTGAGACAAGCTCATGTCATATTAGATCAATTAAGGAGGAAATTTCTAGCCTTGGAAGCCATAAATGTTATTGCAACACCTAAACAAAAGAATGAGGAACTTGTTATATGCCTAATTGTTGAAGTTAGAAAACCTAAGGATAAGGGTAAACAGGTTGCAATAGCAATTTTGATTAATGAACCTATTAGAAATGAGGTTCCCCTAGATCAATTGTCCAAATTGGATACTGATCTAGAAATGGCTAAAATAAAAAATGAAATTCTAGCCAAAGAATTGGAGAAGGTGGAACTTGAGGCTACTTCTTTGGAAATGAAAAAGAAGATTTATTTTCTTAGGCAATCGTCAGGCCCTTCTAATGTGGTTAATTCTACTTTGGTACTTGGTGAAAACTATGGAAACTCTACCAAACAAGTTTCCATTGTCACACCATTGATTGCTACAAATGTTGCTAACACATCAAATAATAAAGCATCTAGCTCTCAAAATGATGGATCATTGCAAAGAAGGCCAGTTTGTGTGGAAAGGTACAAACAACTTCTTTTCAATGGCATTCCTAGTTATCCTAATTTGATCCCTAAATAAATTAGAGAAAAGCTTCTGAAATTCACTAGTAATAATGTTGTTACATGTGAAGAGAATTTAAAGAGATCTATGACATGATAGATGATTATGAAATCGACCATGAAGATGTAATTATGAAACTAATTGTTCAATCATTAACTGCAGATGCTAGAGACTACTTTAGAGGAGTCCCACATGACTGTGTTGGTTCATGGGATGATTTTATTAATTATTTCAATGACCAATATGGTGATAAAATAAATGAGGGCTTTATGTAATGAATTCAACAATATTAAGAAAAACCAGAATGAAGAGGTCCTTAAATTTAATGTAAGATTTCAGAAGACAATGCACAAGCTTTTCCAAGTTATGAGATTGGATGAGAAAGTATGTCTAGCAACATATTTAAATGATTTTGATGTAAAGATGGGTTACCTTCTCATGGAAAAAAATCCTAGAACCATTAGGGAAGCTCAGAGATTTTTTGTAAATATTGAAAGCAATAGAAGGGTATCGGGAAAATTAGGTAGAATAGAAGACCCTAAACCTCCTAGGTTTGGAAAGAAAGAATTAGATAAACCTTCCAATATAAAACCTAGAGAGGATGATAATTTTTAAAAAATCCTGAATGCTTTAAAGTATTTAAAGCCCAATGAGAATAGAAACAGGGCTCAAAATAATGACAAACCTCCTTTAATAAATTTAATAGGCAACCTAGGTTGCAGAATCTTCCTTACCATACTCAATGGAATGATGGGAAGCCTAACATCCCAGAAAATAAGGACAAGCCTAATGATAAAACCCCTGACCCTTTGAAAAATCATTTACTTAACATGACCGATGATGTTCCATGGTGCATAGCTTGCCAATCCCCACATGATCCTGACCATTGTGCAGTTTCTCAGAGTGTATCTGTAAATGAGGAACAAGAGGGTGAGGAAGATGAATCTTATGATGACCATGGTTGTGCTATGACTTCTTCACATTTATGTGATTAAATTGATTCTATAGAGGAAGATGAAAACTAGGATGTATCGAATTCCCAGAGTAGAAAGGAAGTCTATCATCAACAAGTTTTTTCTGATGAAGAAGTAGAGAAAATTGAAAACATAATTTGTAATATAGAAGAGGGTGAAGAGCCTATTGTATTGAGAAGACCTTTTGATGAAGAAATAGCTCAAATTACTATAGATATGGTTACTCAGGTGAGGAATAATTATGTTTTGAGAAATAGACAATTGGTAATGCAGATGGTAGACCAATAGGCTTATTTATTAAGAAAAACAATGAAGACACTAAGCAGATACAAGAAAAGGAGAAAACTTCTCATGGTGTCAAGAAGGTAAAAATAAAGAAGGCTAAAAAGCCAAATTTTTTGAATAATGTATACAAGATAAAAGTGAAGACACCAGAGGAAAATATCCCTATTCCCCAAGTTGACAATAAGAAACAAAAGGGAGATAGGATGAAACATGCCTCTCAAATTGAGGATAAAAATATGGTTCAAGATAAGAAAATTTTTTCTGATGTAAAATACACCCCTATTGATATGGGGAAATTGTTGTCTCAGATTACAGTCAAAGTTCCATTAATGGAAATGATGAGAATAGGTGAGCATAAAGAAAAGGCCCTTACATGGGTAAATGGTGTTCTTTCAACAAATGTTCAAAAGACAGAAAATACTGAGACATCAAAAGGAACAAAAGATAAATCTGAAAACAAGGGGAAATAAATAGAAGAAATTGTTTCAGAGATGTACCCTAGATTTATTTAGACACTAATGTTGTAAATAATTCTTTGGGATTTGTTGATCCCTTTTTCTTATTTCTGGTTATAAATGGAAAGATGTTAAAAAAATGCATGATTGATTCCGGAGCATCTAATACAGTTATGCCTACTAAGGTCATGAGATCAATGGGACTTCAGGTTGATACTCCTCATGGGATGTGTCAAGCTATGGACTCCAAAGAAGTACCTTTCATTAGAACAATTAAGGCTTTTCCTTATAGACTTGCATCCTATCTAGACATGTAGTTAACCATGAGTGTCTTAGTTGTTAATATCCCTCCTCAATATGGAATGTTGTTATCAAGAAAGTGGAGTGCAACAATGGGAGGCAGTATGCAATGTGATTTATCCTTTCCAAATTTCAGAATCATTGGTGAGAATGTCAAGGTATCCAGAGAAATTAGAACTTCCCATATGATTGAGGAGGATACAAAAAATGAAAACATGAATTGTTTCCTAGATACTGATATAAATTCCTTCCAAGTGCAAAACATGGAGATTGAAGGAAGAAATGAACCTTTTATTTTTTCTGAGGATAAGAACAATATGAGAAACCAAAATGGTTTATGGACCATGTATTTTGATGGTGCAAGAGTATTGTTGATTACTCCTACTAGAAGGAAATTTAAGCTTTCATTTACTTTAATGTTTCCTTGTACAAATAACACTATAGAGTATGAAGCTCTGTTAATGGGATTAAGGTTGGTTTCAGGACATAAAATAAAAAATCTTAGAGTGATTCAAGATTCAAAACTTGTAATATCTCAGATATGGTCCAAGTATGCATAAAAAAACAAAAGATTGAAGAAATACAAAAATGTTGTCTAGGATGAAATAGAAAATTTTGATGCTTTTGGTATTGACTGGATGGACATGAGTCAAAATAGAATGGCTAACTTGTTGGAAAATATTTCTTTCAGGCTAGAGGATATTACATTTTCTAGAATATCCAAGATTGAGGTTCAATCCGGACCTTCTATACTAGACAACATTGAAAATTGGCAAGTTTTTTAAGATGATCTGGACATTTTAAGATTTCTACATTCTAAAGCCAATTTTGAAGACAACAAAATGAATTTCAGTGCATATGTGGAAACCTTAGGTGATAAGGATACCATCTTGGACAAAGAGGTGCTACAACTGAAATCAAATAGAGTCCCAAAGGGTCTAGTTGCACTTGAAAGAGCATTTGATAATAATGATAGGTATTTTTCAGCAAACACTATCAATAAGCTAGAGGATTAGAAGAAATCAATTTAGGGACTGTTGAAAACCCTAAAAATGTGTACATTGAGGGAAAATTGTCTCCTAAAATAAGAAATTTCTTGGTTGATCTTCTTAGGAAATATAGGCATGTTTTTGCATGGTCTTATGATGACTTAAAAGCCTATAGGGAAGATCTTTTTCAATACAAAATCCCTTTGAAGGGGGATATAAAGCCCTTCAGACAAAAGTTGAGACCTTTAAACCCTACCTTGGCACCAAAAATGTAGGAAGAGTTGAAGAAAATGAAGGATGCAGGAATCATAAAACCTATCACACATTCAACATGGGTTTCCAACTTGGTCCTAGTAAGGAAGAAGAATGGAGACATTAGGTTCTGTGTAGATTTTAGAAATCTGAATATGAATTCATTAAGGATAATTATGGTTTACCAAACATGGAAGTTGTTCTATGGAGAGCTACTAGGCCTGAGTTGATGTCTATGATGGATGAGGTTTTAGGGTATAATCAAGTTGTTGTCAATGACTTTGAACAATTTAAGATTGCATTCACTACTCCATGGGGCACATATGTATATCTTAGGATGCCCTTTTGTTTGACCAATGCTAGGGTTACTTTTCAAAGAGCCATGATTGTAGGATTTGCAGATTTCATAAACAAGTTTCTTGTAGTGTACCAAGATGATCTCACATCATATTCAACAAAGGAGGACTAGCATTGTGGCCATCTTGAGAAATTTTTTTGCAAGAGCTTTAGAGTATAGAGTTTTTCTTAACCCAAAGAAATGTGCATTTGGGGTAACAAAAGGTATGCTCTTGGGACACATTGTATCTAAGGATGGAGTTAGAATTGACCCTAAAAGGGTAATTGCAATTGATAAAGTGTCACTACCAAGGAATGTCAAGGGGATTCAATCCTTCTTTGGTCAGATAAATTTTGTTAGGAGATTCATCACAAATTTTGTTGAGACTAGTGTCCCTATCTCTAAGATGTTGAAAAAGGGTGCAAAGGTGGAATGGAATGAAGAAGTTGTAAGGGCTTTCTATGAAATTAAGAAAGCAATTAAGAATGTAGCTATGTTGAGAACACCCAATTATGGTAAGCCCCTTCAAATCTTTTCTTTTTCTTCTTGTCATACCATTGCTGTAGTATTGTTGCAAAAGAACTCAAAGGGTTTTGAGTAACCTATATCCTTTTTTAGTAAATCCTTGCAAGAAGTTGAATTAAAGTACAACATAAATGAAAAACAAGCTTATGCATTGGTTAAGGATATTAAAGCTCTTAGGTGTTACCTAGTTGGAGCAATTATAGTTTCATATGTGCCTAGTGCTATTGTGAAGGACATCCTAGTACAACATGAGGTTTTAGGAAGAAGATGTAGATGGATCAATAGGATCCAAGAGTTCAACATTGATATCCAAATCACAAAACTAGTCAGAGGACTAGGATTAGCCAAACTCATGGCCCAAATAAATTTGGATGATAATCATATTAATATGCTAGCTTGAAGAAGAACATAGGCCATACATATGTAATTTTGTGATTGGTACAAGGATATTGTTGGATACTTTCAGAAGATGATTCTTCCTCCTGAGATGGAAAATAAAAAAAATAGAACTATAAATTTACATGTTGTGAAGTATGTGATCTCTAAAGGTGAATTATGGTGGAGGAGTAATGAAGGTGTCTTTCTTAAGTGTCTTGATCATTAGAAGGCTAAAGACCTATTACAAGAAATGCATGATGGTGTGTGTGGTGGCCATTGCATAGCTAAGAAAACTACACATAAGATATCGAGGTCTTGTTTTTGGTGGTCAACTATTTTTAGAGATACACATTTTTTTTTAAAAATGTGTGATACTTTCTAAAGGTTTGCATAAAAATTGAAATTTAGTGGAAACTTGCCCTTAAAACCTGTAATAGTTATGGCCCCTTTCTAGAAGTGGGGTATGGATTTCATTAGAGACATCAAAAAAAAATCAAGTGGGGGTCATTCATGGATTCTACTGGAAACAGATTATTTCACTAAGTGGGTGGAAGAAATTCCCACTAGGAGAGCCACTAGTAAGATGGTGATTGATTTCTTGATGCAAAACATTTTAACAAGGTTTGGATGCTCTGAGGTTATAGTAGTTGATAATGCTATGTGTTTCAAGTCTGAAGAGTTTAACCATTTCTATTAGCAATATGGGATTCTGGTCTCATATTCATCCCCATACCACCCCCAAGGTAATGGTCAGGCTGAATCAAGTAACAAGAGCCTGATATTTTTTTAAAAAAGAGTCCTAGATAAAAAAAAAAAGCATGGGATTCAAAATTGCAGCAAGCCTTAGGGGTTGATAAAGTAATAGTAAAAAAGGCAATTGGTTGTGCAATATTTGATTTGGTGTATGGGATTCATGTCAGGTTACCACAAAATAATTTGTTGTAGATATATAAATTCATACAAATATATGATGATGATTTGGATGATGAGATGAAAATTAGGATGGAAGACATGATATAAGTAGATGAATCAAGAAGGGAGGCTCATAATAGAAACATCAAGTTGCAGCTCCAATATAAAAATTTGTATGACAAAAGAACTACAATCAGAAGTTTTGATATTAATGATATGGTCTTAATGTGGAATTCTAGGTTAGAAGACAAAGGCAAACATGGAAAGTTTGACCCAATTTGGTTAGGACCATATCTCATTGATGCTAAGTGGGGATTTGATTCTTTTATTCTAAAAGATTTGGTTGGAAATGTCTTGGAATTGCCAGTTCATGGAAAATTTCTAAAGTTGTACTTTTCCTAAGGTACTTTTATTATCCATGAACAGTAGGTTAGTTTCTTTTCATGTTGTGTGTTTCTTTCCAGCTATGTGTGTAGGTTAGTGTTTTTTCAGTAAATGGTCTCCTTAACCTAGAGATTTTGAATTCTTTTCATGCCTACAAGAGGCACACATCCCCAGTTAAAGCCAATGTTGACACTTCTTATTTTCCAGCACAAGACTCTCTATTTTAAATTTTGACAATTTTACAGAGGAGTTTTGTTATCTGGTTATGGATGTCATTGTAAGTTTTATCCATGTCCTCAAGTTTGCAGAGGAACTATTTTCTTTTGTTCCTAGAAAACCCTAGGTGAAGGCTTGTTAAAATAACCCTAAGCTTTTGTTTTGAAGAATAAACCCTAGGTCATTGATAAATTTTCTAATTGATCATTACTTTTTCAACCACTTAAGTTCCTCATTAAAGCATGTGTTGTATTTCATTGTTGGGTGAGGCCAAAGTCTTTCAAAAATTTGATTTACCTGGTAAGCCTTTTAATTCTTCCTAAGTTTTAAACCCTGGCAGTTTTTAATTTTTTCTAAAGCCTTTAGAGTCAATTTTCCAAATTCCTGACAATTTATCAAAACTGTTAAACCCTTCCTTGATCTAACAATCAACGTAATCCTGAAATGAATAAGTGATTAAAGTTTATCAATCATGGGATCATGACAGCCATTGGATGCTTCAATAATGAAAAGATCAAAGCAAGTGGAACCACCCTTTAGGGTTTTATGTTTACCGATCAATTGAGATAATCTAACCATGTGTATTTACTAGGCCTATTCATCAAGAAATCAAAGTACCTTTAGATGTATTTTGATCTAACATCCAACATAATCCTGCAATGAAAAAATAACTAAGGATTACTGATTGCAACATCACTCTAACCGTTAGATCTTCTAGTCAGCAAGGGATGATGTCGATGGGGCCAAGAGATAAAGCTTCATAAAGGTTCTGACTTATGTCTTTTCATCAGATGATTGTCGCAATACCCCAATGAAAAGGTGAAGGAAGATTAGTGATTATAGGATCATGCCTGTCATTTGATTTTCTAGGGTAACATAAAGAAAGCCAGTGGGTTCAAATCATAGTAAAATAAAGATGATCATCAGAGGATCTTGATCCAATGGTGATGATGGAATCTCAATGCTAAGTGGGTCTGAAAGGGTAAAGTTTTGATCACCGTCAGATCTATTTTGATCGGATAGAAGGTGTGAAGCCTCAATGGGAATTTGATCGATAGATAGTGATTGATGGATCATGAAAACTACCCGATATGTCTTAAGTTAAGATCGATAGTTATGTTTTAAACTTGTTCAATTTGGTGTGAAAGCTTTCATATCTGTTAGGCTGTAGAATTTTAAATTTTCAAAGAGTTATGGAAAGATCATGTGGCATGGCTAGCAAGAATTAATGATTTTTTGCAAACGCAGTATATCTCTCAAACCTTTTTTTAGTAATTTTTCTTTCACCCTCCAATTCTAAAAGAGAAAATGATAACCAAACATGGGATATTAATCTGATTATCAGAGATGTACTTCTTCCTAAAAATCAAAGCACAATAAAGGGATAACATTAACAAGGCCTACAACCTTCTTCACTTTGAGTTCCACTCACTCGAGCAAGTAAACCTCATCTACACACACATAACTCCTTATTGCAAACAATAGGCCTCTAGGTATGTCACTTTGTGGAATAGTTTTTAGACTTTCAGGTAACAAAGACCCTAGTGCTCACCAGATCTTATGCAAAATCCCACTTGCATACAATGAATTTGAAAACTGGACAAACTTCCTAACTCCTATCAACATGAAAGGGAAAATGTCAACATTTATATTTTTGGGTGGGATGGACCTCTGAAATACCCCAAATCCCTCATAGACCAGTGCCTTATCCAATGGGTAACAGAGTCAAATGAAATATGCAACAGACAACTTATGAAATAAGAAATATAAAGCAGTCTAATATGATGATGCCTTACATCAAATCATGCACCATTGATCAAACTCTTCTTAGAAATCCACTTGTGTTCTCAAATATGCAGTCACTTATTCAAAGGACTTTAACCCTCCCCTTGGAAGAAACCTCAAAATAAGCAATACATTAATCAACATCTAATGAAAGACAAGAATGAGATACCCTTGATACCTCAACTCATACACATCTAAAAACTAATCCTAAATTTAGTCATTTCCTTGAAACAACTCTATTGCAGACATACAATAGAAAAACTAAAACACCCTTGATGCTTTAACCAATAAATTCAGGAAGCAAATGAAGACAATCTAATAGTAGTTAAAATAGTGTTGCAATCTTATTCACAAGGTAAACTATTACACACAAATTATCATCTGAGACCAGAAAGGAATTAGGAAAACACCCTATATGAAGAGAAGAGGGTCATATTTACAATAGGATCCACTCATGGAACCAGTCCAGAAAAGACCACAGAGAATTTAGACTATAAGATTTTTTCTGGGACTGGAATTCTCCACCTCTGAAACAATAGAGATAAAGAAGAGATAAAGGAAAAACAAAGCCAGTCACAAATTACTGACAACTACCAATTTTCATCAAAATATCTTCTATTTCTCTCAAATTCATTTCTTTCTGCAACTACCTCCATCTTTACAATCACTTCTTCCTCCAAATTTGCATATTTTTCCAACTGATCCCTTTCAACTGCCTTTACCTCTACAAATAGATTTGATTTAAAAATAAAACCCTTATTTCTCTTTCCCATCAAGTCAAAATTGAAATTTATCATCACCAATAGATTCCTCATCTTCTGCCATTTCTGACGCTATACTATATTTTGAAATCAAATCTATTTGCCATTTCAAACTTAAGGCTCCAGACATTATTTCTGTGAGCATGTTTTATCATTTAAATTTTTCAATTTAAACCCTATTGTGCAAACTATACCATTTGTTTTAAATTTGTATTTAAATTTCCCCTTTACACTCATTTTCCTGCACTTTACCATAGAAGCCACCAGGATTTGCCACTTGTCACCAACTGATTTGTGCTAAGTTTAACCCAAGCCTAATCACCTGTATTTGGAGATTTGGCAACCACATTGTTCTTTGAATCTCTGAATTAAATCCTTAACCCTAGTTACATCTAGTGATCAAGCGAATCCCTCTAGTCTCTGAATCTCTTAATGCTTCTTCACTAACTGTTAGGATTCAGAGATTGGGTGACCACTCTATTCTCTAAATCTCTAGATGTTTTAGACTTAATCATTTGGATTGGGAGATTGGGAAACCACATACTCTCTTAATCTCAAAATTTTCTCACTAACTGCGAACTTATCTAGCAATTGGGCGATTGAGAAATCTCTAAATCATGGAATGTTTGGTCCTAACCGCCAGCTTCTGGAGAATGGGTGACCACACACTCTATTAATCTCAAATTCTTTTGACATAATTTCCACCATCTATCAACTAACTGCGTTCACTGAATCTTGCAACATTTTCCTTAATCGCTATTCCATTTTGCGAATGCGCGACTGAGCGCCACATGTCCTTGTCATCTCTCCAACTATCTGCAAAACTATTCTTTCTCTGGCCCATTGGCATGGATCCCAAGACACCTCCATGCATGTGCACCTATAGAGCCTCCAGCTCTTTACTTCAACTACTTAGTGAGTGTTATTTCATTTATCCATTTTGAACTGTCGTCTCCCATCCAATGTGGGACTAAATTTTGGAGTGTTTTTAAAGACTTCATTAAAATTTGGTGTATTGCCCAACTAGCACACACATCTAGGAGGGCCCACTAGGGTAGAGGCCACACAACTGCCTCCTTATTTCACTTTACATGAATTTTGAGCGACATTGTATTCAAACATTATTGGCACATTGATATTTATGAATGTGGGATAAAAATCCCCAACACACTATCCATTTTGGCTGCCTGTCTCTTGTTCCTTCTATATTCTACCTCTACATACAAAAATTAGCATGTAATAGCCTTTATACCTAGCATGCATACCTTTGGAAGCACATAGGCACCTATTTTATGATGGTGGCAAGTGTGCAACACCATTCATTATGTGAGTTTAAAAACTTAACATGCCTCCTTTTGTTTATGCGTGAGTCTCCTCTCACTTTTTATATTTTGTGTGCACCTCACTCATAATCCTCACATGTGGTCTAGCCTTGATGCACTGGCTTTTCATTCTCACACACCCCTTCATTGGTGTATGAGTCCTCCCTAGACTTCTATGCACCCAACCACTTTGCAACTTCCTTGTATTCTGGTACGCATACTTTTGTTTGTTGATGTTCATGCACCAGTATGTTTCATTTGTGTGTTGGTTTGAGTTCAATGCTTGTGAAAATCTCATGTAATGACTAGAAGTCTACTCACACCCATGAAAATCTCCAATCCATTTTTGCGTTGGTTGCAACATCCACCCAGACCCCTTGGCTAGTGCGTGAAGCCTTCCTTATATTCATGCTGCCTCCCCTACCTTTTTTTTTTCTTGTGTAGACTTCCTTATGTTGGCAGGCATCTCCTTTAACTTTCATGCACTGTGGCCTTTAAACTTACTTTGGCTAGCTTTTCCATTCACTGTTAACCTCCACAAAGAAAAATGTGCCTCCATTTATTTAATAAGAAGCCCTCTTCAAATAGTGTGCTACCAGTCGTTGGGATGCTATAACATAATTCCTTTGCATTTGGATGCACCTCACACAAATTTCAAACTCATACCCTTGTTAACCTATAATCTCCATTATCACTCATGCCTCACGTGAATCCTCCAACTGGCACACACCTCTAAACCTTACACACATCACCTTCAAATTGCTAAATGTGCAGCCTACTTCCAAGTGCGTAGACCATTTTGTTTGGGTCTTATCTTATTCTTTCAAAGGAAAGTGCCTCTTTAGCAGCATACACACCCTCTTACATCTGGTTTTCAAATGGTGCTCATTTTATTATTCATACACTCTCCCTATGGTTTACTGGCTAGCAGCCTCCATCCTTTTTGGTTTAATATGTTGGTAGCCTCTTTTCCCATTCAGGTTGGTTGTTCACACTTCTACACACCTTTCTTATCCTGCAACCTCCAAAATATCAACACATGCCAACCACTTGATAAGATTGAAATAATGGGCATAACATTTTGAGGACCATGACACATTTAGCTTCAAAGCACACCATGCTAAATGTACATTGGATTTGAAAAGAGTGAAAATCCATGAAGATCGGCATAAGGACCAACCCTTTAACTCCAAACAATGATCTGGTTACCACAATGAAGTCACTTAGATAAATTCAGGACCATGGATAATCAAAAATTAAGCACATCATTCAAATCACAGTGCCCTTGTAAAGCTGACCAGTAACAATAACTGGTCTCTTGAAATAGCCCTAAAAATTGACCAAAGAACCTTTCAAAAATATGCCATCAGAAACAAAAGTTCATTTCCACAATGTTCTTACATTCTCAAAAGGAGTTTGCACCAAAAGACTTGAGCTAAAAGATTGTAATGATCAAACATGACACTTCATAAAATTGAAACTATCCGCACTTCCAAATTAACATAAATCACCTCTGAAACTGGCTCTGAAAACTTTCTAATTGAGACCTTCACAAACTAGAAACTTGGAGACCAATTCACTCCCACATAATGGTAATGAATCCATCATTAATTTTTTCATGTGATCAGCATGTGAATTATCATTAAACACAAAAGTTAGCTCAACTGATATATTCTGGACAAACTAGGTGAAATATGTAGAAATTGGGTTTAGAATTGGCCTAGGAAAGTGACTGGATGGATTGGAAGAGACTTGAAAATATTCATGCAAGTATATCTCTAGGTCTAAAATGTAGGAAAACATTCAATTATATTTGACCTCGAATTGGGTGTGAACTAGGAGACCTCAAAGTAGGTCACTCAGAAAACTAGACAATGCACACTCAGAGATTTTTAACAATTGGCAAATGAAATGGCTCTAGCAAAGTGGTCAAACAGGTACATGGGGAATTAAAAATGGGTATGAATACTCTTTCACATACCTAAAACATGATACAACAACCCATATGTTATAAAAATCAACTGGGTAATAAATGGACTCCTCCGAAGTGGGCTACTAAGTGAGATTCAGGAAACACGTAAAATACAAATTTCTAGGAGACCTTTAAATGACAACTTCTAAAAAATAGCAGATCTGAAAACTAGGACCTCAAACCATTTACATATGTCAAATGATAGGTGATGAACACCCTATCCAAGTGACTCATCATGAAAATCAATAGGCCCTTTTATCCCTGCACTTCAAACTAAGCTTTCTTTTGAAGACTTTCAAAGCATTGACCTCATACTTAGAGAAATTTTCAAAAATATGGAGTCAAAGCATATTCAGATTTTTGAGCTCCAACAGTGGCTCTGTCTGGGGATGCATGCCCCATGCGGGCATGTAGAGAAACTAGAATATCTCAGTACAATAGACCAACCAAACCTTTCTTCTCTGACTTTCCTCTCTCTTTTCAAAACTTGGAAACCTTTATTGAAAGCAAAAAAAACACGACTAAAAGGAAAGCAACTATACAAGGTTCACATTATTTTCAAAAACTTCAAACTCTGACAATGTGAATCAGCCTTTACCTCTATCAAAGATATAGTTCTCACTTCCACGAATCCAAGGTAATCTGAAAATATTATTTTCACTGACAAGATCAATCACATTGTCACTTTTATCTAGCACATTATAACGAAAATAATCAGCACTTTCACTATCCTGAAATATTTGGAAACCATTAAAATTCTGAAAATGTCGATCAGTTTGCAACATAAAAATGTCACATTCTTCAAGATTTTCAACCAGTTGAGGAGGAAAACACTCTAACTCAACTACAAAACTGGAAGTATGCTGGCCCTTTTCAAAAATTTCTTGAACATCAAAATGAAAATTCTAAAACTCAACTCTATGTATACTATGTGAATGTTCAAGTAAATCACTTTGAACCACAACTTGTGGCTTTAAATTCAAATAAGTCTAAAAAACATAAAAATGCTGGACTGGGAAGATGAAAGATTCAAATTCTAACTGATACCTGATACATTCTTCCTGATTCTTTTTAGCCTCTTTTAAAAACAAAATATCATCATTCATTTCATCAAAATCTTGAAGAAACAAACATACCTCTATTTGAAACAAAAAATCAGTAGTAGAACTTGAAACATCTTCCATCTCTTCATGAAACATCTCAAAATGTGGCATGAATAAACCAACCAACAGCCCATTGCATATATCCTTATCTTGGCACATGTTTTCCAAGCACACATCACTATCATAGGGAACACTATCAGCATTGCTAATCTAAGTTTGACAAGAGAGTGTCTCAAAACCATTAACAATATCACAATTATCAATGTCTGTATCAAATAAGTGACTTCGATTTCTCATGAAGAATTATAATCAATGTCAATCTTATAGCTATATGAAATGCTTTCATGAAAACTTTCATAGACTATTTTATACAAATCTAAAAGTAGATCAACTTCAACATTTTTAACAAAATTGTCACTCAAACAATTTTCAAATTCATATTCAGAATTATTCGAATCAATAAAAGAATTTAGAAATACTGACACTGATTCATTATCATAATTTGAAAGCATCTTAAACTTGACATCATCACTTTCACAAACATTAAATCCCTCTAAATGTGAATTATGAAAACCATTTGAAAAACAAATCTCCTGCTGCAATTCAGACAAAGAAGGCATCACTCTAGGCTCATGAGAATCAACATATTTATCAATTAAGAAATCACAAAGATCACTAGCAAGACTTCTTAGATGATCATTATTTTCTGCAATCACATCATTATATTGCTGCCCTCAAATTACCATTGCTAAAGATTCATTTTCCCCCAAATCATTTGACTGATCATTATCTTAAACTTGGGATTGACTACACTTATTGCAAACAATATCAAGCTCTAAAATTTGAAATAATTTTAGAGGCTCAACTTGATTTTCATTAGTTGACACTACATCAGCTAGATCATAACATTCATCGTGACTTTCACTACTTACTAGAAAAAGAGAGTTAGTACTAGCATTTGGGAAAGCTACCTCATGAAGTCTTGTATTTTCAGTGCCATGAAATTTTGGTAATCCAAACTTCTTCATGCTTTCTATATCTGACACCAACTGAAAAACATGATATAAGTTTTGTGGTTCATTGTCCCTCAACAAGTAACCCATCTTACTGTCAAAGGAGGCCAAGTAAACAACCAAAGATAATGCATCATGAGGTCTACAACTCTCAGGAATTTTCTTTAGTGCTTTCCTAAATCTAAGATTGAAAGCATTAACTAACTCATCTTTTCCTATGTGAATGCTAACAAGATCAACTAATAGACTGTACTCACAAATGAATTCTCCATATGTTTCAATAAATGTTGATTCAAAATTTATCCAAGAATAGATAGAATGGTGGGATAGAAATGAAAACCAATCCCTAGCACTTCCTACTAGTGATTGTACAAAAAATCTCATAATTACATCTTCATGGCTAACATCAAAATCTTCAATCAGGTCTATGAATGCACTCAAATGTTCCTAGGTCAATTCTTCTTTTCCCCCATTAAATTTGGGCAAGAATTTTCTTATTTCTGGGGGTATTACATTTGGGTAGCCAGGAATGCCCTCAAAGTCTAGAGGTGAATAACATTTAAAATCCCTTCTATCTCTTAGCTGGGATATTTTATGGGACATGTTAATATTTGAAGATACACAAGCTTGGGAAAATTCTGAATACATCTCAACTTTCTTTCACAAGTAACCCAACCTTTCCTATATGAAAACTCAAACATACATCCTTATGCAAATTTTGTCCATGGTAAAACTAACATATCCCTTTTCATATAAATTGCATACACCATCAAATATAGCAGCTGAATCTACTCAACATACTTGCATGCAAAAACACCATAATCTTTTCCCTTTCACTTAGTTCTTTTAATCACTAAATAGGGAAGTATTTTCTATACACATGATTCTCATAAAAACTTGGATCTGAAAATCAATCTACCTGAAGATGTTGTGGTAGCTACAAAATTCTGATCTAAAGTCTCCTCCAAATCACCTTTTAAAATATTTGTAGAGTCACCACCTCTTTGCAGAGGACAAAGTCTGGATTAGCTGAGAACCTTTTCTCAATTCTAAACTTCCTTTTAAAACTAGCAAACACAACACATCTCAATCAGGTTATAACTATTTGTGAAGATCAAAAGATAAATCATATTTTAATTTTTGAAAAACACAGATCAAATAGAGACTCAGAGTCACCACTCACATTCGGTGAGATAATATGATAATTTTTTTTGAAATTTGACTCTATACAATAGATTAGACTCTGGGATGATTCAATAAAGTAACAAAACAACTATCTCAAACTTCTTGTCCTTTATTCCTTCCCCACTAGAGTTGCCAATTTTTTTAGTACTTTTTCATGCACCCTCTGATTCTAAAAGAGAAAATGATAACCAGACATGGGATATTAATCTGATTGTCAAAGATATACTTCTTCCTACAAATCAGAGGACAAGAAAGGGCTAACATTGACAAGGCCTACAACCTTCTTCACTTTGAGTTCCACTCACTCAGGCGGGTACAGCTCATTTGCACACACATAACTCCTTATTGCAAATAATAGGCCTGTAGGTATGTCACTTTGTGAAATAGTTTTTAGACTTTCGGGTAATAAATACCCTAGTGCTCACCAGATCTTATGAATCTAAAAACTAAACAAACTTCCTAACTGCTCCTATTTGTAAGGAAACTCAAGTGCGGAAATAGCTTCCTATGCTAATCTCTATAGGAAAGTATTGTGCAAATTTTTTTAAACCCTTACAATTTCAGATTTGTTAACTAAATTAACAAAGATATTGCAACCACATACCATGCATACAGAAAAATAGAGAATGACACAACAATATACCCTGGGGAAACCTTTCGGTAAAAACCCCAGCACTCCAAAACCTGCACAATGTATTGACCAAAACTATTACAGCTTACAATACACTTGCAATGCAAGTTCTTTCATAAGATTTCCAAACCCTTGAAGACAAATCACGGTAGCATAAAACATTCTAACAATACACTCGCATCCCTTCTCTTCACAACCCTAAAAATGCTTATATCATGCACTTCACTTTTTAGGGCTACTCCCAAAGATAACTATATTAGGGTTTTACCATTCTCTGAGAAAATAGGAAGAGTGTACAGTACTGAAATTTATTAGTTTCCACATATCTTCACCTGTCATTGAATCTTCCTGACATAGCTCTTACGTGTCATAGGAATCCGTCATAACCATTTTAGCCATGATCTCCTTACACACAATTCAAGATGCTGACACATCAACATTATTTGCAAGAAATACATTTTACAAAACAAATAATAAGAATAGGAATTATCCAAGGTTAAGACACCTTATTCCTAAAATTCTCCCACTTGTCGAACACCTTGTAAGAGCAACAGGAACTAACCGCTATAGGCCAAAAGGCCCATAGACTCCGAACACCATCTGAACTTCTCAGTGCCCACTGGTTTCGTTAATGCATCTGCAACATTCTTCATAGTATCTACCTTCTCCAAATTTACCTTTCCATCTTCCACCATATCTCTCACAAAGTGAAACTGCACATCAATGTGCTTCGTTCTGGCATGGAAAGTTGGATTCTTTGCAAGGCAAATAGTGCTCTAACTATCACACCAAATAGTAATCTATTCTACATCAACACCAACATCAGAACACAATCTTCTAAGCCAAATGGATTCCTTACAGGCATGAGTAGCAGCCATGTACTCAGCTTATGTAGTGGACAAAGCAACCACAGGTTTTTGCTTACTCATCCAACTGATGGCACCACCAAACATAGTGAACACAAGCACTGGTGGATCTCCTGCTGTCAATATCACCTGCCCAATCTAAATCCACAAACCCACAAATACAAACTGAATGCAGAGATCCAGAATAGTTACCATGATAACATATGGAGTAATCTAATGTACCCCTCAAATATCTGAATACTCGCTTAACTGCATCCCAATGTACCTATCCAGGATTAGCCATAAACCGACTCAGGACTCCCACTTCTTGGGCAATGTCTAGTCTAGTACAGACCATAGCATACATAAGACTACCAACTACACTAGCATAAGGTACTCTACTCATGTCCTCCACCTCACTAGGAGATTTTGGACAATCATCTACAGATAACTTTGTTTCCACAGAAATAGGAACACATAGTGGTCTACAATCTGCCATGTTGAACCTGTCCAACATAGACTTCACATACTTACTCTGAATCAACCAAAGTTTTCTGTTAGACCTGTCTCTACTGATTTCCATACCCAAGATGTACCTTGCTACCCCAAGATCTTTCATCTCAAACTATGCTGACAACTGAGATTTAAAATCAGAAATCATACCCTTACCCTTCCCAAATAGAAACATATCATCAACATATAATGCAATAATAAGAAGGCAATCATTTTCAACTCTGAAATAAACACAATGATCTGAGTTCGATCTTACAAATCCAATTGACAACACAAAGGCATCAAACTTAAGGTACCACATCCTAGGAGATTACTTCAAACCATATAGATATTTCTTTAATCTGCAAACTAAGGATTCTTTACCTTTAACAATGTAGTGCTCAGGCTGTGACATATAAATCTCTTCCTCCAAATCACCATGAAGGAAAGTTGTCTTCACATCCATCTGTTCTATCTCTAAATCATATGATGTAGCAAGAGATAACAGAAATCTAATGGATGTCAACTTTGCAACAGGAGAGAATATTTCACCATAATCTATTCCCTCTACCTATGAATACCCCTTTGCAACCAATCTAGCTTTGTACCTTTCAACACTGCCATCTGCACAAAATTTCTTCTTGAACACCCATTTACAACCAATAGATTTTCTTCCTTTTGGAAAAGGTACAAGGTCCCAAGTTTTTCTTTTCTCCAATGAAGCCATCTCATCATCCATAGCCTCAATTCAGGAACCTGCATCTTTCATGCCCAAAGCCTCTTTCATAGATCTAGGCTCATCAGTGTTAGTAATCAAAGCAAAAGCACAACTGGAATCTAACATAGAATAACCAAACCTTTCTGGTTTCTTTCTTTCTCTCGTGGATCTCCTCAAGGGCTGAGGTTGAGGTTGTTCTTCCTCTTCTTCTGAACTATCAGAGCTACTAGAGCTCTCCTCATCATTAGACCCAACATGATCTCTCTGTTAAGTCTTCTTAGGGGTAGGAGGCAACTGAACAACATCTTTTTCTTTTTCTTTTTCAACTGGTTGTAACACAATAGGAGAAGATGTTAGCTCTCTGAAAATAACATTTCTACTATACAACACCTTACTAGTCACAGTATCCCAAAGCTTGTATCCTTTCACACCAACACTGTATCCGATGAAAATACATTTAATAGCTTTGTTTTCTAACTTAGATCTTTTCTCCTTTGGAACATGTGCATAAGCTTCACAACCAAAAACATGAAGATGTCTAATTGAAGGCTTCTTACCAGACCACACCTCCATGGGTGTCTTACCAACAAGGGCTGATGTAGGAGATCTGTTAACCAGATAGCAAGTAGTGGCCACAACTTCAACCCAAAACCTTTGTTCTAAACTAGCTCCACTAAGCATACTCCTAGCCTTCTCCATCAGTGTCCTATTCATTCTCTCTGCAACTCCATTTTTTTGTGGGGTATAAGGAGTTGTCTTGTGCCTCTCGATACCTTGTTCTTTACAGAACTGTTCAAACTCTACTGAGCAAAACTCACCAGCATTGTCAGTTCTCACACACTTAATCTTCTTATGAGTCTGATTCTCTACAAGAGCTTTAAATTCTTTGAACTGACTAAAGACTTTTGTCTTACTTTTAAGGAAATAAATCCATGTCCTTCTACTATAATCATCTATGAAAGATACAAAAAATACAGACTTGGAGATTGAAGGAACTTTTACAGGACCAAATACATCAGAATGAATAAGATCCAAAACATCAGAAGATTTGTGAGAACTAGAGTAAAACTGAACACGATTTTGTTTACCATAGACACAGTGTTCACAGAAGTCAAACTTGAGATTACAATCATTTAACCCCTCAACGAGATTTTTATTTTTCAGGGTTCTGAGACCCTTTTCACCAATGTGGCCAAATCTCATATGCCACAACATTGTCTTTTCTATAGGAAGCTTACCTTCCAAAGTGTTTGCATTGCCATCGGAACCAATAGCCATATAATTCTTCACTACTCATTTAGATGGTGAGGATGAAGAACTATTACATAGAGGAATACATGCATCTAGCTAAAATAGAGTACCTCTTCTAGTACCCCTTGCAAGCACTATTGATCCTCTCATCATCTTGCATCCTTCTTTAGAAAAAACAACTTGCACACCTACATCATTCAACATACTTACAGATAATAGGTTTCATGCCAAACCTAGAAAGTGCATAACTCCATTGATTCCCTTTACTCGTCCATTAGGAAATTTGATAGTGACCTTTCCACGTCCAACTATCTTTAGGTGAGAATCATCACCCAAATACACCTTTCCACCATCGAACTCTTCATATTTTGAGAACCAGTTTCGATGAGAGGTCATGTGAAAAGATGCACCTGATTCAACCAACCACACATCATCAGATGCAGGGGCTGCCAAAGCTGCGATGAATGCATCGCCATCTTCTTGAGATCTTTCTAAAGCTGAATTTGAACCTTTCTTCTTCTTCTTCAGCTCTTTACAGTCTTTATGGAAGTGCCCAGATTTATTACAGTTCCAACATTTTTCCTTGGACTTATTGGAAGTCTTTGACTTCCCATGGGATTTGGATCTACCCTTATTGTCATTTTTCTTCCCTCTTTCAGTGGATCTCCCACAAATAGCAAGGGCTTCTTTTTCTAAAATGGAAGCCTTTCTATGCATCTCCCTGATAGCAGTGAAGATACCACATCATCCATTTTGAAGGTGACTAACGTGCATCTGAGAGCCATCACAAGATGGTCCCATGAATCCGGTAAAGAACACAAAAGTGTGTAGCAACGATCCTCCTCCTCTAACGTGACACTAGCTGATGTCAACTATGCAGCCAGTAGATTAAATGCATTTAAATGATCCATTAAGGATCCACCTTCCTCCATTCATAGATAGTACAACTTCTTCCTTAGGAGAAACTTGTTCACTAGAGATTTGGCCTAATACACAGCTGCAAGTCTTTCCCACAAACTATTTGTGGTTTTCTCATCTAGAACATTCAAAAGAACTGCATTGGTTAAACAAAGTCTTATGAGACCCTTAGCTTTATGGTCTTTGATATCCCAATCTTCTTGAGCTATAGTTTTTGGTCTTGTAGCATTTGAAGTCACTTCCCATAGGTCACAATCTTCCAACATGTCTTCCATCTTGAGTTTCCACAACTCGAAATTAGTGCCATTAAATTTCTCCACCTCCATTCTTCCATATGATGAACTTTCCATCTCAATCTGCAAATAAGATTCAGAATGCTCTACAAAAAAATCCCACTCAAACTTGAGATCAGCTCAAAAAACCCTACCCAACAACTAGGATCAAAATTTGATCAAGCTCTGATACCACTTGTAAGGAAACTCAGGTGCGAAAATAGCTTCCTATGCTAATCTCTATAGGAAAGTATTGTGAAAATTCTTTTAAACCCTTACAATTTTAGATTCGTTAACTAAATTAACAAAGATATTGCAACCACATACCATGCATACAGAAAAATAGAGAATGACACAACGATATACCCTGGGGAAACCTTTCGGTAAAAACCCCAGCACTCCAAAACCTGCACAATGTATTGACCAAAACTATTACAGCTTACAATACACTTGCAATGCAAGTTCTTTCACAAGATTTCCAAACCCTTGAAGACAAATCATGGCAGCATAAAATATTCTAACAATACACTCGCATCCCTTCTCTTCGCAACCCTAAAAATGCTTATATCATGCGCTTCACTTTTTAGGGCTACTCCCAAAGATAACTGTATTAGGGTTTTACCATTCTCTAAGAAAATAGGAAGAGTGTACAGTACTCAAATTTATCAGTTGCCACATGTCTTCACCTGTCATTGAATCTTCCTGACATAGTTCTTACGTGTCATAGAAATCCATCATAACCGTTTTAGCCATTATCTCTTTACACACAATTCAAGATGCTGACACATCAACATTATTTGCAAGAAATACATTTTACAAAACAAATAATAAGAATAGGAATTATCCAAGGTTGAGACACCTTATTCCTAACACTATCAACATGAAAGAAAAAATGTCATCATTTATATTTTTGGGTGGGATGGACCTTTGAAACACCCCAAATCCCTCATAGACTAGTGCCTTATCCAATGGGCAATAGAGTCAAATGAAATATGAAACAGACAACTTATGAAATAAGGAAAATAACATAGTCTAGCATGATGATGCCTTACATCAGATTATTAACCATTGATCAAACTCTTCTTAGTAATCCACCCATGTTCTCAGATATGCAATCATTTATTCAAAGGACTTTAACCCTCCCCTTTGAAGAAACCTAGAAATAGGCAATACATTATTCAGCATGCATTGAAAGATGAGTATGAGATACCCTTGATACCTTAACTCATACACATCTAAAAAATAATCCTAAATTTAGTCATTTCCTTGAAACAACTCTATTGCAGACATACAATAGAAAAACTAAAACACCCTTGATGCTTTAACCAATAAATTCAGGAAGAAAATGGAGACAATCTGATAGTAGGAAAAATAGTGCTACAATCTTATTCACAAGGTAAACTATTAAAAAAAATTATCATCTGAGACCATAAAGGAATTAGGAAAACACCCTATATGAAGAGAAGAGGGTCATATTTATAGCAGAATCCACTCATGGAACCAGTCTAGAAAAGACCACAGAGAATTTAGATTGTAAGATTTTTTCTGGGATAGGAACTCTCCACCTCTGAAACAATGGAGAAAAAGAAGAGATAAAGGAAAAACAAAGCCAGTCACAAATTACTGACAACTACCAATTTTCATCAAAATATCTTTTATTTCTCCCAATTTCATTTCTTTCTACAATTGCCTCTATCTTTAGAGTGACTTCTCCCTCCAAATTTGCATCATTTTCAAGCTAATCCCTTTCAACTGCCTTTACCTCTGCAAATAGATTTGATTTATAAATCAAACCCTTAGCTCCCTTTCCCACCAAGTCAAAATTGAAATTTATCATCACCAATAGATTCCTCATCTTCTGCCATTTCTGGCGATATACTATATGCCTATATTCGAATAAAAATTAAGGCTCCAGGTATTATTTCTGTGAGCATGCTCTATCATTTAAATTTTTGAATTTAATCCCTATTGTGTAAACTATACCATTTGTTTTAAATTTTCATTTAAATTTCCCCTTTAGACTCATTTTCTCGTACTTTACCACTGAAGCCACTAGGATTTGCCACTTATTGCCAGCTGATTTGTGCTAAGTTTAACCCAAGCCTAATCATCTATATTTGGAGATTCGATGACCACATTGTTCTCTGACTCAACTCTTGAACCCTAGTTACATCTAGCAATTGGGTGAACCCCTTTAGACTCTGAATCTTAGAATTGATTTTCTAACCATGGTCAAATTTGGAGATCAGGCGACCAAACTCATTCTCCTAATCTCTGAATGCTTCTTCACTAACCATCAGGATTCAAAGATTGGACGACCACTATATTATATAAATCTCTAGATGTTTTGGACTTAACCATTTGGATTGGGAGATTGGCTGACCACACACTCTCTTAATCTCAGAATTTTCTCACTAACCATGAACTTATCTAGTGATTGGGTGACTAAGAAATCTCTGAATTATGGAATGTTTGGTCCTAACCCCCAGCTTTTGGAGAATGGGAAACCAAACACTCTCTTAATCTTGGAATTCTTTTGACATAACAGCCACCATCTGGCAACTAGGCAACTAACTACATTCGTTGAACCTCACAATGTTTTCCTTAACTGCTATTCCATTTCATGAATGCACGATTGAGCACCACGTTTCCTCTTATGTCCTTTTCATCTCACCAACTATCTGCAAAAATATTCTCTCCAACCCACTAACATAGATCTCGAGGCAACTCCACATGCATGTGCTTGCAGAGCCTCTGGTTTTTTACTTCAACTACTTAGTGAGTGTTATTTCATTTATCCATTTTGAACTGCCTTCTTCCAGCCAATGTGGGACTAAATTTTGGAGTTTTTTTAAAGACTTCATTAAAATTTTGTCTATTATCAACCCGACATGCACATCCAAGCGGGGCCACCAAGGAAAAGGCCACATAACTGCCTCCTTATTTCACTTTACACTAGTTTTGAGTGGCATTGTATTTAAACATTATTGACACATTGATATTTATTAATCTGGGATAAAAATCCCCAATGCACAGTCCATTATGGCTGCTTGTCTCTTGTTCCTTCTATATTCTACCTCTGCATACAAAAACTAGCATGTAATAGCCTTTATACCTAGCGTGCACACCTTTGGAAGCACACGTACACCTCTGTTATGCTGGTGGCAACTGTGCAGCACCATTCATTGCATGAGTTTAAAAACTTAACACACCTCCTTTTGTTTATGCATGAGGCTCCTCTCAAGGCTTAGGGCTTTACTATTTTTAGAGAACCCTAGAGTCCCAAGAATCTTGCTAGATTTTCTTAGGTCGAAGAAGTATGCTACTAGCATCAATATTGTGCACAATTGGGGTGATATTATTTTATACTTGGGTGATATTATTTTATACTCTTTGTCTACTACTTTTAGAGTGTATGGCTTAAGAGGGACTCATTATATCCTACCATATCAGGTTCCTATGAAGATTGGAATAGAAAATATTTTGAGACAAATTGGAAGATTGTAGGATGCTGCCCTCACAGGAAGAGAAAGAGGAACTAGTTTTCCAACAGTCACTATATCCCACCAATTTTTTATTACAAATAGTGGTTGGTCACACATGGATAAAGTTTTGGAACCATATCACATGGCTACATCAGTAGCTAGGCTTGTAGATTTGGAGGGCTTTTACAATGACATGTTCAAAAAGAGAACCAGATGTGCCTCCATGGATATTGTTTACAATTTTCCTGAAGATATCATCAAAAATGTTTTTTATTTACAGAAGCTAGAGATTAGGAAAGAGAAGTGGCTAGTGTATAAGAAGACACTAGATTTTGTCTAACACTTTGTTATCGATTATGATCCCTTCAAATATTTTAAACTATTTGACAAGAAGGTGGAAGCTCTTATGAGCCACTTTGAGGGTATAATACAAACCTTGAATGAGAAGGACATAATGATGCAGACAGAGCCAAAGAAGGCTAAATTGGTCATAAGTAAACCTGCATTTGCTAGAATGGTGCCCCCAGGAAGATATATTGTGCAAAAGAGAGCTGGATATAGTGTGCTGTTGTCAGGCCCAAGTGTGCAACAAAAGAGTCAAAGGGTAGAATATATCCCTTCCTCTTCTAGAGGAATAGAAATGAAAGAGAAATTAAGGGATTCTCCTATATCATCAAAGAATAGGCCTATATATATTGACTTTGATTCCCTACCTTGCCAAAAGAGATAGAAGATAGAAGAAAGACCATAGCACAGTGAGGAAGCTTACTCTCCCACACAATCAACACTTAACCTTGTTAATCAATAGGAGGTGACAAAATAGTTATAGAGAATGAGGAGCCTAGGTCAAATTTTCATGACCTATGAGGAAATAAATGAAGGAGTCCCTAAACATCCCAAAGATGCAAAAATGGACTTAGCTATTGGGGAGTTCATTGGCAAGGAATTAGACCCCATCACCAAGAAAGCTTGTGATTAATTTCTTGCAGATGATGCCTTTGTTAAGGCTAGGGATTTTATGCAGTTTTTGTGGAAAACTCATATAAGTCAGTTCAAGGAAACATGTTAGAATAGGTAGGAGAAAAATCCAAAGAAGGGCATTTTTTTCATTAAGGATGAGGTATGGAAGGAGATGATGGAGATATTTGAGAAAGTTACTCCAGAACAGGGTAGAGAACTAGTAATAAGTGCAGGGGTACTCATCCTCCCTAAGTGGGATATTGTTGATGCAATTGTCCTAGATGTTGTTAGGAAGCAGGTCACACTAGTACATAAGACCAAAGAAGTAGAAAAAAAGGCAATTAAAGGTGTCACTTTCAATGATAACCACCAAGATTTGGTCATGTGGTCTTTGAGAAAGGATGAAGGAAAAAAGGGGAAAAAAATTATCAGAAGTGATCTCTCTGGCAGCTTGCTACTAAAAAGAGTCAGTGAAACTTCAGAGGTTGAAGCTTAAAGATTAGCCCTTGAAAATGCTAAGCTTAGTATAAAGGTAAGAGAGAAGGAATCTAAGGAAAAATAAGAGCTGAAATTAAAACTTGAAATAATTTTAAAAGCATATGGTGAAATGAAGAAGGAGATCGGTGAGAAGGATAAGATAATAGCAGAATTAAGGAGGTTGGGAGAACAAGGTCCAATTCAGATGCCTACACAATTAAAAATTTCTTCCACCCCTACCATACCTCCTTCATCTAGTCCTATCATTGAATATCCTCCTTCCCCCATGCCTCCATTTACTCATGAGGAATCTTTTATAGAAAGAGAAATGCTAGAGGATGCAATGAGGACCCTTATTGAAAAGGGAAAGAGAACAAAAAGTGAAAGACAATTTTTTAATGAGGGAAATTTAGAATTCCATATGAAATATGAGTAAAAAGGAAGGGATACAATTTTGCAGTTTTCCCAAAGCCTTGCACCAAATGGAATTTACCAGACTGGAGATGAGTTGATAAAAGGGTTTGAATTATTTTAAAGAAGAAATTGCCACTATAGACATAATTTTGGATAGATGGGTTTCTAGAAGAGATAAAATGAAATTCTTTTATTTTTTAAATAAGCCTCAATGGGTTACTGATGAACAAATAAAGAATACTCACAAGTTAGTTAAAATCTTGCTTGAGTTTGCAGTCAAAATGGAAAATATAAAAAGAAAGGCATCAATATTAAGGGGGAGATATTATCAAGATTTTTTTCAAATGTTTCCCAATCTTTTCAAAAAGAATGGAGAGGTAGAGGAAAAAAAAGGTGTGCTTAGGACAACTATATGATGAGTTGTCAATTAGAGTAAGTAGCATTTTAAATATAGACAATATCATCCTTTTTGTCTAAACTGTTGAAATTTTGGAAGATGCTAGAGTACATTTCGAGTCCCTTAACAAGGAGGTTCAACAGGTAAAATTTGACTGGGATATCTTGTTAGAGAAGAGAGCTAAAGTGGTTTATTTCCCTTGGCCTAGTGAAGAAATTTATAAGTCTTGGGAAGATACATATTCTTTGGAAGAGGCAAAGATAGAAGACACACCCACTAAAACTACAATAGGTGGCACCTCCCCAACCCCTTAAACAAAGAAAACTGGAGGGAGAATTTTGTATGTAAGAATAAGTACAAAAGAAACACTTGACAAAGATAGAACTGATTTTGGAAATTGCTGCGGAAGCTTGGCACACAAATCAGTGGGCAATTTTGTAAAATGAAATTGAACAACTATTTTGTACTTCCTGACTTTTGTCTCATATGATGTAACTTTTTGTCTTTTCCTAAATGATCTGTAGCTTGTTTGCAATCCTTATTTTCTATAAAAGGATTTCCAAGATCATTTAGAAGGGCCAAAATTTTAAGAGTTTTTTCTTGTAAGTTCTAAGTCTAAGGTATAGCAGATTGTATTAGGTCATGTTGTTATGAGAAATAGAAAGTTCTCTAGTTTTCAGCCATTATTGAAGTGGTTTATTATTTTAAAGCATAGTGTATACATGAAACATGATTTAGCATATTTGAATATAAAATCCAGGGTTTACATCTCTCCTTTGTGTACAGTTCTTTGAGTTATGAGTTTTAAAATTCATTGCATAGAGTTCTTCTATGTATATGTTACTATTCCTTTTCTTTGATCTAGGATCAAATTAAATAGTTTTGGATAGACCATAGATTCTTTGGTTTGCATGAGGATTTCTATAATTAGGTTAAATCCATAGATATTTTGATCAATATCATCATAAGGTGGTGCTATTAAAGGGATCCTGAATCAATAAACTTGATTAGTTTCTATATTTCTTACTTTGCAGCAAAGTATATCCCAATAGATAGGGCACTGGCCTGAAATGAGTTCATTTTGCAATAATAATTTCTTAATAGGGTTTGGTTATTTTTTTAAACATGGATATAAATTGTTCCAAAGATCTTTATGGTACTGTGACCTACAAGTTGTATCCTATCAAGTGGTAATGCAGAATTAATAAATGATTGGTTATCATTTAGTATTTTCTTATCATTTATCTGTTATATTTAATCGAGTATGAAGTTATAGAAGTAAGGTTTATTTTGTTGGATTAGGAGCACCGTCCTTGGTTTTGCAGAGCTAGAAGTGCAGAGGGAAGTCTTGTCCCTATAGTTGGTCCAATCATCCCAAATATTCATACTTGGAATCAACCATTCCTCAAAATCTATTTGTGAATATATTGGTTGATGTCATGAGCATAAAGTCCATTTCGAAGAACTAACAGAAGGATCATCCTCATCAAAGAGAAAATGAATGTCTTCAATGGTTTCTGCCAAATCCTCAATGTAGGACTCCACAAAAAAACTTGCAATGTATATCAAGAAGTGATCCCATGGAACTATTTATAGAAGGAAAAAAATGGCCTACTGCACTGAGTCTCAAGCATCCATGGTTGTAGGAGTACAAGAATCATCAAGAGAAATAATAGAAGTGATCTTAATTGAAGAAGTAGAAGTTGTACATTGAGCCAAAAAATCATCATAGCTCTAAAGGAATGCAAGATGTTCAATATCCTTTAATGTAGGCTTGTCATAGGGAATGTTATCTACATCATCAAGTTGAATGAGACAATCTGCATGTGGATCTTCTAGGAATGGAGCAACATGGGGATCTCCAAAGTGTTCCCAAATAATGATCCATTGTGTGCATGGACACCTATCCTCAATCTTGAACTTGACTTCAGAATAGAAAGTGGCCATGTTGTAAACAATAAATCCCACAATATTCAAATTCCTTTCATGCCAAGCTAACTTTTTCAACTTGGACTTGGGTTTAGGAGTAAGTATGTAAAGAGTAGGCAATGTTTTAATCCATCTACAATAGGTGATGATGCATTTTACACATGATACATAATTATCCCCATTATAAAATAAAACTTTAAAATTAATTGTATATTCCATGATTTTAGATATGGTGCACTTATCACATGAGACTAAATAAGATCAAATAATCATTGTGCCCCCCCTACAATGCCATAAATCAAATAAGTGCATATACAATTGCCACTTCCAAAAATGACTAAATGAACTTTTGATTTTGATTATGATAACAAAAAATATGAAGCTATAATAGAATCAACCAAAGAATACACAAGTCTCTTAAGGATCCAATTAGTTACAAGTGCGAAAAAGAGGCCAAAGTAGACAAAATGTTGAAAGTGACTTGTCTAGCAATAATGGCTACATATAGATACCAAATCTGAAAAGTAAACAAAAAATCACACACTTTCAAAAACATGGCTCTTGAAAATGTGTGTGTATAAGCGTAAAGGAAGCCTCTAAAGTGGAAAAACAAGGGATTGGATAGGTACAATAATTAAAATATGCAATTTATGCAAAATTCATCCACCAAAACTATGAAATGGTTACATCACTAAAACATTTAGGAGATTCTAGCTAAAATATAAAGAAAAATTACACTAAAAAAGGCTCCTTGATGATCAATTTATGGCCTCTCAAAGTTGGACTGCCAAGTCAAAACTACATATGGTGTGGGGTCTAAGTTTTCAAAACATGATGACATCAGCAAAACTAATAGCTTAAATTTTTAATGTTCAAAAGGTCTTCACATCAATTCAAAAGGGCTCAAAAATGATGGTCAAATGATCATTAAATTTAATAGAACAAAATGATGATTCAATCATGAGCTTGAAATTGACAGTCAAACAATCATAAAAGAAAAATAAAAAATGGCAGAATTGACATCCAAAAGGCCATCAAAGGTAATCAACTAAACATCTATGTGTGACAATTTTTTTATAAGATCACCTATGTAGCACTAACATGTTCTATTGATTTGGATTTTTTCTCTTCTCGCATGTATTAGCATGTTTTTCTAGTGACGTGGTTGGGCTTCTGTGGCAGTGGTCTGATCAGCTACCATGTGCAGGGGTCTAGTTGTTGCAGGTCTTGTGGATGAGAGGTCTTCATATGTTGTGGAGGTCCTTTTGGAAATTCCACTAAGTGCAATTTATCCCACATTTAATTTCCTTCCACAAATTAAAACTAAACAATGAGCTAGCATGGTGAATGTGATGTGCTTGGAGGTTGACATGTTTTGACTGTAGCGATGACTAGGTTTAATTGTTCAGTTACTCAGTTTGTCAAATCTGATCACGGTGTTCAGATCCAAATAGGGTCATCTATAGACTTCAATAACCTAATCTGACAAAAAAATAGAGGGCTCTGACCCAAAAAATTTACACCAAAATATTTTGAAAATTAAAGTAGATCCAAATCTAAAACTAGAAAGAAATTGCAAAATAAATTTTTTTTTAATGTAAATTGTACCCAATTGTAATTCAAACTGCAGAAGTCCCATTTTCACTCCACCTTATCCACCAAAGGCAACTACATTTCCTCCTACAATACTTCATAATAAGGTGGATGGAAATACGTATAATATCGAGCTTTCGAGGATCCCTGTACAATCTAATGATGTGCTTAAAATTGATAAATCAACATTAGAATGTATTGATGTATATAAGGGATGTGAATTTGGTTTAATTAAATTAGAAGAATAATATCATTTATTGAATTAACTTTGTTCTTCTTTTCTACTTAGTGAATCACAAATGCCCACAAATGAGCCCATACTTCAAATTGCACCAATTCTAATTATTGGACTCATAAATATGTGTGTAAACATTACTCATGCACTAAGTAATTTTAAGCCATATGAATTCCATATTCCACAAACATGTTGCCAAATCCTCCAAGATCTATCTTTTATTTTTGCACCTATACATATTGACATTTGGAGGCATGTGGTTGCAATGTGTATTCCTCACATACGTGTTGATTTAGGACCAATAATTGATTAAGCACAATTATAAGGGATTATATGCATTACTAGCCAATATGTTACAATTGGATGATTGTTATTCCTCATTGTTGATTCTTTCCA
Organism: Chamaecyparis obtusa; assembly: GCA_027943335.1. NCBI lineage: Eukaryota > Viridiplantae > Streptophyta > Pinopsida > Cupressales > Cupressaceae > Chamaecyparis > Chamaecyparis obtusa. The sequence continues at coordinate 392,058 of BSBK01002804.1, forward strand.
TTATCCTAAGATGACCAAATACACTATGGATGATTCATTTATTTAGCAAGGATCAAGGTATTACCATCTATATATTTTTCATTCTTGGTTCTTGTCTCTTAAGATGATCATTCATTGATTATAAGCACTAAATTCATTTCTTGATTCCTTGAATGATTTAAATTCCCCATGCATTTATAACTTACAGTTAATTTGGGAGTACATTCATTGAATTATTGAAATATTTGATTTATCTATCATTCAAAAAGGCTCACAAAATTCTAAAGATGTGTTACTCTCTTTGGGTTATCTAATTTCTTTGGTTATCCTAATGATTTTGTGACCTTGTAGCATGAAGTTAAGTTGGGGGGGAATCCTTCAAATTTTGTGGTACTTGGATGATTTCTAATCAAGCTTCATTGATTATTTTGTTGGTCCTCGACATGTGACATCTCAACAATTCAAGGTATGTGTTCTAGTGTTAATTAGCATTTCTATTATATGAACATAGGATTTTATCCATTCTCTCAAGTATCTATTCATGTTAATAACTCTACCTATAATTTGTGAAAATAAAATTACCTACTTAATGATAGAGTTATTGAATGGATGATATTTCTTTACTATGCTTGATATGCTTGGTTTTGAGAATATGGTTACAGGTCTCTTGTTGTGGTGAAATGATCGTAGAACCAATACTAGTTGATGATGCTTCTCTACACAAGAATTGCATAACACACTATGTTGGCTTTGTTAACATTGTGTGGGCTTGCTAGCTATTTGGTGCATATCCATTTCCTTTTTGCTTTACTATTGGAGATCACAAGAAGATTTTGGCATAAGGTGTTCATTACTTTGATAAGAGATTTCCTTTCTTTGATGATTTATCACATGGTGGAAAATATACAACTTGGTCTTTGATATTCATGATAATTTTGAGCTACACATCCAGAAAGACTTTGAAGATGTAGCATATCATCATACTCCTTCTTAGAGTTGTCTCCTCCTCTCGGAAGTTCTATGGACACGTTGGAGACTATCATTGGTGATCTAGTTTTGTCATTATTAGAGCACTATGTCATATGAGTATCATCATCCTTGTGAGTACTTCTTTCATCCAAGTATGCTAGTACATGTTCCCAATCTCTATAAGGAACTTCTAAATTTAGTAGTGTGAGATACATAGATCAAGGTTGATCTATGCAGTGTTTCAATATTCCTAAGTTTGTGGAGATTATTCTTAGTCATCATTTCAAGTTCATTATGCAATCAAGTTTCAACAGTGCCTTCTGTGAGGTCATGGACAAAACTTAAGTTTTGGATGGTATCATTTTCCATCATCCATGTTAGGATTTCTTGTTCTTTGGTCATTATATGCAATTATTGAAAAAGAAAACATGAAAAAATGGAAAAAAAAAGAAAAAAAAAAGAGAAAAAAAGCAATAAAAGATCCAACAATGAAAACCTTCAGGCATTGTTGGCTAGTTAATATCTGAAAACCAATTTCTAGTGGATATTAATTGCAAAATAAATTCTTAATGGTGAAAACTATTTTTACAGTGCCATTAAGCGGTGAGTGATTGAAAACTAGCTTGCCAGCGGTCACTTGTCGTTATCAAAAATTGAAAAAATGAAAAAAAGAAAAAAGAAAAGAAAAAAAAGTGAAAAAATATTGACAAAAGAAAATGCAATAATTGGTGTTCTTGGTTTTTCTGCTAATCATTATTTTCAGGAACACTCAATGGATTTTGTGGTTCTTTAGCTCTTGGGACCTCCTGTCACTCCCTCTTTAATTTCTTCTTTAGCGTGGTCATCAACACTTTGATCACCTATAGTATGTGCTACCTACTCAATTGAGGTGTTTTAGTGGAATGTGCTACCCACTATTTTCTCTACATTGCTTTCAGTTTGATGGTGGTGGCTCCTACAGTTGCAGTCTCTATCCTAGTTTTTGGTTCCTTCCAGTGGTATACTCCCTGGTGATTTCAATTCAATGGAGATCTTTTGTGGTGTTGCAATTTTGCATGCCTCTCTTCATTCCTTGTTGATTCATCCATTTTGGTAGCGACCATTGCTGAGTTTCTCTGTGTTCCACCATTGGTCTTCCTGCACATGCATGTTGGTAAAACAATCAATTTTGTTTTTCCTTATTTTATCTCTTAACTTTATTTGTATTACTTATTATGTTGATCAATATGCAACAATCCTTCCTATCCTCTCCTTGTTTCTCGTGGACGGTCAACCTTTAAGTTGGGGGGAGGAATGTTACTCTATTATCTTCCATCCATCACCCTTACTAAACCCATCATACTATATCCATCATATAATAGCCTTTGTTTTGTCTTCCATCTCTCCTATTTCGCCCATTTAAACTCCTCTTGTGCAAATTGAGATAAATTTCCCCTATATACAACCTTTTGAACCATGATGCTATAAAAAATGAAAGGAAAGAAAAAGAAAAGAGAAAAGAGAAACAACTCATGAAAAGTTAAAAGAGATATCCCTATTGAAGAAAAAAAAAATAACAAAGCTTGTCATGTGAAGCAAAGAAAAGGATTTGTATTTATGGGTTATCATGGTTCAGGGTGGAGACAAAGCCAAAACCGTAAATCCAAGTGCTTTTATTTCAAACCGAAGCCCTCCTAATCATAATGATTGCATGAGGACGTGCAATAAGCTAAGTTGGGGGGAATGATGAGAGCCAATTATAACCTATTTAATGCCCTATTCTAATCCATCTTACGCACTTTCCTACTTACTTCATTCCATTTCCATCCTATTTCATTCCATCTTACCATTATAACGTTGCATATAGTTTAATATAAATAAGTAGTATTTAATATTGTTTTGGGATTAAAATATGGAAATTTCATTATTGATTGCCTTTTACTAATATTTACTACTGTAGCATGTTGATGGGCGCATATGTTCCTATCACCTATTCCTGTCACATTTGGATAAAATCTATTATACATGATTGGTTAATTATTTCTACATCAAAAGATATTACAAGCATGCCGACAAGGACTCTCAAACACACAGAAAATAGTATTGCAAGATTTACATGGTTACACGTGAGTCTGAATGATAAGAAATGTGTGATAGTGCAAATCCTATGCTGTTATAATAGAATTATTTCAATCTATGGAAGGTATACCATTCAATAAGATTTCCAAACAAAAATGGCAGGAAAGAAGAACGTAACATATGGATATCAACGTTATTGCATTTTTGTTGTTGTAACAAAGTTTCCTATAAATCGACAGCCAGCAAATAAGGAATTACATGGGTCATTCTTGTGAACAGTTTGTTTGATATAAGAAACAAACAAACTGTCTATTTTTATGCATCTATTGTAAGGATAATAGTATATAATGTAAGCTTTGGGGGCAGATTGGAATATAGAGTTTTCGGCAGGAAGAAACTGTTGTACACAGCTTTGGACTGCACTATTTTGAAATAAATAAAAACATCAGTTTGTGCATTGTTGCAGCAGTGTAGAACTTGATTATTCTCTATCCACCGTGCAAGCCAGGAGTAAGGGCATGCTCCTTGGTAAAACACGGTGATGTATTTCCATTAGTATGTTTATTCTATTTGTATAAATTTATATTCTTTTCTTAGACTGTCATTATATTAGATCTTCATGTTTATATCAGTTTGTGATTTTTAGATCAGCAATCCAGTAATTCAAATATAATATAGAAATAATTTCATTACTGTTTTATCTATAGATTATTGTCATTATTATTTTTATTTCAGGAAGATAGTTTTGTTTTTTATCTTTGTAGCGTCAGGAAGTGACAGTTCTTGTCGCTACACCCATTTTGATTTCTTGTAGATTTAGTTTTGAGTGTTTTAGCTGTATTCATAAACCCTCATCTCACAACTATCATCCCTTGATGGCATACTTCTCAGACACCTTTCGCAAGCTTACGCTCTCAGATTGACACGTATAGACCAGCTGAACTTCATTATAAATCATTAATTCTTCTTATTATTTGCCCCAATGTTGGCCTATCAAATTTGACTTTAGCCCAAGGTAGGAAAATTTAGTCAAAATTCACTAAAATGACCACCTAGATGTAATGGTGAGGCTAGATATTTCTCTAGACACTCCCACAAACTGTTGCACCACTGGATCTAAATCGTGGCCCTCCAAAATGTAAAGTGAAAATATCTCCAATGGCTATGCAATGAAGCCTTTTATGGCTCTGATACCATGTAAGAAGTTTCCTAAGGCAATGAATGAAATTGGCAAGATCTAGAAGGTCAAAAGATAGCACAAGAGAGATAGGAAAATGATATGGTCCTCAATTGAATGGATTCAATGATAATCAATAATACATAAAATACCTATTGATTTACAATGTAGATATGTGGAAATATATAGGTAATGAATTATAACTAGAAGATATAGAAATGATAACCTATTAACCACACAAGGTGAAATCACATGTCCACCAAAGGTAGATCATCCTCCATTGTACAAAAAATTATGTACAACATGTGCAACAATGAGTGCATGATAATGTGATAAGAGCACTAAATGTGGATCTGATATATAAAGTGGAATGAGATAACAACTAACTATCCTCAAGTGGATTTCTCCTACACCATGTGCTAAAATGAAGTGAAAACTCCTATGTGTCTACATGACAACTATTGTGCAAATGCATTATACTAAGTAAACTTAAGTATAATTATAATCAATTAATTACACTAACAAAAATGAATTTTTATTTTTTCTCAATTTTGCTCAATTTGTCACTTTTGCACTGTCTCCAATTGCCTAAATCGCCTTCAGAATGTCAAGGTAGATAACATCTTCATTTTGGTGACTCATAGGGGATCTCAGCCTCCTAAGAAAGAAAATCTAAATCTCTAGTTCATAGAGTAGAATGCTTCTCCATGAAACAAAAAGTCTAAAAATAAAGGAGCCTCAAGAAACATACATGCCTCAAAACAAGAAGAGACACAAAACTAGTGCAAGAATGAATTTGGAGGAAAGCTCAAAAGTACATCATGCATTCCCTTAATGAGAATGCAACATGTGAAAAAAAACTTATTGGAAAACAAGAAAACTCCTAACCTACTGTGTATATAAATTTACATTGAATTCATGTAAACAAAGTCATTAACTGGCTTGTTGAAATAGCTTCATTTCCTAACTAGCTTATAATATTCCACATGCTTCTACATAGCTAGCCAAAAGATAAACCTTGAAATGCATCCAACATTTTGAAATGCCTTGTAAAGACTAAGAACAAAATATCTCACCCACCTTTGAATTTTACTCTCTTGCAATGAATGGGTAAGTTGTTTCATCTCTCCTTGATGCTCACCTTCATGCTCCAAGGTGAGCATGACTAGTGGTAACTTGTTGATCTAAGCCAGATTCCAAAAAATACTAGTGTTGATGGATCCTTTGATGGTATGGGGACCTCATCTTGTTGTTACTGTTTCACAAGATTTTCCATTTCAAGAGGTGATTGCTCAATGTTGAGGTTTGAACAAAAGACTTCTAGTTCATGCCAGAATCAGTCTTTTCTCAAAACCTCCTTTCTTTCTTCTACCTCATCCTCTAAAAAGTGAGGAATCTCATCAAATAAGAGAAATAATCTTCTTCTTCTTCTTCTTCTTCTTATTCTTCTTACATTGCAAGAATCTACTCCTATTGTCTTCACTAAGCCTCTGCTTGTATTGCAAGAAATTGCTCTCACTGTCTTCTTAGAGCCCTTGCCTACTACTGCATAATTTGAGATTGATAAAAAATCTCTTCTTTCATATGGTGATATTTTTTCTCCTCTTCAATATCCCTCAGCTCCTTTTGATGACTCAACATTGTCTCCCTGCAACTAATATTTTCAATATTTTTGTGCTAGGTGAGAGGGTAATCATGTTGATAGTGTAATCACCTAAAATTGGTCTAGTAAAACTTGAACCCCCTTTTTGATCAATTTGCCTCAAATTAAATCCTAAATCTCAAAGACATATTGACTAGACATAATTGTGTAGAGTAACCCTTAAAAATCCCCTTTGTATAATTAAATCCAAAATCTTATATTAAGCTTATACTATGGTCTAGTTTCTAGAGCTCGCATATTTATTTAATTTCTATAACATTTCTTTTAGTTCCAAAACTTTTATTAAAAGCATATATTCACATGTGTGCACCCATTTAATCTTGATTAATTAGAAATTAAAAGGGATTTGTGCTTTCAAAATGCTATTTTGTCTTATCTTACCTAACATCTATTTTTGTCTCATAATACTCACTAGTCATCTCTACCTAACCTTGCATCTCCTTTTTAATTGTTCAACATAGCCACCCATTCTTTTGTCTCTTAATATCCACCCTCCATTCTTGAGGCAATTCCTTTAAAAGGAAGCTCTTCCTTGGCTTAATGGTCCATTCTCTTGCATTCTAGTCCCTAATCTTTATTGATATCTAGATGATCTTAAGATCTTGCATTTTTTATTCTTATTTTCTTAGAATAGTCTTGCTAATTTGAATTCTTATCTCTAGTTCCTCTCATTTCTTAGTTTAGTTTCATTTCTAGCTTAATCTTGCATTGTTAATCTAGTTTCCTTTCTTGCATTGCCTCAATAATATAGCTCTTGCATCTTCACTCTAGATTACTATTTGTTGCATTCATCTTAGCTTAATCTTTCATTCTAGCTTGCATTCTTGCTTCTTAGCTTCATTTCTTGTACTTTGAATCTTCCATTTTGGAGTAGTCAAGTCACTAATCCTCAATGCCAATTTGATGAGCATCATGAGAAGGATTAAACTTGCTTCAACTAGGAAGCGATGTGTCACTTCTTCAAATTTCCTCTTCTATTCGTTCTCTCAAGTGTAATGGTTCATAGAAGTGTGTCACATGTTTGATCACACATATTTGGCACCCACCATCAGGCTAGTTTCTAAAATTGAGCTTCATTTCTTTCTTTTTTAGTTCTCTATTGTCGTAGGTTCGTCACTTTATTTTTGTAGGCTTTCTGAGAAATATCGTATGCCTCATAGGTAAATATCATCCAGCCTTTATGAGGTATATCGTCTAGACCTAAAATTTCATCCTTCTTCTTTAAGGTCTATCATACGATTTTCTACCAGACTGATTAACTGTCACCCAGATTTAATTTGTGTCATAGTCTGAGTTTTAGCCAAGATTTCTTGATTTTTATTGTATTTTTTAGATTCTCTAATCTTCTAACAACAACTAACAAGCGACCTTGCAAGGATATTGCTTTCATTTACATACTTTTTGTGCCCTAACTTATGGTTTTGTAGGATTTTTTCTTGCCAAAGAGGTCAATATCTTCATGACTACTAATACTTTGTGATGTAGGATGCTTGCCAAAGACATCATCTTGGAACTACTTTGTCTTGTAGGTTTCCTTGGAGATACAAATCAACTTTGTGTTTTTTTACATTTTATTTTCTTAGGCACCTAGCTTAACTAGAAGGCTTCTTGTTTTGTGATTAATTGAATAGTAGGAGAGTGTGCTCTTTTTCTTTTTGAAAATAAAAAATCTTGACCTACTTAGTTGATCACTTGCAATTGGTCTTGGGTAAATGAACTTGTGCTTAATGTGTTTGGGAGACATTGTGGAGTAGGAGAGTATGCTCTTTTCTTCATGTAAAATGAAAAATCTAGACCTCCACTAGCTATCCATTTATTTTCTTACATTTACCTTTAGATGGCCTGCCAAGAGAACAATCTTTTGGTAATGACCCAAGTCGTGAACAAGCAAACCTGGCTTCTCCATCCCACTATAACCAAATTATTCCTTCAATCTAAAGAGAGGGAAGACATGGATATTTTCTATTCCTAATGCTTCTTCATGTGTAGGGTCTAGTTGCCTAAATCTTTCTAAGAAAGAATACACTTGATTGGGCATTTGTAGGGCCTTCTTCATCTAAATATTGTTTCCAAGACTACAAGGGGAGTACATTCACTTTGTATAGGGATGAGAGTTCTAAATCTTTCTTGTGAGACTATGCATTTTGGCTGCTCGTAGGGATATAGGCCTTAATTTCTCTTGTGAAATTATAAGGGATAGACATGAATGAATATTTATACTAAACACCTTAGGACTTAGAGACTATCCTTTTGGTCATGTGACTTCCTTTGTGCAAGGATTGATCCAAGTGGAAGTTACCCAGATCACCCCAAGATACTCACCATATGTACTCCCTTGGATGACAATCCATGAAAAATCCAACATCACTTTGTGTGAGGCAAAGGGGTATAAAGTTGTGGGAAAAGGTTGAAACACTTCCCTCTTGACCTTAGGTAGTTTTTCTTGATGTGCTTTCTTGTGCTAAGACCTATGAAAATATTTGTTGAACATACACTTTTCATACTTGACACATTGTTACATATTGCAAGACCTCACATATGCTTGTATCCACAAGGTTTCTTTGTCCCTTGTTGGATTTTTTGAAGACTATTTCTTACTCACACCAATTTCTTTCAAAATAAACCTTGTCTAGAAATTATCCAATCTTGTCAATCACCTTTGCAATCCTTTGAAATTGAACTTTTGGACTAAGACTCAAAATTTATCAACATTGATTCTCCTTTGTTATCCTTAGCTCATCTTGTCATTTGGTACATCCCAGCATGTTATGAATTGCCTCTAGCTAGAAAATATAACTTTGATCTCTTGACTACATTCTTGGCTAGTATAATGTTCACTTTTTCACCATGTCTTTGATCATATCTCTTTGATTCTCTATCTTATCTCTTGCTTTTTTACAAGTGTCATACATAGGGATTTCTCTATAGCTTGGACACCTTGTGGCAAGTTATCTTTTCTCTATCTCCTTTACACTTTTATACTTTGGACAAGAGAACACTTTTACTTACCTAGCTTGAACATCAAATCATCTTAAGTCATTCTATTGGGCTTTTGACAACCTTCTTTCATTCCTTCTTTCATGTCGATCACAACTAAATCTCAGACCCATGAAGGAAAAAAACATGAAGCTATCTTTGACAACTCAACTAAAGAAGGTATTGTACCTTGGGGTTTCAAATTTTTTTCTAATATATCTAGTGAATCTGCTCTATCCTCTCCTATGTTGGCACAAGGTGTTTTTTACACTCCATTCATGGAAGAACGAAACAAGAGGATTGAGGAATTCATAAAACAACTAGGTGACAAACATTTTGGATAAGAAAACCAAGAGCATCACAACTCTAGACATGACTCTCAACATAGATCTCAACATACTAGACATGGATCACATGGCTCACAAGGTGGTGATTCAAATAATAAAATACCTGAGGAAGATATCTTACAATTTCAACAAGATAAATTCTTACAAAGGATTATGAAGTTGACCTTGAGTCAAAACAAAGATCAATACTTCTTGTGCTTGGACTCACAAGGATTAAGCTACCCCATAACTTTGACATTGAGAATCTGATCAAGAAAGAGGAACCATATGAAATGGAAATCATGAAGAGATGGATGGAAGACATGATGAAACAAATGTTACGCTTGGAAAAAGAAAAATAAAAACTAAGCACATCTTTCTTGCTTGAGGCTATTTTCTCATTTCCCTTTGATAAAGGCCTATACATGCCTCCTTTTCCTTGAAAGGTTGAATTTCCTAAATATGAGAAGTATGATGGTAGCAAAGATCCTCATGATCATATTAGGGAGTTTTACACTCTAAGCATGGAATTCTTGCATGAACCCACTTATCTCATGAGACTCTTTCCTAGGAGTCTTAGTGGTAAAGCTATGGAGTGGTTCACTAAAATATCTCCTCCTCTCAAATCATTTGACCAACTAGTTGAAAGATTTATTGAACAATACTCCTATAACATCCAAGATGCTATCACCATGCTTGATCTTTGCAATATCAATCAATGTCAAGGTGAATATTTTGTAGTCTTTCTTTAGAAATGGGGGAAGCTATACTCACACTATCCTTGAAAGATTCATGATGCTGAGAAGATTGACATATTCATCAATTCTCTAGTTCTTGAAATCAACTATGCATTGCAAATGCAAACTCATGCTTCATTCGATAAACTAGTTGAATCAATTATTCACGTAGAGGTTGTCCTTGTTTGTAAGGGTGATATTAATGCTCAATCTAAAGAGCATAAATCCTCTTCCAACAACCAACATAACAAATATAATAAAAAATCATGAAACAAGACTAAAGATGTCATTAATGTCAGAATCATGGCTACAACTCCAATGCATACCACTGCTAAAAAGACAACTTTCAATCTATCTTTACTACTATGAAAGCTAACAAGAATGATTCAACTAGCCCTAAAACCAATAAGCCTTGGGCCTCTAAACCTAAAATAAACTTCACTCCTCTTGGAGAGTCACTTGAGAATGCTTTGAAGACACTCTTAACTAACAAGAACATTACCTTGCCTAATAACTCAAGACCCTACGATCATGAGATAAAGCCTAAATGGTGGAATGCCAACCACTATTGTGATTATCATCACAATATGGCCACAAGACTAATGAATGCATGAATCTTAAGAATCTCTGATGAAGGATTCTCCCCTTAATACCACAAAGATATGACAAAAATAGAGAAACAACAACAATTTGCAAGAACAAAAAATGGGCTTCTTATTATCTCCACAAGTGTGGAATTCCAAATTTTAAAATTACAATATGAAAAGCCACATGGGAATTTTCTTTAGAATATTTGATAGGAGAAAGCCTCGAATCATTACCCAGATCTCCCTGAACTGCCCCCGAACTACCTAAGACAACACTACGAGCCTTCTTGATATAGGCAATTTTCACCGCCCGAAAAGGTTCTAGAAATTTAGCACTAAGGGCCAACCAAACTTAGAATTATTTTATTTTAAAATTTATTACATCAAAGTCATCTCAAAATAACTTTTGAAACCCAAACAAAATTTTTGAAGGAAAATCATTTTTCGCCATTTCAGGTGATCCAACTTCCGAAGACCATAAGTCATCACTAGTTGATCCGATTGACTATTATGACCCCATTCTGGAAAGTGCATGAAGTGCTCTACAGGCCTAACTCATGAAAGCACCTATCACCCAAAGTCTTGACCTCATCCAGAGCCTCTAAAGCCTTCAAAACTGAGTTCAAAGTTTTTGTACCTTATTGCCAATACCAAAATTCTTCAATATCTACAAAGCTAGACTTGATCTGTCAATGAAACTTTACTGACAAGCTGATATGACTGAGATGAACCTCCACATGTGAAATGGAACATTCCAAGATCGTATGACCAACTTACTAAAAATAGCAAGTTTCCATAAATAATAGCTCTGCACAAGATAGCCCTTATTGAAAAAGAAACTAGAAATGTTTTTGGGTGATGCAAGATTTCTCTTACACCTAGGATGCTCCTACATCAATCTCATTTAGGATCTAATCAATAATGAGACTATTGTGGTTGATTCCCCACAAGTTAAAAATGATCATATGGCTTTCAAAGAGCCTTTTCCTAAATTTGAGAAACGGTAATCTTCAAAGGCAAAGGATAATAAGGTTTCCTACATCTATTCTAATAATGAAAACATGATCAACATGCTTGAATCTTCTAATCATACTAAGGGAAAAGCTAAATTTGAATCACCTAATGTGACAACTAGCTCTCAAGAGAAATTTACTCCATCAAGAGAAGGTTCATCTTCCTTCTATGCTTCAACTACACAGGATCCTAATCCAATTGATCAACTTTAGCACACTTTGGCTCAGATCTCAATGATTGAGCTACTTCACATCTGTCTTTCTCATAAGGAGATCCTTGATCAAGCCCTTCTTGCAGCTAATGTACCTAAGGACCTAGATTTTGATAAATTCTATTCCATGGTCAGTCACCCCACTTCACCTCCTTATCTCACTTTTTCTAAAACATATGATAGATATGTTATTCATCCACATAATCAACCTCTCCATATTGAAGTCCCTATCCATCAATATAGAGTTAAGCATGTTTTGATAGATGGAGTCATGGATTTGAACATTTGTACTTTCAATCTAGTTAAAGCTCTCAGTTTTTTAGAGAATGCTATTGATCTCTGACACAAAATAAATATCAAAGCATATGATGAAAAGGAACGCTATTATAAAGGATTGGTAGTCTTGTCTATTCAAGAAGGTCATGTTTTGCAGGATGTCATCTATCAAATCCTGGATATTCCTTTGGCATACAACATGCTTTTGGGGCGTCCTTGGATTCATATAATGTAGGTAGTTCTTTCTACATATAATTGGTTCATCAAATTCCCTCATGATGGAATTGAGATTACTATTATATAGACCAGTAACACATCTATAGTAATCCTAAATAGTCATATGGAATGGTTCCTCATAACAAAGAAGGATCACCTCTTGAAAAGCAGAAGCAAAAGGAAAATCACCTCTATTAGACTATGGGAAAATAATACCTGTTAGACCTATTGGTACAGGAACCTATCGAGTGGATACTTTTCCTATCTCTCTAAAATATTTTGGGAAATCATCTACATCATTTACAACACTTGTTATTCATGAAGATACTAGAATGATGAAAGCTACAATTCGCATAAAACTAGAAAGGGATGAAAGTGTTTCCTTACCCTACAAGAGAAAATAATCTGAACAAAAAGACAAACATATTGAAATTTCACTTGAAAAGTATGGTATAGGCTATCAACTTATGAAAAAAATGGGATTTGATGGAAAAATTCCTCTTGGAAAAGGCAAGGGTCTTCTTGAACCTCTTCATGTTGAATTGTGTAATCCTAAAGAAAAGACTAGTGTTGGCTATCATGAACATAAGTTTACCAAACCTAGCAACAACACTTATGCATATGATAATTCAAATGATGAAGAAGAAGCAAAAAATATACCCATGACATATGAAAGGATTTTGCATATTCAAAATTCTAATCCAAACTATCAGGGAGAGCCTTACATACCTTCTCAAGTGCCTCAAGAACATGACCCTAGTCTTAACCAAGAGGATCTCATCCAAACTACTGAACAAAATCATATTGTTATTTCTATTACTCTTGTTCTTGAGAACATCATTAACTCTGATCTTGATTGGAGGCAATCTATTATTGTCCCTCGTATCTCAAATATGCCTATTCTGGACTATACTATTGCTACTATAGATGGTTCTACTACTACTCCTACTATTGAACAAGCTATTACTACTGAAAATATATCTCCTAAGATAGAAGAAAGTGATGACAAAGGTCTACCTCCTACAATGTCTCTAGTTTATTACATTGGGTAGTATCACAATAGTGAAATAGACTTGCATGCATATGAGTGGGACTCATTATCAGATGCTACAATGGAAATATAGGTTGATGTCATACATAGATATTCTCCTACTAAAAACTTTGAAAGAGGAGAAAGCTCTACTTCTCATGAACAAATAGATGATGATGATCCTTTCCACCCTTATGTGTAAATCATTCCTATGGTTGTTAGGCCATCTAATCAAAGCGATGCTCTAGCCACTCCAACAAATCATGGCTCTATAAGACCTCATCTTGTTACAACTTCATGGAACTTAGGAAGGTCTAGAATTGAGGTGGTACCTATTCACATACTTCTACCACAAGAAGAGGGACTTAGTTTTTAGAATAGGCCATTTAGGCTAGAATCATGTAATACTACCCTAAACTCCTCTGACTCTTCTAGGACAACTCGCAATCAACAACGCTCTATGGAGGATCACTTTCTAGACCTATTTGACACATTAATGAATGATGAGTACGACACTAGTATCTTTCCACTTGAACCTAGTGAACCTTTCTTTCCCATATTTCTTGAGCTAAATGGTTGTACCACTTCCCATCCATCCCTCCATTTAAACCCTCCATATCAGCCTCATTCATCCATAATTCCTGAGTCTTCTAGAAGCAACATGGATGTGCAACATAAAAATCATAATTACAAAGGTCCACTTACATATGAAGGTCACCATTTCCTATCTAATCAACATATGAATACAAAGGAAAAAGAAATATTTAAAAGACCACAAGGGTCCTCAAAGAAAAGAAGAAACTCAAAGAAAATTTGGATTCCAAAATCCATCATCAAAGAACTATGCTCAATAATATCTCAAAGTAAATAAAAATAAAAGGCTATGTGGATTCCCAAGTTAAAAGACTTGGATATAAAATAAAAATCAATGTTGACATTCAAGCTTCCATCTCCTTCCTATGACTCACCTCACTCCTAAATTCTTTACACCATCATTATCACTCATACTTCCTACTATTCTCAAATCCATCACCATCTTCCCAGAAGTGCATACTAGTATCTAATCATCACTAATGACTGGTTTAAGAGAAGTCTAGATGATGTTCTCCTTAGGCATTTCGAATGTGAGGAATCTAAAAAAAAATTAAGAGAGGTCCATGAGGGTATTTTTTGATCTCACTCGAATGATCTTCCCCTGGCTATGAAACTCTTGGAAGTTGGATGCTATAGGATGGATTCTTCTATCACTACTACTTTTAGGAATGAATGTTGAATATATCCTATGGGGGATTATTTGTGGTCATTCTATAGCAGTTGTTGTTGCATTCATGATTGTGATTGTCATTGATGTCAACACAATGATCTACTAGAGTTTAGTAGAGAAGCAGATAGTGTTTGAGTTCGTGCACATGGGATATTGAATATCAAGCTATACAAAGTTGGGGACTTAATCTATGATGTTTCAAAAGATCATGGTTAAGGGCACATATGGAAATTCATTTATTCATGACAATTATGTGTAATTCAGTTGAAGTAGTATTCAGGCAATGTTCCTGAGTAGCAGTTTTTGGAAATCAAATGATATCTCCTAATCAGAATAGAATCTAAGCATGAAAAATTAAGAAAATGATGAAGACATGATAATTGTGACATGGACATGATTGGGAGGTCATAGGTTGCACGAGTGAAGAGTTATTTTAATTGGAAGCCGACAATTTTATGTAATTATGGAATTTTATGTAACGTGTGGAAGATTTTATTTTGTAATTTGTATGCCGACTCATTTGTAATTATTTGAGTGCGGTATAAAGGAATGAATGTTTTCCTTATTGTAGTGTGATATGTGGTATATGTAATTGTGAAAGAGTATTGCAGAATTGTGCAGTACTTGTTGAAAGAGGATATGTGAAGTACATAGATCTGGTATTGAGATCTGATGAAGCAGTTGGTGTAGTTTGGCACAGTCAGAGGAGAAGTGATAAGTTATTAAGATTAGTAATCTTTTAGTATTATTCTATTGAGTAATACAAAGATCAATTGG
The DNA here is from genome assembly GCA_027943335.1 of Chamaecyparis obtusa. Lineage (NCBI taxonomy): Eukaryota > Viridiplantae > Streptophyta > Pinopsida > Cupressales > Cupressaceae > Chamaecyparis > Chamaecyparis obtusa. Next base: position 407,318 of record BSBK01002804.1, read on the forward strand.
ACATTGTGTTTAGTGATCTTGCCCTTGAAGCTATTTGGATAGTGGGTCCTTATGTCTTCACTAACTCCTAACAGAGTTAGAATCTTTTAGCACAGATTCAAAGTCTCCTAGAAGAGACTAATATGTACTGAATGCAATTCATAAGAATCCTAACAGAGTCCATCCTCTCACAAGGAACTTTCATATTATTGTATCTTTTCTGGGCATCATTCCCACTAGGGTTTACTCTTTGATCAAGAGGTTCCCTAGTCAACATATCTTATGTTATTGTGTATGTATATCTTTCTATGGTTGTTGATCGCATTGCTTACATGGTTAAAATCTATTAACATTTATAAAAGTTGTATTTATCTGATAACTAATTCCCCCCCCCTCTCAGTTATCTTGGTGGACTTTACTTTCTAACAATTGATATCAAAGTAACGGGTCCTTGAAGGAAAAGTTTAACAACTTGAGGAGATCCATGGTCACACATTTCAAGAAAGAAAGCCCTAAGTTTGATGGAGTAAATTTTGACAGCTGGAAAGAAAAGATGAAGACATATTTACTTTGTTTAGGACTAGGATATTGGTTAATCACAAAGAACAAGAAGACTATCATTGATGAAGATAGAATTGAAGAATGTACTAATGAAGAAAGAGATATATTCATGTGTAACATACTTTTGAAAGAAGCACTCTTGTCAGCCCTTCCAAAAAATGAGTACAATAAAGTAAAATATCTAAAGACATCTCATGAAATTTGGTTAGCTTTACAATCTACTTTTGAATGTGATGAACATGCAAAGAAAGTCAGATTACATAATTGGATATGTGCATTTGAAGATATAAGAATGATGGAAGATGAATCTGTTAGAAGCTATATTGGTAGAATATCAAAAATTGTTGTAGGTATAAAATCTTGTGAAAGAACCAAGACAGAGAATGAAGTGGTATGGAAAATTTTGAGGACATTGAATCCTACATTTAAGTAGACAATGTAGATGATAGAGAAAGTTATACCTTGTACTAAGAACTTCACTAGAGAAACCCTTCTTGGAAGATTAGAAGCAACAGAAATGAACTTGAGAGAAACATGAGATTTACCTAGAATGGAGATAGTATTCAGTGCACTTACCATTCACCCTACTTTGTTAAGAAGCATGAGTGTGACTAGAGATTATGCTAGTAACAGTTGTACACACAAAATAGTGCACTTCTATGAATCATTACAATCAAGAACACTCAAGAATGAGGTCTCAAAAATCAATCCATAGCTCCCTAAGCATGGAGTCACAAGGATAGTTTGAATATTGCTCTTAGCTAGAGCTATTAGGCCTATAACCTTGCTAGTAACCACACCATGAGAGATTCAAATGAAGACAAGGGAAAGAATGCCAATATCCCCAAGAATCAAATTAAATGCAATGCAAGCTAGATTAAAATGAGTATGCAAATATGAAAGCTATGCTATGAAAATGAAAGTACAAGCTAAGCTATGAAATGGAAATAACAAGTGTTACAATCCTTCCTATTAAACTAGATGAGTTATTCTAAAGCTTGAAAGGAAATCTAAACTATGAAAGCATAAATATGAAGCTACTATGCAAGAATGAAAAATAAACTATGAAGCAATGATGAAAGCCAAGATGTGATGCAAAAATGATCTCCAAAAATCTCCAAAGTATTCAAGAATTCCTACAACATAAAGTTAGCATAAAAAAGATTGACCTAGAATGAAGAAGAGAGCTCTCCTTTTATAAGAAATGAGAAGGAATGGACCATGGAGATTAAGAGGAAAAATATCTAATCAATGGTGGAGCTTGAAAGAAGATCAATCCATGTGCACAAGATTCCTTCAATTGGAAAATAAGAGTTGACTTTTGTGTCCATATGAGATAAAAAGTGCTTTTTCTCTTTTTATAAAATAAGAATAATGCTTTATTTGTGCAAGTTAGGATAAGAGGAAAAGTGGGGGCTTTTTATTTAATAAAAGGGGAGGAAATATTCATTTTAATAAAGAAAGACTTTAGGATAAAATGGTTAGCCCAAGGAATAATCAAATAAATGATAACACGGGATTTGATCAAGGAAATTGATTTGAAAATTGTCAAGTGTTAATTCAGGAATTGATAAATTGCTGAATGGGGGCCCAAAGTTTAGGTGACCATTTTAGGATGCATACATTTTCCCCTCTTTGACTAATGTGAGGTTGATTTGGGATCACATGTAGTCAAAGAACGGAATTAAAGTGTGAGATCGATTTGGGATCACAAAACAACCTAGACACATGTTCGACAGATGGGAACATATCATGACAAGCATAAGCATAAGTTGACTGAAAAACAAGATCAACATCATTATTTTTAAGTGATAATCAAGTCTCTAAATAAGAGATAAAAATTGAAAGACAAGACCAACACCATTGTTGTTAAGTGATAATCAAGTCTAAGAGATAAGAATCACAAGCTGAGCTGAATGATAAAGCTGAATCAAGGATTAAAGCTGATAGGTACTACCCCCTCAGAATCAAAATCAAAATCAGGCAGAGGAGAAAAACAAATTTATAAACTTGATCAAGTCACTAGAAATCATAATCGAAGGTGAAAAATGATAGGATAACCATCAAGTAGTGAAAAGATGCCCCAGGTTGACTAGGTTTGACTAAGAAATATATAGGGTAAAGATGTAGTCAAACCTCAGAGAGATGAAGTAAATGGAAATGAAATGAAAGACTAGGAGTTTGAAAGAGATGGGGGTGAAGAAATGAAGGTGCCCCAACAAAGATCAAAGGATCAGGCCTTAAATGGTTAGCCAACTGCACAGAAGAAGGGGGAATTTTGAAATACAATTTTGAATATCAAGATGGACTCAAATTTCAATTTCAATTCTGAAAATGGATCCACAATGTTGACATTAGTCAAGGGTACAATTTTCGTGTGATTCTGAGGTGTTTTGAAATTTGGTCAAAAAGTGTCATTTTCAAAATCATTTGACTTTTATTGATTTGAGAATTTTGATATTTTAGAGAGAGAAATGGTTAAACAAGTAGGCATCTCAGTCCACCAACATCGATTTGAGCACTCCCGCTTGCACAATTGGCCTCCACACTATGGTGCCCCGGTATGTTTTCAAAAAAACTTGTCATTTTTTGAGTCATTATGAGCATTTAATTCTTTTAAAATATGTTTTAAAAATTTTTAAACTTTCAAATTTTAGATTAGGGAAAAATATCACATGATACTTTAGAAGTATCGCACCCCTTGGGAAGGTTTATCACGCGATACTTTTGTTGGGAACAATTTTCTGAAGGAGATTGTTGGATACAATTGTTTAACTATGTATTGTCCTTGATGTCACACAATGTTATATTATATATCAATTCTATGTGTCTACCGAGCTCAGTCGGTCAGCTAAGTATCTACCGAGTTCTCTCGGGTGTCAAAGGAAGTATGACAGAAGTTAGTGTTAACCGAGCTTCCTCGATTATCAAAGAAAAGTTAGTATCTACCGAGTTCACCGAGTAACACTATATCTACCGAGTCTCCAGTATTTACTGAGTTTGAGACTATGACCAAGTGGTTAGTATGGACTGAGCCTCCACTTCTACCGAGTGCATGATGATGTTGAGTAATGCAATGGACGCCGAGTATCAGAAAGTCACCGAGTTAGTTTGTAGTAACCGAGTAACAATATTTGGGCTGACTCAGTAATACTTGTGTTTACTTGTTTAAGAGTCGACCGTTGTAATATTTGAAATGATTATTTGTGCCGACTTGACAAACTAAATAAACAATCTGAATGATATATATATAGTTGTTCTAGAAGAAAAGATTGTGAGCATGGGAAAAATATGAAAATCAATTGAAGGCAGATATGTGCGAATTGTGAAGGATGATCAGATATCCTTGAGGAGCACCAAAGATATATTCGATCAAAAATGATCTAAAGTGGAGCAGAACAGAGATCTGTAATCAGCAATTCAGTTGCATCTTGTACAGGTCATTTCACTGTTATTTTCTTATCATTGTAGCAGTGATCTCTAAATCTCTTAACCGAGTTGGTTTAACAACCATATTGTAAATCCTCTAACAAGGTAACAGTTCAGTTGAATTGTTTTAAAGACCTCTTACAAGGCCACTCCTAACAGGGTGATTAAATCCTTCAACCAGGTCACACCTAACAGTGTGTTTTGTAACCTTTTACTGGGTTGGCCTCTAACCGGGCATCACTTCAGAAGAGTTAAAAGTAGTAACTAGTTACATTGGTGGTTTTTCCCTTATTGGGTTTCCATGTTAAATCTGGTGTCTCTTGTGCTCTTGTTGTTTCACTATGCATGTTAATCAGTTATGAATGCTTTAGAACAGTTATAATTAATATACACTCCAAAGACCGAGTTTCAACATTTCTCTATATGTTTACCGAGTAACAATAGTAAATTATTTAATAAGATATCTAAGGGATCTGTGGTAATATTTTTGTGGTTAACTGATTCACCCCTCCCCCTCTCAGTTACTGCATCTATATTTCCATCAATTGGTATCAGAGCTTTTGGTGCTTGTAGGAAGGGTTTCAAGAACCTAAGCTAAAGATCAAGATGTCTTACAAGAGAGAAATTCCAAAGCTTAACAGAGAAAACTTTTCAGCATGGAAAGGTCTCATGAGACTTCATCTGGCTTCCACTGGTGATTCAAGATGCAAATACATTGATGAAGAATATACAGTTCCTACTGGCATATTAACTGTTGAAGATATTACAGAGAAAAAGAATCATAACACCATGATGATAGACATTGCATCAGCTCTTACCTATGAATAATTTGATGAGATCAAAGACTGCACCATTGCTTATGAAATGTGAAACAAACTGAAGAAAATCTATGGTGGTAATGCCAATGCGAGAAGAGCCAAAGTAGAAAGTCTAAGAGGATAGTTTGATAAGATGAGTATGAAAGAAGATGAGAATATTGAAAAATATGTTGAAAGAATCAAGGCAAGTGTAAGTGCAATCAGAGCTTCTGGAGGAACAATTACTGATGAAACTGTTATAAGTAAGGTTCTCAGAACTTTACTCCCTATCTATGCAATAACAGTATCTGCTATTCAAGAAAAAATATGTGAAGCTAATCATAATATAACTTTGGACGCTTTAGTGGGAAGATTGACAACATTTGAGTTAGACAACTATGACAACTATGTTCCAACTTCTAAAAATATTGAATCAGCATTTGAGGCCAAGGTTTCACTTAAGAAGGACAAGAAAATAAAAGAGGTTCAGTCAGAAAGTGAAGAAGAATCAGAAGAAAGTTTTGATAGTGATCTTGAAATTGTAGAAGCATTACTTGCAAAGCAATACTCTAAAGGTAGAGGAAAATACAAAGGTAAAACTCCCTTAATCTATTTTTCATGTGAAGAAATTGGTCATATTGTAGCTAGGTGTCCAAACAATCAAAGCAAGGATGAGAAGGAAGGTCACAAGTACTATGGCAAAAAGAATTTCAAATCATTCAAGGATAAAGGTAAGAAAACATGTTTTATGGCTAAAGATTTTGATAAAAGTGAAGAAGAAATTGTCTTTATTGCTGTAAAAGATGAATCTGATAATGATGAAGATAAGATGGCACTTGTTTCTCATATAAGAAAAGATGATATATGGATAACAGATAGTGGATGTTCACATCACATGACTGGTGAAAAAAAAAATTTGAAAACCTTGAAGATTGTGATGATGGTAATGTAAGATTTGGAAACAATAAACCTTGCTGTATAAAAGGAAAATGAAGAATCTCACTAACCAAAGAACTTACATGTGATAATTCTTATTGGGTAGAAGGACTACAGCATAATCTTCTAAGTGTAGCACAGTTAATCAACATCGGTTTTAAAGTTGAATTCATGAATGGCCAAGCAAGACTGCTAGATGACAAAGGAAAGCAAATTGGATCAGGCAAACAAACAAAAGATAACCTATTTTATCTTGATCTTGGTGAACACTCATGTTTTATTGTTCAAATTGAAGAAAGTTGGTTATGGCACAAAAGGTTATGTCATGTAAATTTTGATAACATGGTGAAGATAAGAAAATTCAAGAAAGTAAGAGGCATTCCTATTCTAAAGAAACCTAATATTGGTCTATGTAAAAATTGTCAAATTGGTAAAATGGGAAAGACTAGTTTTAAAAGTAAAAACTATAAGTCTGAAGAGATTTTGGAAATTATGCATATTGATTTAAGTGGACCTATTGGAGTTGAGAGCTATACTGAAGAAAAATTCTTTATTCTCTTTGTTGATGACTACTCTAGAATGATGACTGTTATGTATCTGAGAGAAAAGTCAGAAGCATTTGAGAAATTCAAGTGGTATTTGGCAAGAGTAGAAAAGGAAATAGGAAAAAGAATAAAATGCTTAAGATCAGACAGAGGTGGTGAATTCATCTCCCATGAATTCAATAATTTTTGCATTGAAAGAGGAATTAAAAGACAAGTATCAGCCCCTAGAACTCCTGAACAAAATGGAATAGCTGAAAGAAGGAACAGATCTATCATGGATTGTGCAAGGACTCTAATGATTGAAAAGAAAATTGCTATAAAATACTGGAAGGAAGCTATCAGCACTGCAGTTCATACCTTGAACCAAGTACAATTGAGAAAAGACACATTCAAAACTCCTTATGAGTTATGGTATGGCTATAAACCTAATGTGAGTTATCTAAAAGTATTTGGCAACAAGTGTTATATCTTAAGGGAATCTAGAAAAAGAAAATTTGATGTGAAAACTGATGAAGGAATATTCTTGGGATATTCTACCAAAAGCAAGGCATATAAATATTTGAACTTGTCTACTCACAAAGTCATAGAAAGTATACATGTGAAAGTTGATGAGTTTGGAGAAAAGACTGAAGAAGAAAGCAAAAAGGAACCAGAGAATTACAGGAGATTTGTTTATGTTGAACCTGATACATTGCCAGATATATCTATCAATAATGAGTTGACTGTATCTACCAAACCCAGTACAGTTACCGAGTCACAAGGAATCGAGTCTCAGCCTGAAGCTACTGAGCAAACATCTACCAAGCCCGAGCAACCTGAACTTGAAGAGGAAATTATAGAAGATGAAAATGTAACTCATTCAAAAGGAAAGGAACCTGTATTGGCCAAGTATGTCAGGAGGCATCATACACCAGATTAGATTATTGGAAATAAATCAGATGGTACCATGACTAGAAGTAAACTAAAAGGTACATGTTTACTTGCTGATTTTGAACCTAGAAATGTGAAAGATGCATTGGAAAATGAAAGCTGGATTGAGGCTATGAACGAAGAAATAGAACAAATAGAAAAGAACAAAACATGGACTCTTGTACCTAGACCTAAAGACAAAAATGTAATTGGAACAAAATGGGTATTCAGAAATAAGCTGGAAGAAGATGGTCAAGTATCAAGAAACAAAGCTAGATTAGTATGTAAAGGCTATTCTCAAGAAGAAGGTATAGATTATGGTGAGACTTTTGCTCCTGTTGCAAGATTAGAAGGTGTAAGAACTCTACTTGCTTATGCAGCACATAAAGAATTTAAGGTATATCAGATGGATATAAAATCTGCATTTCTTAATGGAATTCTTGATGAAGAAGTCTACATTGAACAACCTGAAGACTTCATTGATCTAGACAAAAGGGATATGGTCTGCAAATTACACAAAGCATTGTATGGTCTGAAATAAGCCCCTAGAGCATGGTATGAAAGATTACATAACTATCTTATTCAGATTAATTTCAAAAGAACCAATGATAAAAGTAATTTGTACATCAAAGATGGACCAGATAACAAAATTGTTTTGGCAGAAATATTTGTGGATGATACTATATTTACAGGGAATGATGATCAATGCAAAGAATTTTCAGAGAAAATGAACAAAGAATTTGAAATGTCTATGTTTGGTCAGATAAAATTCTTTGTTGATCTTCAAATTCAACAAAGCAAGAATGGTATCTACATTCTCAGTCTAAATACATTAAGGAAATACTTAAGAAGTTTGGTATGGAAGATTCAAAACCAGTTCGTACACCCATGTGTATTGGACTGAAGCTTACCAAAGATGATGATTCAAAAGAAGTAGATCAGACCTTATATAGATCCATGATTGGAAAATTACAATATCTAGTGCGTACAAGACCTGATATTGCCTTAGCAGTTGGTATAGTAGCAAGATTATCAGCAGAATCCAGAGAAAATCATATGATGGAAATCAAAAGAATCTTGAGGTACTTGAAAGGAACTGAAGAATATGGTTTGTGATATAAATTTGGAGGCAATTTGGACTTAAAAGTACTTACTGATGCTGATTGGGCAGGAAACATTGATGACAGGAAAAGTACAAGTGGTGGAGCATTTTTTCTTGGCAAAAGATTGATATCTTGGACTAGTAAAAAGAAAAATTGCACATCCCAATCCACAACTGAAGTAGAATATGTTGCTGCTACAGTAAATTTCTCTAACATTGTTTGGTTTAAACAGTTATTGGAAGGCATGAAGGTTGAGATCAAAGAACCAGTTGTTATGTTTTTTGATAATACAAGTGCAATTAACATTTCAAAAAAACCAGTAATGCATTCCAAAACCAAGCACATTGCTATTAAGTATCACTTTGTCAGAGAATTAGTGCAGGACAAGGAAATCAGATTGGAATATGTTCATACAAATGAGAAAATTGTAGATATATTCACCAAACCATTACCTAAGGATGCATTTTTGTATCTCTGAGGTAAGCTAGGGGTTATTCCCCTATCTGAGGCTCACTAAATAAAGTTTTAGTGATGCATCAGCCAGAGCATGTTGAAAATCAATAAGTTGATGCAGCATATTCAAGCAATCATTGCATATGAATCAGTACTTGAGGTACATTGGTATACACTGGCAGTATGTGAGTTATCTTTGGCATGTGTTGTCAAAGAGGGAGAGTTTGTTGTCATTTCAAGAGAAATTTCTAAGAAGAATTTGAGAAGTTAAGAAGGAGAGTTTTCAGTCAAGAAGATAGTTTGCTGATAGAGGGAGATATGAATCAGAATGAAGCTAAGGATATATTCCTTATTCTATGAAATTTCATTGTGCTATGACATATTGTGTTGCCATCAATACCAAAGATGGAGATTGTTGGGAACAATTTTCTGAAGGAGATTGTTGGATACAATTGTTTAAATATGTATTGTTCTTGATGTCACACAATGTCATATTATATATCAATTCTATGTGTCTACCGAGCTTAGTCGGTCAGCTAAGTATCTACCGAGTTCTCCCAGGTGTCAAAGGAAGTATGACAAAATTTAGTGTTAACCGAGCTTCCTCGGTTATCAAAGAAAATTTAGTATCTACCGAGTTCACCGAGTAACACTATATCTACCAAGTCTCTAGTATTTACCAAGTTTGAGACTACAACCGAGTGGTTAGTATGGATCGAGCCTCCACTTCTACTGAGTGCATGATGATGTTGAGTAATGCAGTGGACATCGAGTATCAAAAACTCACCGAGTTAGTTTGCAGTAATCGAGTAACAATAATTGGACCGACTCAGTAATACTTGTGTTTACTTGTTTAAGACCCGACCTTTGTAATATTTTAAATGATTATTTGTGCCGACTTGACAAACTAAATAAACAATCTGAATGATATATATATAGTCATTCTAGAAGAAAATATTGTGAGCATGGGAAAAATATGAAAATTAATTGAAGGCAGATATGTGTGAATTGTGAATGATGGTTAGATATCCTTGAGGAGTAGCAAAGATATATTCGATCAAAGAGGATCTAAAGTGGAGCAGAACAGAGATCTGTAATCAGCAATTCAGTTGCATCTTGTACAAGTCATTTCACTGTTATTTTCTTATCATTGTAACAGTGATCTCTAAATCTCTTAATCGAGTTGGTTTAACAACCATATTGTAAATCCTCTAACAAGATAACAGTTCAGTTGAATTATTTTAAAGACCTCTTACAAGGCCACTCCTAACAGGGTGATTAAATCCTTTAACCAGGTCACACCTAACAATGTGTTTTATAACCTTTTACCGGGTTGGCCTCTAACCGGGCATCACTTCAGAAGAGTGAAAAATAGTAACTAGTTACATTGGTTGTTTTTCCCTTATTGAGTTTCCACATTAAATCTGGTGTCTCTTGTGCTCTTGTTGTTTCATTATGCATGTTGATCAGTGATGAATGCTTTAGAACAGTTATAATTAATATACACTACAAAGATCGAGTTTCAACATTTCTCTATATGTTTACCGAGTAACAATAGTAAATTATTTAATAAGATATCTAAGGGATCTGTGGTAATATTTTTGTGGTTAACTGATTCACCCCCCCCCCCCCTCTTAGTTATTGCATCTATATTTCCATCAATTGGTATCAGAGCTTTTGGTGCTTGTAGGAAGGGTTTCAAGAACCTAAGCTAAAGATCAAGATGTCTTACAAGAGAGAAATTCCAAAGCTTAACAAAGAAAACTTTTCAGCATGGCAAGGTCTCATGAGACTTCATCTGGCTTCCACTGGTGATTCAAGATGCAAATACATTGATGAAGAATATACAGTTCCTACTGACATATTAACTATTGAAGACATTGCAGAGAAAAAGAATCATAACACCACGATGATAGACATTGCATCAACTCTTACCTATGAAGAATTTGATGAGATCAAAGACTGCACCACTGCTTATGAAATGTAGAACAAACTAAAGAAAATCTATGGTGGTGATGCCAATATGAGAAGAGCCAAAGCAAAAAGTCTAAGAGGATAGTTTGATAAGATGAGTATGAAAGAAGATGAGAATATTGTAAAATATATTGAAAGAATCAAGGCAAGTGTAAGTGCAATCAGAGCTTCTGGAGGAACAATTACTGATGAAACTATTATAAGTAAGGTTCTCAGAACTTTACTCCCTATCTATGCAATAAGAGTATCTGCTATTCAAGAAAAAGATGTGAAGCTAATCATAATATAACTTTGGATGCTTTAGTGGGAAGATTGACAACATTTGAGTTAGACAACTATGACAACTATGTTCAAACTTCTAAAACTATTGAATCAACATTTGAGGCCAACGTTTCACTTAAGAAGGACAAGAAAATAAAAGAGGTTTAGTCAAAAAGCGAAGAAGAATTAGAAGAAAGTTTTGATAGTGATCTTGAAATTGTAGAGCCATTACTTGCAAAGAAATACTCTAAAGGCAGAGGAAAATACAAAGGTAAAACTCTCTTAATCTATTTTTCATGTGAAGAAATTGGTCATATTGCAGCTAGGTGTCCAAACAAGCAAAGCAAGGATGAGAAGAAAGGTCACAAGTACTATGGAAAAAAGAATTTCAAATCATTCAAGGATAAAGGTAAGAAAACATGTTTTATGGCTAAAGATTCTGATAAAAGTGAAGAAGAAATTGTCTTTATTGCTGTAAAAGATGAATCTGATAATGATGAAGATAAGATGGCACTTGTTTCTCATATAAGAAAAGATGATATATGGATAATAGACAGTGGATGTTCACATCACATGACTAGTGAAAAAACAAAATTTGAAAACCTTGAATATTGTGATGATGGTAATGTAAGATTTTGAAACAATGAACCTCGCTGTATAAAAGGAAAAGGAAGAATCTCACTAACCAAAGAACTTACATGTGATAATGCTTATTGGGTTGAAGGACTACAGCATAATCTTCTAAGTGTAGCATAGTTAATCAACATCAGTTTCAAAGTTGAATTCATGAATGGCCAAGCAAGACTGCTAGATGACAAAGGAAAGCGAATTGGATCAGGCAAACAAACAAAAGGTAACCTATTTTATCTTGATCTTGGTGAACACACATGTTTTATTGTTCAAATTGAAGAAAGGTGGTTATGGCACAAAAGGTTATGTCATGTAAATTTTGATAACATGGTGAAGATAAGAAAATTCAAGAAAGTAAGAGGCATTCCTATTCTAAAGAAACCTGATATTGGTCTATGTAAAAATTGTCAACTTGGTAAAATGGGAAAGACTAGTTTTAAAAGTAAAAACTATAAGTCTGAAGAGATTTTGGAAATTGTGCATACTGATTTATGTGGACCTATTGGAGTTGAGAGCTATACTAGAGAAAAATTCTTTATTCTCTTTGTTGATGACTATTCTAGAATGATGACTGTTATGTATCTGAGAGAAAAGTCAAAAGCATTTGAGAAATTCAAGTGGTATTTGGCAAGAGTAGAAAAGGAAATAGGAAAAAGAATAAAATGCTTAAGATCAGGCAGAGGTGGTGAATTCATCTCCCATGAATTCAATAATTTTTGCATTGAAAGAGGAATTAAAAGACAAGTATCAGCCCCTAGAACTCCTGAACAAAATGGAATAGCTGAAAGAAGGAACAGATCTATCATGGATTGTGCAAGGACTCTAATGATTGAAAAGAACATTGCTATAAAATACTGGAAGGAAGCTATCAGCAGTGCAGTTCATACCTTGAACCGAGTACAATTGAGAAAAGACACATTCAAAAATCCTTATGAGCTATGGTATGGCTATAAACCTAATGTGAGTTACCTAAAAGTATTTGGCAGCAAGTGTTATAGGTGAAAAGAATCTAGAAAAAGCAAATTTGATGTGAAAAGTGATGAAGGAATATTCTTGGGATATTCTACCAAAAGAAAGGCATATAAATGTTTGAACTTGTCTACTCACAAAGTCATAGAAAGTATACATGTGAAAGTTGATGAGTTTGTAGAAAAGACTGAAGAAGAAAGCCAAAAGGAACCAGAGAATTACAAGAGATTTGTTTACATTGAACCTGATACATTTCCAGATATATCTATCAATAATGAGTTGACTGTATCTACCGAACCCAGTATAGTTACCGAGTCACAAGGAATCGAGTCTCATCCTGAAGCTACCGAGAAAACATCTACCGAGCCCAAGCAATCTGAACTTGAAGAGGGAATTATAGAAGATGAAAATGTAACTCATTCAAAAGGAAAGGAACCTATATTGGCCAAGTATGTCAGGAGGCATCATACACCAGATCAAATTATTGGAAACAAATCAGATGGTACCATGACTAGAAGTAAACTAAAAGGTACATGTTTACTTGCTAATTTTGAACCTAGAAATGTGAAAGATGCATTGGAAAATGAAAGCTAGATTGAGGCTATGAATGAAGAAATAGAACAAATAGAAAAGAACAAAACATGGACTCTTGTACCTAGACCTAAAGACAAAAATGTAATTGGAACAAAATGGGTATTCATAAATAAGCTGGAAGAAGATGGTCAAGTATCAAGAAACAAAGCTAGATTAGTATGTAAAGGCTATTCTCAAGAAGAAGGTATAGATTATGGTGAGGCTTTTTCTCCTGTTGCAAGATTAGAAGGTGTAAGAACTCTACTTGCTTATGCAGCACATAAAGAATTTAAGGTATATTAGATGGATATAAAATCTGTATTTGTTAATGGAATTCTTGATGAAGAAGTCTACATTGAACAACCTGAAGACTTCATTGATCCAGACAAAAGGGATATGGTCTGCAAATTACACAAAGCATTGTATGGTCTAAAATAAGCCCCTAGAGCATGGTATGAAAGATTACATAACTATCTTATTCAGATTAATTTGAAAAGATCCAATGATAACAGTAATTTGTACATCAAAGATGGACCAAATAAAAAAATTGTTTTGGTAGAAATATTTGTGGATGATACTATATTTACAGGGAATGATGATCAATGCAAAGAATTTTCAGAGAAAATGAACAAAGAATTTGAAATGTCTATGTTTGGTTAGATAAAATTCTTTGTTGATCTTCAAATTCAACAAAGCAAGAATGGTATCTACATTACTCAGTCTAAATACATTAAGGAAATACTTAAGAAGTTTGGTATGGAAGATTCAAAACTAGTTGGTACACCCATGTGTACTGGACTGAAGCTTACCAAAGATGATGATTCAAAAGAAGTAGATTAGACCTTATATAGATCCATGATTGGAAAATTCCAATATGTAGTGCATACAAGACCTGATATTGCCTTAGCAGTTGGTATAGTAGCAAGATTCTCAGAAAAATCCAGAGAAAATCATATGATGGCAATCAAAAGAATCTTGAGGTACTTGAAAGGAACTGAAGAATATGGTTTGTGGTATAAATTTGGAGGCAATCTGGACTTAAAAGTATTTACTGATGCTCATTGGGCAGGAAACATTGATGACATGAAAAGTACAAGTGGTGGAGCATTTTTTCTTGGCAAAAGATTGATATCTTTGACTAGTAAAAAGAGAAATTGCACATCCCAATCCATAGCTGAAGCAGAATATGTTGCTACTATAGTAAATTTCTCTAACATTGTTTGGTTTAAACAGTTATTGGAAGGCATGAAGGTTGAGATCAAAAAACTAGTTTTTATGTTTTGTGATAATAAAAGTGCAATTAACATTTCAAAAAATCCAGTAATGCATTCCAAAACCAAGCACATTGCTATTAAGTATCACTTTGTCAGAGAATTAGTGCAGGAGAAGGAAATCAGATTGGAATATGTTCATACAAAAGAGCAAATTGTACATATATTCACCAAACCATTACCTAAGGATGCATTTTTGTATCTCCGAGGTAGGTTAGGGGTTATTCCCTTATCTGAGGCTCACTAAATAAAGTTTTAGTGATGCATCAACCAGAGCATGTTGAATATCAATAAGTTGATGTAGCATATTCAAGCAATCATTGCATATGAATCAGTACTTGAGGTACATTGATATACACTGGCAGTATGTGAGTTATCTTTGGCATGTGTTGTCAAAGAGGGAGAGTTTGTTGTCATTTCAAGAGAAATTTCTAAGAAGAATTTGAGAAGTTAAGAAGGAGAGTTTTTAGTCGAGAAGATAGTTTGTTGATAGAGGGGGATATGAATCAGAATGAAGCTAAGGATATATTGCTTATTCTATGAAATTTCATTGTGCTATGACATATTGTGTTGCCATCAATGCCAAAGAGGGTGATTGTTGGGAACAATTGTCGAAGGAGACTGTTCGATACAATTGTTTAAATATGTATTGTCCTTGATGTCACACATTGTCATATTATATATCAATTCTATGTGTCTATCGAGCTCAGTCAGTCAGCTAAGTATCTACCGAGTTCTCCCAGGTGTCAAAGGAAGTATGACATAAGTTAGTGTTAACCGAGCTTCCTCGGTTATCAAAGAAAAGTTAGTATCTACTGAGTCTCTAGTATTTACCGAGTTTGAGACTACAACCGAGTGGTTAGTATGGACCGAGCCTCCACTTCTACCGAGTGCATGATGATGCCGAGTAATGCAGTGGACGCCGAGTATCAGAAAGTCACCGAGTTAGTTTGTAGTAACCGAGTAACAATATTTGGGCTGACTCAATAATACTTGTCTTTACTTGTTTAAGAGCTGACCATTGTAATATTTGAAATGATTATTTGTGCTGACTTGACAAACTAAATAATGAAATCTAAATGATATATATATAGTCGTTCTAGAAGAAAAGATTTTGAGCATGGGAAAAATATGAAAATCAATTGAAGGAAGATATGTACAAATTGTGAAGGATGATCAGATATCCTTGAGGAGTAGCAAAGATATATTCGATTAGAAAGGATCTAAAGTGGAGCAGAACAGAGATCTATAATCAGCAATTCAGTTGCATCTTGTACAGGTCAATTCACTATTATTTTCTTATCATTGTAGGAATGATCTCTAAATCTCTTAACCGAGTTGGTTTAACAACCATATTGTAAATCCTCTAACAAGGTAACAGTTCAGTTGAATTGTTTTAAAGACCTCTTACAAGGCCACTTCTAACAGGATGATTAAATCCTTTAACTAGGTCACACCTAACAGTGTGTTTTGTAACCTTTTATCGGGTTGGCCTCTAACCAGACATCACTTCAGAAGAGTGAAAAATAGTAACTAGTTACATTGGTGGTTTTTCCCTTATTGGGTTTCCACATTAAATCTGGTGTCTCTTGTGTTCTTATTGTTTCATTATGCATGTTAATCAGTGATGAATGCTTTAGAACAGTTATAATTAATATACACTGCAAAGACCGAGTTTCAACATTTCTCTGTATGTTTACCGAGTAACAACAGTAAATTATTTAATAAGATATCTAAGGGATCTGTGGTAATATTTTTGTGGTTAACTGATTCACCCCCCCCCCCCTCTTAGTTACTACATCTATATTTCCATCAACTTTGTGGGTCCAAATAGTATCGCATGGGTATGTAAACGAGTACCGCACGATAACTGGCAAATTATCATGTGATACTATGCAAAGTATCACATGCAAATATATTATCGCCCAGGTATAGAGACTTCAACTCCATTATGGGGGAATTTAACACATTGGTGGTAGGTGGATGGCACTGATTGCATGTCATGGATCCACGGTCTACCAAGCAGGATATTGTATGCTAGAGGACCAGCATCAACGATTTGAAACAAAATGTCCTTTTTGACAGGACCAATTCTGACTGGAAGAACAGCTAACCCTTTAGAACTTCTCTCAGCCTCATCATAGGCTTTGATGGTAATTTTCTTCCTGGTATCAATAACATTCTCTGAGAAACCCAGGTTTTTCAAAAGACTTAAAGAACAAATGTTGAGCCCAACACCCCCATCTATCAACACATGCCTGACACGGGTTTTATGGATCATGACCTCAATGTGAAGGGCAAGATTGTGTAGATGGCTCAAAGCTTTATCATCTTCTTCAGAAAATGTAAGGTAATGTGGGCTAGCAAGGTGATTAACCATGTTCTGGAATTGGTTGACATCTATGTTATTAGGGACATTTGTTGCACGCAAAGCGTCCTCAAGAATACACTTGTGTCTTGGAGACAATTCCAAGAGTTCAAAAATAGAGATCTGAGTTGGTGTTCTTTGTAACTAGTTAACAAGGTTATAGCTCATTTTTGGATTGACTACTAGTTTGGTGACATTCTTGGATGTCACTTTCTTGGGTTTGGAATTAGGCCCTCTAATGACCACAAAACCCTGACTCTGGCTTCTAGTGACAGCATTGAGAGTTTGGGATGACCTTTGAGAGTGAGGACCTCTAAGCACAATCATGGGTTCCTTATCAAATATTGAAGGAGAATCAACATCATGACCATAAGGATTTCTACTTCCCATCATATTGACATTCTCATCCATAACTTCAAGCATATTTATCACATTGTCTGTAGATGTGTATGTATAATTGATTGATGCCTTGCCATCTTTAGGTTTAGAGGTTTCCCCCTTATCATATTTGGGAAAAGGCTCCTTGAATGCCTTATGGTCTACATTAGTAGTCAACCCATCAATCTGAAGCTTATTACTCTCAATAAGATCTTGAATAAGATGCTTAAGCTTCCAACAATGCTCTATGTCATGGCCAATACCATTGTGGTATACGTAGTAGGCTTTTTCATTCCACCAATGTGGCTTAATGTCTGGTATGAAGAACTTCACTAGATCTTGTGGATGTGCAAGATTGTGGGAAATAAGAGTCTTAAAGACATCTACATAAGAGTCACCAAGCTTAAAGAATTGTCTCCTTTCCTTTTCAGACTTGTCTTGATATCTTTGTTTAGTCTCTTGTTGATTGGAGGATATGTTAAGCTTCATAGCTTGAACTGCACTAGATAAATTTAGGACACCTTGATCCTTTGGTTGAGAAGAGTCCACAACTCCATCATTAACCACTTGTTTATTTTTATTCCAATGCGAGTTCTTTCCTTTATCCTTATGATTGTTGTTGTTATTTTGACTATTGTCGGTGTTGTTATGTTTAGTCAAATTGCCTTGCTCTTTTAAGACATCGTCTATTCTACATGCGATTTCAACCATGGTGTCAAATGAATCAAAGACCATCTTCTAAACTTCATACCACATCTCAGGTACTAAATTACTAACAATGATATCAATTCATTAATGTTCAAGAATTTTCCTAGAATATCGAGAGCACAATCATCTCCACCTTTGCAAGAATGAAACAAAGGATTCCCCTTGGTTTTGTTTCAAATTGCACAAATCGAGCATGGTGACTAATCTTGATAAGTTGTAGGAAAAATGTTGCACAAATAGGTGAACCAGTTCTTTAAAATTTTTGACAGGAGGGGTAATGTTGGTAAACCACTCCATAGCTTGACCTTTTAGACTCCTTGGAAATAACCTCATCAAATAAGAGTCTTCATGGTGGAATTCAAAACTCATGGTGTAGAACTGACGCACATGATAATGTGGGTCACCATTACCATCATATTTTTTGTATTGGGGGAATTCAACCTTCCTAGGAGAATCCATCATGCTCACACTCCTATCAAAAGGATTAGGACAAATAGAGTCAAGGTTGAAGGAACTTTTAGGAGCCATCATCTTCTCCATCATCCTCTTGAGTTGCTTGATTTCCTCCTCTTGCAAGGGACTTTGTTTCTTTATCTTCCTATCCACATCAAAATTATAAGGGACTCTTGCACCCTTGTTGATCAAGCTCTCTAAAAATTGATCTTTATTTTTCTCAACATATTTTTCCACATATTGTTGAAAAAGTGGCTCTTGTTGCATTCACATAAAATCTTGAGCCTCGTGATTGGCACTACTTCCTCCATGTTGAGAGGCATGATGAGCTTGTTGGGAGGGTTGTCTTGAATGTCTAGGAGGTGTGCATCTCCTATAATGTGAATGTTGTAAAGTCCTTCATCTAGGACTAGGAGATCTTGATGGTGATCTTGATTATTTTTTTCCATGTGGGGTGCCTGAGGCATTAGATGGTGGAGATTTGGTCCCACTGTTGGTACCCCTATTGTTGATTTGGGCATTAAGTTGCTGGACTAGGAGCCTATCTTGTTCTTCTTGTGCGGCTCTCCTCTCTATGTCCAACAAGGCTCATTGTTCCTCCTCTAAGAGTCTAAAATTATCTACCTTAGTGGCTTGCTCATTTAAAAAGGCTTGTTTTTCACATTCAATACTTTTAAGCCTTTCATGTGCATATCTTGAAGTTGTTCGAAGCGGAGAGCTAGGTCTTGAATGTTTGAAGAAGTTGGTTACATTCACATGAGCATCACAAGATCCGTTGTTTTGGTCTTCATGTTGTGACCATTCATCTTGGTGAGCTCATCTATAATGTTGTTCAGCTCATTGGTGAGCATCTATATATCAGGAGTTGATAGGAGGTGATTCGGATTGACTGTCACCACCCTGTAGCATGTTATCCATATGCCTTTGGTAGATATCATCAAGAGTTTGATCCATGGGTTCTTTTTTTTGTTTAGTCAAGGTATAACTCATATCCATATTTGATTGAGAAAGTGCCAAAGAGGTACCCAACTTACTAGGGTCAAAGAAAACTTCAAAGTCACTCCTAGGGGATTGATCAAAGATGGGTTCCTTTCCTTTTCGCTGTTGATGAGTTTTGACTAAGGGTAGCTGATCAAAAACAACTTGAGGTCGTTTCCCTTGACTAACTTGGTATCTTGTTGTAACTGACATGAAAGAAAATACCCTTAGTGATAAGCTAACCTTATGAAACATTGATGTCAAACTAGGATAGTGAAAATATTCAATTGTCCAAAAAGAGATATGGTGAGATAGAAAGCTGACAATAGGAATAAATCAACACTGCCACAGTGGTGCGTAATAAAAGGATTTCAGTATCCTAGCACATATGGATCAGGAGGATGATTTATCCAAAATATATTTTTTTTTAAATTGAAATATGGAAGTCAATTTGGGCAAAAGAGTACTCAAACTCTCCAAGTGTGTAATCAAAGAGCCTAAAGGTGAACTTTTTCGAAAAGGATGATTGTTTACTTGTCAACTCTAAGCAAGATTACTTTGAAAATCAAGGAATAATACTTCAAGGGGTCTAAAAACAAGAACCCAAGGTATAGACAGGTCTCTAATGACAGGTTAATTCACCTACTAAAAATCTGGTCTACTAAGGAAAGACTAAAAATTGTTGAAACTGGACAAACAACAAAAAGATTCTGAGTGATACTTTCCAGGAACAGAAGGTGATACTTTATGACCAAGTGATACTTCACCTTAAACCAAGTGACAGTTTCCAATTAGCTCAAGTGATATAATCCAGGCAAGTGGGGTGATAGTCCAGCAGGGGTGAACTGTCACGCGATATTTCTCTCCACAAGGAGTGATACTGTTGCAGAATTTGACCAATGAAATGCAAAATTTTAGTTTTTTTGGGACTATTTGTTCAAAATTTTTAGTTTGAGGGTTGATTTTTTTATTTCAATCATAATGACAGTAGTAAATTGATAGGTTTGCAAACATTATGGGATCAAACATGTCTTCAAACACTTCAAACAAGAGAAAAAGAAACCTTGCCAAGACAAACAATTGTGATATCAAAATTGAAAAATCCTATGAATGCTACCATGATGTTGAGTATGCAAGAACGTTTACACAAGTATAGCACAATGAGAACACTTAAAGTACTTTATATCCTAAAAAGACAAGGCTCAATACTTAACAACTTGGCCCACAACTTCATGATCCATTGCCTCACACAAAGTGGTTACCCACAATAGATATTGGCTTTGTCATGGAAGTGCCAAAGACACAACCAAAGGAGCACATATGGTGAGTAATCTTGGGGTGATCTAGGTTATTCCACTTGGATCATTCCTTGCACCAAGAAGCTAAGTGGAAAAATAGGGTGGCTTCTAACTATGGTTCTTAATAAGGGCTTCCATTCATAGTACCCATCTTGCTCCTCAAAAAGAACTAGGACCTCACGGCCTCAAGAGTACCTTAAGCATTCTTGCTCAATGCTTTCCTCATGGTCACAATCCCATAAGTTACTCACATCAAGCGAAGACAAGCACTATGTCTACCAAGGTTTTGTGTCCTTGATAGCCTTGAGTTTATAGTGGGTTGGAATAGCTTGGTATTAGCTTGTCCTCACTTGGGTCATTCCTCTTGATTTCTCAAGAGCAGGCCCACTAAAGGATTCTAACAACTAAACAAAAATGGATCAACTTGTGAGGTTCAAGGTTTTTGTTTCACCACAAGGGTGAAGAGTATACTCCCCTATCTCAAAGTTTCTCCCAAACACACCAAGAAGAGTTCAATTACCCTCTTGCTTCCAAAATCCCAAGATGGGTCAAGATTTTCTGGTTCACCACAAGGGTGAAGAGCATACTTCTCCTACTACCTCAAAATTCCTTCCACAAGATATTATGTTCCTATGAAATGAAACAACTAGTAATTGCCATACTTGAAATGAAATAAACAATAAGAAATTTTTTTTGTATTTTTATGCTTTTTGGGCAGCCCTACAAGAAACCGTTAGTAACCCTTTAGCATGTAATGTTGGAAAAGTATTTCAAGAAAAAGCACCTACAACCACAACTAGTTAGCCCCATAAGGTTAGCAAAATCCAAAATCCAAATGAAATCTACAAATGGAATCTGTCTAACTATAATAAATTAAACCAGCAAACTAATTAAATCTAAACACGACCAAAAAGATTCAAAAAGACAACTCACTGTCAAGTACAAGCTATAGTACAGACACCTAAAATATGGCATGATACTTTTTAGTATACCGGGGTGATAGTATAGTTCTGGGCGATACTTTGTCTTACACCAGGTGATAGAATGTCTTAAATAGTGTGACGCAATGTCTCAAGTAGAGTGATACTTCAACTAGGTGAAGTTTCATGCCACCATACAAGAACTCTCACGCAGTACTCTGAGACTGAAAAAGCCAAGAGCTGAAAATGAAGCTAAAACTTAATGAAAAAATTATGGAAATGCAGAAAATTAAGGACAAAACACTAATGCTCTGCCCCATGGTGGGCACCAAAAATGTACACACAAAATAGTGCACTTCTATGAATCATTACAATCAAGAACACTCAAGAATGAGGTCTCAAAATTTGATCCATAGCTCCCTAAGCATGGAGTCAAAAGGATAGTTTGAATATTGCTCTCAGTTAGAGCTATTAGGCCTATAACCTTGCTAGTAACCACACTATGGGAGATTCAAATGAAGACAAGGGCAAGAATGCCAATATCCCCAAGAATCAAATGAAATGCAATGCAAGCTAGATTAAAATGAGTATGCAAATATGTAAGCTATGCTATGAAAATGAAAGTAAAAGCTAAGCTATGAAATGGAAATAACAAGTGTTACAATCCTTCCTATTAAACTAGATGATTTATTCTAAAGCTTGAAAGGAAATCTAAACTATGAAAGCATAAATATGAAGCTACTATGCAAGAATGAAAACTAAACTATGAAGCAATGATGAAAGCCAAGATGTGATGCAACAATGATCTCCAAAAAGCTTCAAAGTCTTCAAGAATTCCTATAGCATAAAGTTAGCATAAAAAAGATTGACCTAGAATGAAGAAGAGAGCTCTCCTTTTATAAGAAATGAGAAAGAATGGACCATGGAGATTAAGAGACAAAAGATCTTGAAAGAAGATCAATTCATGTGCACAAGATTCCTCCAATGGGAAAATAAGAGTTGACTTTTGTGTCCATATGAGACAAAAAGTGCTTTTTCCCTTTTTATAAAATAAGAATAATGCTTTATTTGTGAAAGTTAGGATAAGAGGAAAAGTGGGGGCTTTTTATTTAATAAAAGGGGAGGAAATATTTCTTTTAATAAATAAAGACATTAGGATAAAATGATTACCCCAAGGAATAATCGAATAAAGGATAACACAGGATTTGATCAAGGAAATTGATTTGAAAATTGTCAAGTGTTGATTCAGGAATTGATAAATTGTTGAATGGGGGCCCAAAGTCTAGGTGACCATTTTAGGGTGCATACAGCAACAGAACCAAGAATGAAGAAGACAAGAAGATTGAATAAGGAATTGCTTTACTTGTGAAAAGAGAACCAGGCGGTACAAGAAAATTTTTAAATGTTGAACTTGTCAAGAATATGGTCATTTTGCATCTAAATGTCCTAAGAGAGTAAAGAAGTATAGAAAGAGCTTTAAACCTAGAAGATCTAAATAATATTATTATACTAATGATGAAGAATTTGAAGCTCATATGGAGAAATCTCTAAGTAAAAGTGATAATGAGAATGATGATATAGGATTTTTAGCAATAAAAGATGAAAATCCTGAAACAAAAGTTAAGGGAGAAAAAGCTTTAGTTTCTCAAGTAGAAAAGAAATTTTATTGGATTATAGACAATGGTTGTTCACATCATATGACTAGAGACATGAAGAAATTCATAAAGTTTAACAATTATGATGGAGGAATTGTTAGAGTTGGAAACAATGCACCTTGTCTGATAAAAGGTATAGGATCCATTACTCTTGATGGAAAGACTAATATTAATGATGTTTACTTTGTGGATGGATTGAAACATAATCTTTTGAGTGTTGGATAGCTATTTGATAAGGAATATCAAGTTTGGTTTACTGAGAAAACTTGTGTAATCAAAGAAAATGATGGTAATTTGATTGGTACTGGACCAAGAACCAGAGGTAATGTATTTTAGTTGAATCCTACTGAGATGACATGCTTGATTACTAAGATTGATGACAGTTGGTTATGGCACAAAAGATTTTGTCATATAAACTTTGATAACATTGTTTAAGTAAGTACTAAACTTGTGGTGAGATATTTGCCTAAGATTATGAAACCTACTAACATGATTTGCAAAGAATGTGTGATGGCTAAACAGAAGAGAAGCTCATTTCCCAGCAAGAAGTACACAACAGTGGAGAAGTTGGAAATAGTTTATACAGATTTGAGAGGTCCCACAAGGACTAGAGGATTCTATGGAGAAAGGTATTTTATGATTCTTGTTGATGATTTTACAATAATGATGTGGATTGCATTGCTTAGAGAAAAATCAGAAGCATTTGATAAGTTTAAAGTGATTAAGAATAAAGTTGAGAATGAATTTGAAATGAAGATTAAATGTTTGAGATCAGATAGAGGTGGAGAATTTACTTCAAAAGAATTTAACATCTTTTGTGAAGTGAATGGTATTAAGAGACAGTTTTTAGCCCTTAGGACACCTGAACAAAATGGTATTGCAAAAAGAAGAAATAGATCAGTGACTGAAGCAACAAGAGCTATGTTATTTGAAAATGATTTGGTGAAGATATTCTAGAGAGAAGTAGAAAACACAATCGTGTATACAATGAATAGAGTACAAATCAAAGAAGACACAAACAAGACACCCTATGAACTATGGTTTGGACATGCACCATCAGTTAAGTATTTTAGAATTTTTGGGAGTAAATGTTATATTAAGAGATATGATGACATTGGAAAGTTTGATCCTATAAGTGATGAAGGAATATTTCTCGGTTATTCATTGAAAATCAAATCTTATAGATATTATAATAAAAGAACTAAGACTATTGTTGAGAGTGAAAATGTTAAAGCTGATGAAAAGTTCAAAATTCAGGAAAGAATGCTTGATTATGAATTAGATGAAGGAACTCATCCTAGAACTAATCCAAAGAATGTAGAATTATTCTATGAAACTGACAATGAATTGTAGAATGAACGCTTCATTGAGGAAATTATAGAAGAACCTATACCTTAAGTGAGAACTAATATAGTGATACCTAATAGAAATCTATCAAGGAATCATCCTTTTGAGCATATTATTGGGAGCATAGAAAGAGGAGTTCTGACATGAAATAAGGCACAAGAACAGTTGTGTTTAATTTCTCAAGTTGAACCTAAATCTACTAGTGAAGCATGTGAAGATGAACATTGGATTAAAGATATGAAGGAAGAACTAGATCAAATTGAAAAGAACAAGACATGGGAATTTGTCCCTAGGACTAAAGATAAGAATGTTATTGGAACTAAATGGGTATTCAGAAACAAGATGAATGAACCAGGAGAAGTTGTAAGAAACAAAGCAAGATTGGTCTATAAAGGATACTCACGGCAAGAAGGAATTGACTATGAAGAAAAATTTTCACCTATAGCAAGAATTGAAGTAGTAAGAATGTTTTTCGCTTATGCAGCCTATAAGAAATTCAAAGTGTATTAGATGGATGTGAAATCAGAATTTCTGAATGGAGAGTTAGAAGAAGAAGTCTACATTAAGCAGCCTGAAGGTTTTCCTTTAACTCATGAAGGAGATATGGTATGTAAATTGAAGAAATCTTTATATGGACTTAAACAAGCACCTAGAACTTGGTATGCAAGATTGGATAAGTATTTGATAAAATTAGGATTTACTAAAGGCACTGCAGACAACAACTTGTACACAAAAGAAATTGAAAATGGTTTGTTGGTTGTAGTTATTTTTGTTGATGATATTATCTTCAGAGGAGAAGATGAAGCTAGTGACAAATTTGCAGATGAAATGAAAAATGAATTTGAAATGAGTATGATTGGTGAGATGAAATACCTTTTAGGATTGTAGATAACACAAAATAATGATTGTATCTGTATAAGTCAAACAAAGTACTTGAATGACTTGTTGAAGAGATTTGGAATGGAGAACTATAAACCAGTTGGAACACCTATGGCAACTGGACACAAGTTATGTAGCATAGATGACACTCCTATAGTTAAACAAAAGAAGTACATATCTATGATTGGAGGATTGCAATATTTAACTCATACAAGACCAAAAATAGCACATGTGGTTGGAATTTTTGCAAGATTTCAAGTTGATCCCAAAGAATCACATTATTCAGCAGTAAAAAGGATACTGAGATACTTAAGAGGCACAATTGAATATGGAATGTGGTATGAAAAATCTGACGACTTTACCCTATGTGCATATACTGATGCAGATTGGGGAGGTAGTGTTGATGAAAAAAAGAGCACAAGTGGTGGAGCATTTTTCCTTGGAGGAAGATTGGTTTCTTGGCTAAGAAAGAAGCAGAACTGTATTTCACAAAGCACAGTAGAAGCAGAGTATATAGCAGCAACAAATAATTGTAATTAGATAATTTGGATGAAGAAAATGTTGAAGGATATTGGAATAAAATTTTTTAAGCCCATTGTTACACATTGTGATAACACCAACATAGTCAGTACATAAGAAAAACAAAGCAAGATTTGATTGATGAAGAGGATTTGAAGCATTTCAGAGCAGCAGTGTTGCAGTGTTGGTATTCATGGAACTTGGATATTTTTTCATCTATGTTTCCATCAATGTTAATGGGGGAGATTGTTAGGAATAAATGCTAAATATGTCCTATGGGGGAGTATTCATGGTCATTCTATAGAAATTTTTGTTGCATTCATGACTATGATTGTCATTGATGTCAACACGGTAATCTACCGGAGTTTAACAGAGAAGCAGACAGTGTTTGAGTTAGCGCACATGGTATATTGAAGATCAAGCTATGTGGAGTTGAGGACTTACTCTATGATGTTTTAAAAGATTTTTGTGAAGAGAACATGTGACAATACATTTATTCATGACATTTATGTGTAATTCAGTGGAAGTAGTATTTGGGCAGTGTTCCTGAGTAATGATTTTTGCAAATCAGATGATATCTCCTAGTCAAGATAGAATATAAGCATGCGAAGTTGAGTAGATGATGAAGACATGATAATTTTGACATGGATGTGATCACAAGGTCAAAGGTCACATGAGTGAAGAGTTATCTTAATTGGAAGCCGACAATTTTATGTAATTATGGAATTTTATGTAACGTGTGGAAGATTTTATTTTGTAATTTGTTTTCTGACTGATTTGTAATTATTTGAGTGTGGTATAAAGGAAGGAATGTTTTCCTTTCTGTAGTGTGATATTTGGTATATGTTATTCTAAAAGAGAATTGTGCAATTGTGCAGTACTTGTTGAAAGAGGATATGCAAAGTACATAGATTTGGTATTGAGATCTGATGAAGCAGTTATTGTGGCTTGGCACAGTCAGAGAAGAAGTGATAAGTTTTTAAGATCATTAATATTTTGGTATTATTCTATTGAGTAATACAGAGATCAGTTGGATAGTGTGTTCAGTGATCTTGCCCTTGAAGCTGTTTGGACAGTGGGTCCTTTTGTCTTCCATAACTCCTAACAAAGTTAGAATCTTTTAGCAGGGATTCAAAGTCTCCTAGCAGGGACTAATATGTATTGAATCTAATTAATAAGACTCCTAAAAAATTCCATCCTCTCACAAGGAACTTTCATATTAGTGCATCTTTTCTGGGCATCATTCCCACCAGGGTTTACTCTTTGATCAAGAGGTTCCCTAGTCAACATATCTTGTGTTATTATGTTTTTGTGGATATATATCTTTCTATGGTTGTTGATCACATTGCTTACATGGTTAAAATATATTAAAGTTGATAAAAGTTGTATTTATTTGATAACTAATTCACCCCCCCTCTCAGTTATCTTGGTAGACTTTACTTTCTAACAACTACTACATCTGGTTTAGAATCTTCTCAAATGGTCACTTCAAATAGATCAAGGAGCCTCTCAACACTCTTCATCTACAATGGCTCCACATCTAAGCTTTCTACTCTTGTACAATAATCTATGATCCTAAAAATATCTCTAAAAACATATAAAGCCCTAAAAAAAAATTTAAAAATTATAAAAATGTCTTCAAAACATGATCATCCTAGTGAAAACCTGGAAACAGGTGCCTTGATGTATACACAAAAAAATCAAATATCAAAAAAATACAAAAAAAGTCAAAAAATGAAGAGAACAAAAAATCAAAAAAGGCAAAAAATCATGCCTTGGTGAAAACCTGGAAATAGGTGCCTTGATAGAAAAAAAAATCCCAAGTGGTGAAAACTTGGAAAATAGGCATCACTTGTAATCACCGCTCCATCTATCAACACATGGCTAAGCTCTTGTACTTTTCCCTACATCCATCTCACTCTTTATTTCCTTGTGTCATCACAGGCTAGAACTAGCCTTTGTCTTGTCCTTGGCTCTCTTATGTCGTCTGGAGGCAATCGTACACCTATCTAAGTTGGCAGCACTTTATCACTTGATCAACCTCCTTACCTTAACCTGAGTCAGTTTATCAGTCCTTCCCAATGGACATTTTATCAGTGAAACACTACTCACTATTTCTCAACACCCTAATCCTTGTTGTTTCTCAACACTACTAGTCTAGACATCTTTGTGTTTCTCAACATGTATCGGATCTTGCACTATTCACTATGCACTTGCACTTTGACACTAGCACAAAGGTGTTTTCTTAACACCCAACACAAACTACATCCTAGAAAACTAAAAAAGACTAAGATATGCTAAACTATTTTCTTGTGTGATGTGTGTTATCATTGATTTTTCACTTTCCATGTCTTCTAAGGTTGATCGACAAGGTTGATTTTTCACTAGAGATTCACAACTAGGGCATAACATCTTTTTCTTTGATTTATGCTTGTGGTGTGATTTCAATGATCCTCAACTATCTAATAAACATAGTGTCTATGGTAAGAGCCTCCATTACAATTGGAACACTACACATACCTCGAGCCTCTTTACTCGGGCACTAGGTGAGGTTGGAATTATCGCCTTGTACATTTCTTGTGTGTAGCACGTATGAAGACACTCTTGGTTATCATATATGCTTGTGCCTTGATGTAGTTGTTATCTTACAATATTAACATGGAAACCATGTTCAATTCATCTCAGCTCTTGTGCCTCGATGCTTACATGTGTTTCCCACATCTTATCCAATAAGGTCATATTCATATTTTCTTGGCTTCTCTCACACTGGTGAAGGTTGTACTGACCTCCGATGTCCCAAATGCTCAAATGATGAAAACTAATGGCTACAAGATTGGTCACTTGACTACTCTCATTTCTTAAGCTTCATTTTCATTCTTAGGTTGCATTTCATTCTAGGGTTGCATATAGTTGTACATTTTTGGTTCCCTTGAGCTATTCTTTATTTCATTCTTTCTCTATGCCAAGGTATTCAATTGTAAATCCTTATTTTGATCCTATTTTCAGGATCATAATCAAAATTTGAGCTCATTTTTCCAAATGCAATTGACTGTTGATGCTATTGCTTCTTGCTCATTTCCACTTACATTTCTTGGATTTCTAAGGATAAACTTCACACCTTGCACCTCATTTCCATTTCAATCCTGAGGGGGCATGGCAACATGGAAAATCTATTCGTCTATCAAATCTCCTAATCTATAAATCTAGTAATCAAATGAAATCTTAAATTGATCAAGTCAATCAAGACTAAACATCATCACTCCGAGCATCTCACCTTCATCGCTTCATATCAAGTTGATATTCTCCACATATAATTTTTGAAAAAGTATTCTTATCACTTCATATCAGTTCACTTGGGCATGCATCTTTTTGATCTCTTGAGGCATATTAGGTTCATCAGGACCCATATCAATCTTGTATTGTCTCTCAAATGATTAGCTATCTCTATCTCCTTGGACAGATGTTCAGTCTCATTGCTTCATATCAAGCTAGATACTCTCATCTTTCTTATCAGTTTTCGTTCAATCATGTTTAGAGTCTAATCTCTATCAACTATCTTGACATCATTCTTTTACTCAATGTGTTCCTAGATTGCTCACACATTAGTCAAAAAGAGGCAAATGTAATCGCCTAAAATTGGTCTAGTAGAACTTGAACCCCCCTTTCTTATCAAATTTCCTCAAATTAAATCCTAAATCTCAAAGAAATATTTACTAGACATAAATGTGTAGAGTAACCCTTAATAATATCCTTTGCATAATTAAATCAAAAATATTATATCAAGCTTATACTATGGTCTAATTTCTAGAGCTTTTATATCTATTTAATTGCTATAACATTGCTTTTAATATAAAGTTCCTACACTTTTATTAAAATAACACATTCACATGTGTGCACCCACTTAATCTTGATTAATTAGCAATTAAAAAGGATTTGTGCTTTCAAAATGCTATTTTTTCTTATTTTACCTAACATATATTTTTCCCTGTTAATCCTCACCACTCATCTCTACCTAACCTTGCATCTCCTTTTTCCTCTTCATCATAGCCACTCATTCTTTTGCCTCTTAATATCCACCCTCCATTCTTGAGGCAATTCCTTTAAAAGAAAGCTCTTCCTTGGCTCAATGGTCCATTCTCTTGCATTCTAGTCCCTAATCTTTATTGATATCTAGATGATCTTAAGATCTTGCATTTTGTATTCTTATTTTCTTATAATAGTCTTGCTAATTTGAATTCTTAGCTCTAGTTCCTCTCATTTCTTAGTTTAGTTTCATTTCTAGCTTAATCCTGCATTGTTAATCTAGTTTCAATTCTTGCATTGTTTCAATAATATAGCTCTTGCATCTTCATTCTAGATTATTATTTTCTTGCATTCATCTTAGCTTAATCTTTCATTCTTGCATCTTAGCTTCATTTCTCGCACTTTGAATCTTCCATTTTGGAGTAGTCAAGTCAGTAATGCTCAATGCCAATTTGATGAGCATCATGAGAAGGATTAAACTCACTTCAACTAGGAATCTATGTGTTGCTTCTTGATATTTCCTCTTCTAAGGATTCTCTCAATTGTAATGGTTCATTGAAGTGTGTCACACTTTTGATCACATGGATAGGAGCTAAAATAAGCCTCATATGGTTGTTGGTAAAGTATGTAGGGGTGGGTGGAAGGAAAGTATTGTGATACTCCTTATAACTAGTTGTAACAAGAAAATATGGAGAAAAATTGGGAGCATTTACAGTCTGATATTGTGGGTATGGAGGCATACTACTTCTATTTTCATGGAAAACATCATGGAAGATTTTTTGTCTTTAATATCCTTCTATATTAAAATATAGGGGAAGAAGAAAGATCTACACATGATATTTCAATCAAGAGGGAAAGGTTTTCTTGAAATAGGAAACCAAATGAATACCATCATAATAAGAAAAATTTATTTAGCTATAGAGTCGTCGAGTTCTTGTAACATGTCACTTCAAGGCTGAAAACATCAAAGAATGCACCAATTCTCCAGTTGTGAAAGCTTTGTCCCACTGGGCATACTAGAAAAATTGTTGATCCTAGATCTGGGCTCCCACCTAAATGAGGGCAGACTAGAAGCTTTGAAGGAGTTGGATAGGAGTGCACCCTACAAAGTGACCTTTGAGGTTTTATAAAAGTTGGTTCTTCCCTTTGGTGATTGGGGAAAGGGGAAAGAAAATTAAACAAAAATTGAGGTGATGCACTAGATATTTTGAAACCCTTCAAGCTCGCAATAGAAATAATAAGAGTATCAGAGCCCAAAAATAAACACAAAACACCACAAAGTCTACATTTTTGGAAAGAGAATGTGATGGAAAGACCCTAGACATGGGCCAAAGAATTCATATCTTCCTATGAGAAGCACCCATTAAGGCTTGTAGGGAAAACCCCCTTATTATCCCACTAAAATAACTATTCTCAAAGAAAATCATTCACAGAATGGCATGGTATAATCCTAGACCATAAGCATTGAAAGTGTAACCATACATGATCCCATGACTTGTAAATCAAAAGTAGATTATGAGATCTTGAAAGCAACAAATGATATTTATATTTATTCAAAAATGACACAAAACCTTAAAACTGTCTACAAAACAAAAAGAAATACATAGTAAAAGAAACACAAGGCATAGTCCAATATATTTATTCTATTAAATATGCAGAGATTACAAGACTAGGGTTGGAAGACTGCAAATACAACTATATTATAGTGTTTTTCTAATGAACAAAACTCTTTTAATAGAAATTTTAGCTCTAACTAAGCTCTCCAAAAGCCTCCTTTCACAATCTGCTTGTAGGACTTTTATAGGAATAAATCCCCTAAACCGAATCTTGAAAATGCAAACACAAAAGGTTTTGCGATTATGCCACATGGAAGCCTCATCATGGTGGTTGCTACAACTATCTTGGCATGTCTATCTCTATATTATTATTCTTCTTCCATACACATGACATGGATGCCACCTATGCCTTTTCAAACTACCTCATCATCTTGAGGAAATAAATTCCCAACTCCACTCATTGTGATTCCTCATTTTTCATGTGTGGAGGCGATCATATTTTCAGATGAAAATTGCCTCGAGATTTGTTGCAAACTAAAAAAAAACATTTTTCTTTTAAGAATGTGGCATTTGTCATCCTTTTAATGATGTGACCTCCTCTTGGACATGTGTTGCAATGACAAAAATTGGAGAGGGGAAACATCACATGAAGGCATTTGAAACTTCAAGGTATGGACACATGGCACACTAGTGGCAAGATTTCTTGATTATTTTCCTCCCCACTACCCTTCAAAAACTTTATGGTGTTGATGCTTGGCACTCTCTACAATAAGAACACTTTGGAAGAAGAAGTATTTGGAGGAAAAGGGGCTTGTGAGCATGGTACAAACTGTGCCATTTTGGCATTTTTCTACCCCAACTTTACAAGGTCATAAATGTTTTCTCATTCATCACAATTAGTAATGACATATATCATTAGGAATTTCTTCAGGAGATCTAATTTCAGTCCACCTTTGACACAATGTCAAGGGATAGATGACAATTTCAACCCCAAATTGCACTCCGAAGGCATCCAAAAATGCACTTTTTGCAACATAGATAAATACCAAAAATTGAAAATTCATTTTTCTCTTGATTCTTCTGAATTGCTTATACACTACCTCCAATTGCCTTTAGAATGTTGAGGTATAAATTATCTACATTTAGCATCAAATTTTCCTTATTCAAGGGAGATTTGAATATTTGGTGTTTCATCTTTGAATACTAAGTATTTGATTCTACATGTTTCAGTAGCATGAAATGCACACCAACATGTCCTATTTTTCTTTTTTTTTGTGCAAAGATTTTTGTAATCGAAGTTCAGGATGGATGTTGACAAACAATATGTGGTGGAGCAAACAAAGAGTATATATGATTTGAGAGTCAAATCACATAAGTCTATGAAGACAGAAGGTATTCCATTTATGTTTTTCTCTGCTAACTATTTTTCTAGGTTTATTCTTCCCAGCATAGCGTAGACTAGCCTTATAAGTCCTCCAAGAGACAAGGTTGTTATAAATGGAGATGGAAATTGTTGCGGGTCAAAAGGTCTTAAGTGTAAAAATTTTCTAAGAGTGTGCCTTTGTCAAAGTGCATATTGAATATTTAATTTTGAACTTTTTTTTTTGGTATTTCAAAGTTCAAATTTCACTTTGCATCTTCCTAATGTCATGCATGTTTTTCCCTTCAAATAGTAAAAGGTTCTAAATCCCGCCTTTGTACCTAGGTCATTCTGAATCTTGAACCTTGAACCGTTCTTCAGTAGTTAAAAGTTCAAAATTTAGTTTCGCTTTTTCCTCTTTTCACATCCTTCAGGTTACTTTTGTCTCAGCGTCATTGGCTTTTGTTATTGAATTTTGAACTTCTAGTTTCCATTTCATAATTCATTTTTTTGTGTGTGTCCTACTTTTGTCCTGTCTCAATTGTGTGTCGCCAAGTATAATGCATCCCAAATTTTGAACTTTGAACACTATTCCATTAGTTCAAGGTTCAGTTTTCAAAATGAAATAATTACTCCAAATATCTCAGGTTTGTGTCAAATATCCTCCTCTTTCCGAGATGCTTTTGAAATGACTTTTCAAGTTAAGTCCATCTCAGTGAATGAGTACGGCTATGTGGAGCTGAAGTTAATGTGATTGGATGTGCTCAATAAATGATGGCGAGTGGAATAAATTCATATCAAGAAGTTGTTATTTCCAAAAAATGGAACTCAGTCGTGCCTACTTATTTCTTTCTCTCATTTTTGTTGCATGTAATTTTTGGTGGCATGATTAGAAGTGAAGCATAGTGAAGGTAATCTCAGGAACAAGAGCCAAGCATCGGTGAGTCTGCAAAAAATTTCCTCTGTCTCTTTTCTGTTTTCAATTTTCTCTATTATAAAAGGAAATTTAAAGCTTCTTCTATTGCATTAGCTAGAAATTCTTGTTAGTTTTATGCAATGTCCAGTCCTTGCATGTCAACCTCTAAGGTCAAATTTGTGAAGGAAAATAAGTTTTCCCTTGTGAGTAGTTTTCTTCCTAAGATGTGAGACATAGTCCTTGGAGATGAAGATGTAGAAGAAATTATTGTTAGGTTGAAGAATGCAGAGAATAGAACCTTAGCGGTCAAGATTGTAGAGAGCGGACTATTAGAAGCCGTTGACTTTCCTGAAGGGATCCCATGCCCAGAACTTGTTATGGAGTGTAGAAATAGATATGATAGGGTTAATAGAAGCATTCATGTTCCTTCTAGAGGTGTTTTAATCTCCATTAATAGGAAGACAACTATGGTCATGTTGAGAATCCCTCCAACAGAAACTTACGGTGACTGGAGCCTTGCAAAAGACCAACAGGAATTCCTTAAAAAAAAAAGGATTACAGTAACAATATTTCTCGAGATTGGTTGTTGAAGCCTAAAAGGAGGGTTCTAGGTTACCAAAACCTTTAAAGAAAGAATACTTGATCAGAGAGATTCAAGATATTGTTTTTATGCTTTGCAGAATTAAAGGAAAACCTAATCACCTTATTTGGGAAGACTAGATGTATGTTTTTTTTCAAGTTATTTTGAGTGAAGGATCATTTTTTGATTGGGAAGAGTTAATTTCCAAAAGACTCCATGAAGAGCTATCATAGTCTGTAGAAGCCTCTAGTTTCTATATTTCTTCGTATGTATTCTATTCTTTAGTCATTTGTAGAAACTGGGATGGATTTCCACATGAGACATGGAGGGAAAACATGAAAATCTAGGAGTACCATCCTCTATTGCAGAAGAAGAAGAACCCAAATTTTTTTTGGAGGATTCAGGACATGTTCTTGGCTAGGCTTATTTTCGAGCTGAAAGGAAAAATCAATTGCAGGATGTTAGAATAAGCTATGGAGCTTATCAAAATCTATTGGAGTTTCTATTTTTAGTTTCCATCCTTCAGTTATTTAAGAGTGGGAGGCTACAGTGGTGAGCCCTTGAAACTCCAAAGGTATTGTTTAAACAAGTTTGTATTGTTAGAAGTCTGTCGACAATTTCTTCAGGTGGAGGTGAAGTATAAGGTTAAGAGAGGTGTAGGCTCCCTCTTCCCTATTAACCTAGGTCATTATCATTTAATATTAATGATTTCCACATCTTCTATGAATGTAGAGCTAGAAACAATGAATCTTCCTCCTTTCTAGAAGAGAGGTTATTTTGATAGAAAACAATTTGTGGCAAATCATTTTAAAGTTGATGCAACATTCCTACATTAACCAAAATTGAAGGATTTTTGGGCTGACTGCATTGATGAAGTTGAAATTGAAAACAAATTTCATTCTAGATTCTCTTTAAAGTAGATTGTGTTTCTCCATTTTCCCTTTAAGATCAAAAGCCTTGAAGAGGAGGATGATGAGATTGTGTTGGAACCAGGGTATGTTGAACCTAATAGTAACACAGTGATGAGGAAAATAGACTAGAATGAGGAAGAATAAGACATCAATTCTCCATCTCATGACATTTTCAAAAGGACTAACAAGTGATTGAAAGAAATAAAGAAAAAGAAGAAACAAGATGATACTGCACCAGTAATTAGAAAGAGTGCAAGGATTTCAAAACATGCAGTTTCACCTATGCATACTGATAAAGTTGAAAAATTGCTTTCTGCAGGTGAAATTGAGCCTGAAGTTGAAACATACCAAAAAGAAGAAAAGCCAACCAGTGTGCATTCTGTCAAAATCACAAGGACTATGAGTAGAAGGAATCAAAAGGAAGATAAAAATCTCTGCATTGTACTGGATTTGGAGATAGAAGAAGGTGATTTGCAACCCCAAACTGAACTCGGTATGGATAACACTCTAATTGGCCCATCAAGCTCTCACCTACCAGGGGTAGGCTAGGTGGACCTAACAGCATTGAACAACTCTATGACTCAAGCTTCCACAGGAGATTCAACACCAAAAACTCCTAATTGGATGGATCTATCAATCAACAAGAAGAAAAATATCATACTGGTTTCTACTCCTGTTGGACATTTGTTCAGCAAGTATTTAGGGAAGACACCTAAGGTGAAGAAGCCAAACATAGAATCCATGTTAGATGTAGACTCAAAAATAGGTCATTGGATTGCTAAGATCTTCAAACACAATTCTAAAAAATCTAGTGAGGAGGTTATAGAGAAAGATTTCAATGTGGAAAAGGTGGACTTGGGCATAGAAACCTATTGGAAATTTGGCTAATGTGGATGCATAGATGTTGTCATTATGGAAACATATGATCTCTAGTGAGAGCACAGACTCTGGAATGCAAGTATGGCAAGTTGAAGGAAGAAATTGTCTAAGTATGGATACAGTGATCCTGACAGAGCACCCAATGAAGATTTAGTTGGCGACGTCCACTGGAGAAATATTTTTGTTTATGTAGTTAACTGAAGCTTCTAAAGAGTATGAGGATACTCCATCTCAGTGTGCATAAAGTTTGGAGTAGTACAGATGAAGTTATTCAAAGTTTACCGAAGATAGTTTTGCAGATAGACAGTTTTGGAGACAGTTTAAGGGAAAGAGTTAAGGGATTATTTTGCTTGTCAAAATAATGACTTAAAATTATGAAGGGATGACATCATAGATGTTTACCCTTGGATAAATATTTTGGAAGCTGACCATATTAAGTTATTAGCTCTAATAACTCATATATTAGGCACACTTGAAATGTAATGAAAAAGTAGTTTTGTGAAAAGAAAGAAAAGGATAACTTGCGAAAGTTGTATATTGTAATAGCAGCAAAGGCTATTGATGCAAAGTTGTAAGCAGTATCATATTATAGTTAGAAACATTTTTGTATTACCTATTTGGGCAGTGAGCTCAGCTGGTGATTAGGTTTTGTAATCTAACTCTTAACAGGGTTAAGGCTTCTAACAAGGCCTAAAGTCCTTTAACCAGGACAGATCTACTATATATTGTAACTGACTCTTAACAGGGTCCAATATCCCTAACAGGATACTTTTGATTAGTGATCTTTGTGGGTACCATCCCCACTGGGGTTTTCCCTTGGCCATGGTTTCCTCAAGAACATATCATGTGTTATGAGTTCTTTCTATTTACTGCTATGTTTGTTAATCAGCTTGATAATATTTGTATGCACTAAAGTAATCAGTTATATCCATAAGTGGGCAAAAGTAAAAGTTTGTGAAATACTGATTCACCCCCCCCCCCCCTCTCAGTTTTCCTA
This sequence comes from Chamaecyparis obtusa, assembly GCA_027943335.1. Lineage (NCBI taxonomy): Eukaryota > Viridiplantae > Streptophyta > Pinopsida > Cupressales > Cupressaceae > Chamaecyparis > Chamaecyparis obtusa. The sequence goes on from BSBK01002804.1 coordinate 444,433, forward strand.
TTTCTAACACAACCAGAGCTGTTGATTTAAAAATCTTAAACTTAGCTAATAAGAAAATCAATCACCGGGTACTGAAAGATGTAGAAGATAAGATGAAATTGAAGAAAGCTCTCTACAAGATGGAGAAGTACATCTAGCAGCTTCAGGATCCTAATCCTCAACCTCTGACAATGGGTCCATTGACTTGGATGTTAAATCTTGAGAGAACCAGAAGTTCTTGGATCAAGTCCAAAAAGACAAGTCAATCTCAAGGACTTTCTTTTTTTGGGTTGATAAGGTATCCAAAGAAATCCTCGGTTTCATTGATGATTTTAAGGACCTAATTAGTAAAGCTAAAGAAATAATTAAGACAGTGGAATCAGATGTAGTAGTCTAGAAAAAGGAGAAGGAGGTACTGCCCGAGGTTGGAGAAAATTCTCTATTCATAGCCAAGGTAAATATGGAATGGGAAAGTTCATTAGATGAGTAGGTAGCTGAAGAGTCTTCCCACATCTTAGAGACACTAAAAAATGTTAAAGATTTTATGGATACTCATAACAAGTTTCTAGGAAAATTAATAGAATTTGAGGGTCAAGCTGGGGTGGACTTAAACAAAATACTTGCTAGTTTCAATGAAAGGATTAAGAGTATGAAAGTTTCCAAGGTTATAGAGCTTGATAATTTCCTAGTTTTTGCTAGAGTGGACTCTATGGAAGTTTGTGGCCACCAACAGATAAAGACTTAGAGGGAAAAAATTAAGCAAGCATAAAATTTCAGGGATATCTGGGTATAGCAATTTGAGGCCATTACCATGCCAAACCGGGAGTTACTGACGAACTTCTTGGTAGCTTTTCAGGAGTGGAACACAATGCGAGAAGCCACCCAGGATGTGAAGGATGATGGAGGGAGGAATGACCAATCAGTCAATTAGTTTCTCTAGGATGCTAATTTCTATTTTAAGCATCTTTTCCTAGGTTTTTAGTTGTTTTTATCATGAACAAGTTAGTTTTAAAAACTGAATCAGCCCTGCATGGCTATATGAAGGTTATGGAATGACCAAAGAAGGGTCGATTCTTGGTTTCAACAAAAACTTGATATTATCTTTTGTTTTAAAAGTTTGATATTGGATACTTTTACTATTAAACTTGGGTATGCTTATATAAGATTAGTTGGTTTTATAATAGATTCTAGTTTTATTCATCGATCAGTTGGTTAGATGGATGCATGATTATGATTTTAGTGGGAATTTTATGGTTGTGTTGCTAAAATATTTATGCATATTTGGATGTTTATTCAGTTTTGAATCGTGATTAATGTTTTTGGAATCAATTGTTCATTAGAAATTTCTCTTTAAAGATTCGAGTCAGTTGGATTAGACTATTTCCTATATGTTCTGAGTTTGAAGAGTTCTATTGTTAGTTAACAATTGAATGTAATCAAAGCCTTTCTATGCTTTCTGGTTAAAAGTATCTCTTGAATTCAATTATTTTATAATAAAAGTTGTTAGAAGTAGATCTTTAGAAGGTAGATTCTCCTTTGAAGTAGAGAGTTGGTTATGAGAGACTAGCTCAATTATTAGTGTAGTTTTCCTTTATGTGTTTGGGCTTTATGAGCAAATTATAAATTCTTCATTGTAAAGGAAAAAAATTTTCACTAATAGAAATAATAAAGGTATGTGTAATTTCCTATGTAAAAATTAATGTATTTATCCATAGGAGTAACTTTCTAAGATGTTAGATGCCCTTAAAAGTTCCCTCTACATGCATGTAAGAAGATATCTAGTATGCACAATGTATGGAGAATGGGTCTAGTGTTCTTACCATGTTTGTTTATACCATGTATACTTGTTTGGCATTGATTTAGAAAATCCATTTTGTTCAAATTCTTGACTGAAGCATTTTCTTATGATGTGAGCTTTAACAAATGTTTCCTTATTACCCCATAATTCCTACTTCAAGACTTGAGATTTTATGTTGTGGGTTTTTGTAGGTCTAAGGAATCAATTAATGAAAATTTATTTGATCTATCATTCGATCTAGATACAATTGTGTATGTGAAGCAGGAATACATTGTAACATATAGGATCAAGTCAGTGGATGACCTTAGAGCCTTGGAAAAGATCCTCTACTCAGAGCTTCCTACCAATACTTTGTTCTCCTAATATCTTATTATCTTCAATTAATGTTCTAGATTATTCTGTAATTAGTGATTTCAAGAGTTCTTTGAAATGGTTTAAGATAAAAATAGTTAGTAAGGGGTATTTCAACATAAACACATAAATAAGTTTTTTTGCAATAAAACTAATTCAACCAGTACTTACAGAGTGAGCCATGGCTAATACTCCTAATGACTTTTGTGTAGATTTATTGATTTCTAAAATATTAAACTCTTCCCATACAAATATCATGCAAATAGAGATACTAATAGCTTATGTGAAAGTGGTGGACGATGTAGAAAGCCCTTTTCCATTGAAAATGTTCTATGCAATTTTTCACACCCATTATGTCAAAGGGGATCAAACCAAATTTGAAACTGGACCTAATGGAGTAGACGCAAGTCAACTATAACCAGATGTCAAATACACAATTGTTGAAAAGTACCTCAATGCTTTTGTGCATGAATAACATGAGAAGATCTTGGAAACTACTTTCCAACCCTTATAATGCATCAAGATGACCATGCCCCTCATATGTCATAATAGATTCCTTGGTGTAGAGCCATTTCTGAAGATCTTGAAGTAACTTAGGTATTAAAGTGGACATTGAGAATGCAAAGGTCATCAATGAGGTGTTTTCCTCTATGCCAATAAAAATTCTTCTTTGTATGCATAATAATGACGAGAATCAAAGGGGAAGATTCCCAATAGGTTCTCTTGATTTGGAATGTTTAAGCCTTCCACAACTAGGAGAAGTGACCCAGTAACTGTTAGGAGAATAGTCATGAGCTTTTTTCATGTTTACCCCTCAATTACTACTATTAAAAGAGCCCCAAAATTGAAAACACATGTACTAATAGCTAATCATACATGTATTAATAGTCGATCATTTTTTTATCTTTTTTGGTTGGTGATTGGCCCATTTGTGCACCACTTTTGGGACATCTCATAAAAATGACAAGGACATTTAGCTACAAGTACTGGCTTTTTTTAGTGAATGACTATTGGTGCAAGAACATAGCGGGTATCGAGCGACACTTTTGAAATGCCACTTTTTAACCACTTTGTGTTCAATGATCTCTATAGAGAGATCTGTGAATATCCAAAATCCAACACCTTATCTTTAAGCTCTTAACTCACTTACCGAGATACACTAAAAAAATTGGCAAAATCCAACTTACGGTTTAGGAGTTCTACATGCGTGAAGCTATCCTAGGCGACTACTGGGTCATTTCCCCTACATGTTAAGGAAAAAGTGCCCAATAGATTTTTAAGTTGAAAGATTATGGATAGAGTTAAAGAATTTTTCAACTAAGAATATAAATTATCATGATAAATCAAGTTTGTAGCAAGTAGATAATGGGTGTTCTGTCTATAATTTAATAAGTTAAGATTGAGAGTATTTGAATTGCTTTATCTCATTAAAAACCCTATTTTAATGAAAACAAAAAAGATTGAAGGTATCTATGTAATAAATTTATTAGAAATAGTACTCTGACAGTACATGGTGAAATAAAATAAATTTTATTTTATTTTTATGAAGATTTATAAAAAAAAATGATTATACTAAAAACATTAAATTGTACTCATTCTTAAATGTATGAAATCAAATCAAATCCAAACTAGTTATAGTTTTGATTTTATGCTCCTTTTAATACTTAATTATATGATATATGTTGTGGCAAAGAAACTAAAATAATGTTGGAAGACAACTAAATTACAAAATCAAAGGAAATAAAGCAAATAAAAAAGAAAAGAAAGCAAGGAGCAAGATATATGGGAGTTATTGTTTATGATTACACCTATTTTTAATTTGAAAAAATATTCCATCAAAGTTTATTGATAATTATAATGATGAAAAATGCATAAATTGAGGTTTTCCCTTTCATTTTGGACTCGATTTAATTCATTCTTAGAGAAATGAGCAGTGGACAAATAGTATATTCTAGTTTCGATTTTGACAAGTAGCATTAATGACTTGATCCCCTCTACATACATGCCCAAAACTAGTTACAATCTTTACTTTATCCTTTTCTTCACTTGAATCAAATCTAGAGATATGGAAGAAAATGCATTAATGACCTCAAGAGTTTCTGATTTCAAATTGAATTTGGGCCCTTGTTGACTTCCTCCAACATGCCATTATAAGCTAACTAAAGAATAGTGATTATTTTTGGGTATCTGTATGATCATGGTATGCCAAAAAGTGGTGATGTGAAAAAATAAACTTTTCACTCGTCCAAAAGTGCAGTAATCCACTTGTTGACTTTTTAGTAGGCTTGGGTCAGTGCACCTCACCAAGTGAAAAGCCAAGGCCCAAGCCTAATCAGATATCCAATTTTTGCCAATAATTTAAATTTATATAGCCCTACCGCGTTCAACATTTTCATTGTGAAAACATTGAACACGGCTTAGGGCTTTCAGATATCTATTCTAATCATATATCCAATTTTGCTAATATCGTAAGGTAAGTTCAATATTTAAGTTTTTATTGTGTTTTAATAGAAATTTGTATTTTTTTATATAAAAATTAGGGTTTAAATGAGTTTTTTTATTATTTTTTTAAATTGATTGTAATTATCTATTTTTGTTCTAATTGTAATCAAACATGGACTCAAATCAATCAGAAAACCTTCCCAATGATCCAACAAATAATCTTGAACAACCTCCCAACAATCCCCCACTTTCAAAAGATGAACCAGTCTCAAACCCTTTCCATTTAGACGATCTCATAGGAGACAATATAAATCAACCTAGAGGATTTCAAACCACATATGCCAATATCCCCACATTGCTCCTCATGTTTACGACATTGAACTCCATTATTGAAAACATGGAGAAACTTACTAAGCAACATAATGTTGCACTTCTTTGGCGTGATTCCATGCATGCCTAGTTTGATGATGTGCTTAACTATGATCAAGTTATGAACCTAAACGTAACAAAACATGATATATGTAATCTTTTTGTGGATCCCAAAACCAGTCTAAAACTGGACCCTAAAAAACCTAAGTTGTCAACTAAATGGTGCACAAATAATGCAATATGTGACAACTTTTGGGACCACTGGTGGATGGTTTTTGATAGACCACCTCACAAAAATTTGGATGTCCCATTTTATTTCATTAAAAAAATTTATACTGAATTTGTGCTTGGTCACAAGGTCAATTATTGGAGTATGAGACCAAACCAAGGTCTAGGTTTGGGCACTCCTCGGGATAGGCCATGGGCACACCGGGCGAAATCCTGCACATATGTCCCCCCTCCCGATATTTCACCACCTCCTACAATGCATCATCCTGATATTATTGTTGAGGCCAACTCACTGACTATTTGATCCATTCACACCTTGATTGATCTTCTGGTTACGTAAAGCATGACATTGTTGTCTCCTCATCTTGATGCTTCTATCCCTTCCACATCCTCCATGAGCTCACATGTTTGTGTGCTCCACACTTGCATTATGTGAAAGAATCTATGCTTAGGTCCCCTGAATGATAGTGACACATATAACTACATCTTTGAGGTGGATGATACTACATATCGCACTACAGGCACTGAAGCACCTCATGAAGATGTGCATCAGGGGCATACAGAGCCATGGACTCCTACTATTATGGTAAGGGTAAGCAATTCACTTTTTACATTGTATTTAATTTTAAACGTTCCTATTCTAGTAGAATTTTCTTATAATAATTTTCCACTTATGTTTTTGTATGTGTTACATTTATGTTCAGTTGATGATAGAGGAGCAGATGGCATAGGTGGAGGGGTCCATGCTTTCGGCCATATCATTTGGCCTTGACACTTCTACGGTACATATGTTTTATTGTACTCATTGGTTTTCTTAAATTATTATAATAGTATATGTACATGTTTTTTCTAATTTTTATGATCATCTTATCACATACTAATGCAGGTGTCACCAGTTGCCACTAGGGGTCAATGTGAGGGGGTGTAGGCATCAGGCATTGACAAGGGGAAGGTAATTAAGTAATTTAGTTTGTTTATGCATACATGTATACTTGTCACTTTGTAGGTACTCATTTTTAATTTATATGGTTTATTTGATAGAGACTGGTATCTAATGATATCGTGAGACCCTATTGCCATGATAGAGTCATAGGCATTTCAATTCGTAGTGATAGCCCCATGGTACGTATATTTCTAAAATTATTTGTGTGTATTTTATTATCAAGTATATATAATATGATCAAGTTATGATAGTATGAAGTATCTATTTGACTTTTGTAGGTCACCCCTAGTTTGAGGGAGGTAGAATGCCAAGGGTTTGTATCGTTGATGACTCAGCCAACATTTCCTGAAGAAAGTTCAACACAGGTAAGTTTTAATGTTCATTTAGTTATTTTGTAAACATATATTTTCTATCGATAATTTAGCATTAAATAGTATAACTCGTAGATCAATCTCATGTTCACAAACATATATAGGTCAAAGTCGACATTGTTGGCATTGTTCCTTCGCTACCAAGGACATATATTTGGTCTCTTGTCCGCGAGAGGAGATAGAGAGGCGAGATACATGAGAGTTCAATTTTAGTTTAAATTTTATTTATTATTATTGACTATGATTCTGAATTTTTATTTTTTATTTGTAGAAACCATATAAATTAAGTAATCTAACTTGGGGTTTCACTTTTATGTTTGAATGCAGGATCCATCAGAGCCAAAGAGTACTTCAAAGAGGCTGCATTTTGATGATCCACTTGTAGAATAGGATGTCCTAGAAATATTTGAGTTGAACTTCTTATTTTGAGATGGCATTTGACACATTTTGAGATGGCATATGCCACATTGTATCTAGATATGTTGACATGTTAATATGTTTGTGTGTACATACTCATGTGTATGATTTATGTCTTAAGTATATTCATGTATATTCAAATACATTTTTCATAACCTAAATTCATGTGTATGGGCTATGTTCATGACTTAAGTGAATTCATGTGGTATATAATCTATGTGCTACATGTATACTTCATGACTTAAGAAAATTTATGTGTATGTTTTATGTGCTATGTGTGTTCACATGTGTAATTCATCATTTAAGTGAATTCAAAATTTATGTGCTACATTGTATTCATGTGTATCTGATGCTCTCAACCAAGAAAATCTAATGCAGAGCCCTCTACTATCCCCTCATGGAACCCAACTCAACTTGAGGATTCTACAAGCATCTTGGAATCTACTCAAGGAGTTAGTCTCAATTAAAGGGTCAAATAGAGTTCTCTAACTTTAGAGAACCAACACATCCAACATTTTGAACAAGTTCACTTCCTCTAACCTCTCATCCCAACTTCTCTTGGCACCAACTCCATTCTAGGCCTCTTAGTGCACCTAGAGCCTCCATTTTGTCAAAAATTGAAATAGGTCTTTCACATTGATTGTAACACTATATAACATCTTAATAAGGTCCATCTACTATGTTCCACCAATCTACCAATTTTGGTCAATTCATCTTCCACAAATCCACTCCAATAGCCCTTCTAGGCTTGTAACCTTCACTAGTCATAAATCAACTATTTTCTCTAGAATTATCCAAACAACTCAAGAAAATAATGGTTGATCTAGATACCATTTTTGACTCCTTAAATCCTCCCCAAGACTCAGGATAGACTCCTTTGGAGAAAATTCTAGATCCACTACCCTAGCACCCACAAACTGGGCCTAATTTCCTCCAAATAACTAAGAAACTTATATATGCACTTACTTCCTACACCCCAAAGTGTGAAAAAGTCTTTCTTAAGGTTTCAAAACACAAGGTTTTCAAGTTTATAAGGTTTCACCACTCACCAAATTTTCTAGCCACCAAACCCTTGTTTCTAGGGTCATATACCTAGGGTTTACTCAAAAAGACCTTTGTAACTCTCTCCAAGACAATCCAGTTGGCCTAACACATTATTATAGATCCTAATATCCATATTCCATCATAATAACAACTCTTCTCAATGGTATTCAACTTTCATAATGACTGGTGTGAAGACGGGATCTCCTTCAATCAGTAAACTCCATCAATTAGTGTTCTCTCAATCATCACTTCACATATCCCTACATAAAACAATTATAATACAAGGATATAATAAATCAGTCACTTCTCCCACCAATTACATTGGTCACACTGGGTGGGAGATTCAATCCCTTAAGGAGACTACAATCCCTACACACTAACTGTACCTTTCAACTAGTCACAGTCACAGAACAATAGTCACTTGCTTTGCTTTAAGAACAATAAAAAAACTTAAAGTAATGCATGGAAGATGTAAACAATAATCAAATAAATGTATTTACTTCACTACCCAACCCAAATCATGTTCAAGTCAAGCACATTAATTTGTTGTTGCACTGATTGTTCCATTGGATAGTTAACAACATGCAAAGAAAATCTTTGTTTATTGATTGTAAAACATTACATATTTGCTTCCTTACACTCCCAACTTGACATACCACATTCACTCACGTAGATCCCCTACATAAAAGACTCAAAACTCCTTCAAAACCTTACTGCAACCTTTGTCTAATTGTCTAACTACTTGATAATAGTCACAAACTGACTCCCATAACCAAAGTATGATTTAAAGATGTTGTCAAGTTGACAACTAATGTTGTCAACTTGAAAACTTGAATCTAATACCACTTCTTATAAATTTTTAAAAGGTTTAAAACAACCTTTGTAATCCAAACTAACCTACAACCCCATATGAGCCTTATAAGCTTATTTTGCCAATATAGGCAAATTCCATATTTTAGCACTTCAAGTGCTTTTACATCCTTTGATTGAATCTATTGGACATTTGATATCCATTATAGACCTTACAGGTCCTTAGATCAATCCGACTAACCTAGGATTAACTTAATCACCCCTAGTGACCCCTAGGTATATTTAGCCCTTCCCAATGCCATTTAATGGCTTACAATGAATGATCATTTACAAAGGATTATCAATCAAGACAAAATTTTAGAACACTTACCTCTTGACACACCAATCAAAGGATCCATTTAAAGGCTTACTTTGCCTCTTGACACACCAGAACACTTGCTAATATATGCAATGGTTCTTAGTGTACCTTTGGAACAATTTGGTCTGGCATGTTCACGAACGTTCTACTAAATTCATTTTTAGAATGAGGTTTTCCAAGCAGAGATAGTGGTGCAGTCCATTCGATGCCAGGATGAACGGTTTGGAAGAAACCTAGTGGTGCATCTTTCAACTGACCCTCACTACAAGTTTTGGCATCAAGCGAGACTAGTGTACTGAATTCAAATAAATTTAAATCTCCCAAAACAAAGAGAGGTTATTATAGGCCTCAAAAAATATGGTTCTATAGCATCTCATGGTTTTTTGATACCTCTCATGGAGTTTGAGATACGAGCCTCGAAAGATTGCTACCTAATTGTGCTTAGTGCACCTTGACGACACTTTGGTCTAGCATGGTCCTGAAGGTTCTAGTGACTCAATGGTCAAAATAGGGTTGTTGCTAGTGTTTAACCAACCAATTGGAGCTAATGATGTAGTCCATTCAATGCCAGGATGAACAGTTTGGAAGAACCCTAGTGGTGCAACTTTCAACTGACCCTCACTGCAAGTTTTGGCATCAAGCGGGACTTGCGTGCCAAATTTGAACAAATTTGAATCTCCTAGAAAGGAGAGAGATTATTCTAGGCCTCAAAAACATGGTCTTGTAGCATCTCATGTTTTTCCAATACTTCTCATGGGGTCTGAGATACGAGCCTCGAAAGATCATTGCCCAATCGTGCTTAGTGCACCTTGGGTACACTTTGGTCTAGCATGGTCCCGAACATTCTAGTGACTCAGTGGTCAAAATGGTGTTGTCACTAGAATTTACCCACCCAACTAGATCTAATAGCATAGTCCATTTGGCGTCGGGATGAACGGTTTGGAAGAAACCTAGTGGTGCAACTTTCCACTGATCCTCACTGCAAGTTTTGGCATCAAGTGAGACTAGCGTGCCAAATTCAAATGATTTCAAATCTCCAAGAATGGAGAGAGATTATTGTAGGCCTTAGAAACATAGTCCTATAGCATCTCACAGTTGGCCAATATCTCTCATGGGGTCTGAGATACGAGCCTTGAAAGATCGTTGCCCAATCATGCTTAGTGCACCATGGGGACACTTTGGTCTGGCATGGTCCCGAACGTTCTAGTGACTCAGTGGTTGAAACAAGGTTGTCACTAGCATTTACCCACCCAACTAGAGCTAATGGCATAGTCCATTTGGTGCCAGGAAAAATGGTTTGGAAGAAACCCAGTGGTGTAACTTTCAACTGACCCTCACTGTAAGTTTTGGCATCAAGCGAGACTGGTGTGCCAAATTCAAACAAATTTGAATCTCCTAGAAAGAAGAGAGGTTATTTTAGGCCTCAGAAACATGTTCATAACATCTCAAGGTTTTTTGATACCTCTCACGGGGTCTGAGATACAAGCCTTGAAAGATCGTTTCCCAATCATGCTTAGTGCACCTTGGGGACACTTTGGTCTGGCATGGTCCCAAACATTCTAGTGACTCAGTGGTTGAAATGGGGTTGTCACTAGAATTTACCTAACCAACCGAAGCCAATGACACAAACCATTTGGTTTCAGGATGCAATTTTTTCAACACTATCCCTTCACTCTAGGGAATCACCATTTTACTTTGGACACATTTGACCAATTTTGACTCAATGACTCCAACTAAATTACATAATTTGATAATAAAAATGTACATGGGATTAAGACAATGCAAATGTAAGTGATACAGAGGTAAGGGTGGTGGGTGAATAAAAAAAAAGATTGGTTAATTTTCAAATGACTCTAGGCAATTCTCCTAGGCCTCAACTCCACAAATGACTCAAATGAAGACGAACACCCAACCGTGACAATGTGGAAAATAGTGATTTAGAATAGATTCAAAACAATGCAAGATGCATTTGAATGCTTCCAAAAATGATAAGGAAAGACTTTTAGATCATTAGTAAATAAACTACTATTGGCTATAGATCCATAAACATTCAAAGCATTACAAAATAATGGCAAGATTCAAAATTTTCTTTCTATTCACTGTGGCAATCCGTACACAGCACTTCATACTCGTACAATGGCTTCCACATTCATTAAAAGACCATTCAAAAACTTCCTGAACCTCTTCTAACCAGTTAGAGGGATTAGTTTGAGGTATTTAACATTAAAACTCAAATTCCCCCCAAAACATTAACTAGTTCTGACTTGTTTAAATTTGACTATTTAAAATTTGAAAGTTAACTTATAACTTATTAAATTTGTAAAATGAAAACTTGTAAAGCTTTCAAACACCTAGGAGACTTATTCTAAGCACTACTAAACCCCTAAACTATCCCTTGACTCCCTTGGACACTAATGGCCCACTTACAAGAAATTTGGGCCTTTAGGCCATTAACCAACTCTTTACATTACAATGTCATTTCATGACAGTAAAATACATTATAGGCTTTAATATGTTGTAGTTGATGCTCATAGGTTCCTTCTCTATCTTCCATGTCCTTTGGCTCTCATTGAATGCCTTCAAGGTCTTCGTGTTTACATTGAATGTCTTCATGGCTTGACTGGTTGTCCTTGGTGCCCCTGCACCAGTATGGATGCAAAATTAAGATGATACAAATATAAGGATACAACATTCATAGTAAGGAAACACATTTTTTTCACTTTACATGGCATTAAGATGATACAAACATGGGCTCTTAATATTTTGAAATCAACCCCATAGATTCTTTTTTATTTCAAATTTTGCATGTAATTTTTTATATACAAAATTTGGCATCTAAATATGCACATTATATTCAAGTGTTGTTTTTATATATACAAAATTTGGCATCTAAATATGCACATTACATTCAATTGTTGTTTTTATATACAAAATTTGGCATCTAAATATGCACATTACATTTGATTTTTATTTTTATATACAAAATTTGGCATCTAAATATGCACATTACACAACTATATATAAAAAATAACTGTCCTTTCCACTCCTAAAGTGTATAAGTTTAACACATGGTACTCGATGACATCTACATTCCAATCCTTGCATTCAGAAGGTAGAATAAAAGTTAATAGAGAATATAAGCAGTTTGTATAGGTTGACAAAATGATTATGAATGTATAAATAACTAAACGAACCAAAGAACATGACTAGCCAATGCATAGTAAAGTTTATTGTTATAAAATATGGGCTAATCAAATGCACACCTCGATCTTCTATATCTATCATATATGTATCCAAGTGCATTTAAAATCCACATAAAAAACCAATTTTATTGGCTCAAACAAATAAAGCAAAAAACTACAATTAATTTATTGAACGTAATCGCAATAAACATGGAAATCCTTGCAACTTGAGTTGAACTTACCTACTAAAGTGTGCCTGAAGGGTCATCTCTCTACTTGAGGGTATTCAATATTGCTTCATCATCAACAATACAAATAGTACAAAGTTCCTTTGTCTTTGGTTTTCCTTGATGTTTCAACAACTTACCATTGGCTGCAATAACAAGGTGTGAATACATGAGAATGATTTTTTGCTTCTCATAGTCTTCAAACATAGGAATGCCATATTTCTAATCATATATGTGTGCAACCATGTTCCTACAAAAACATGTGATCTTGTTGGATATGTGAACATATCATCATTTGTCAATAGTTGTGCAAATTTCTGGTTTCCTCATACACAATGTGCTAACCAGTAATCCGATCTCTCATCATTCCCTTGTGGTGCAGCCAATGCAAAAATATGTCCTAGTTGTAGAAGATCTCATAGATGGTCATAGTCATGTGAACAATCCATGTCATCATTTAATATAGAGATTGTGAGAGATAAAGGAGTAAGATAATATGGAACCCACATATCAACCCACTCACTTGACTCACACTCATTCCAATCATACTAAAGACAACTAAGACAATAACAAGCCAACTCTCGTGTCCAAATGGTCAATGTACTATCATCTGAGCTTTGAAATGAATGCATTTTTTGTCGGAAAGTTGTCTATACTAAGTTATATGACTAGATATAGTGTTGTCATTATGGAAACAAAGTCATAGACTAGTTTGGAGTCAGGGCACTAAGTGTAAAGATTAGAATCAGTTAAGTATTAAAGACTGGATAGTATACAGAGCACCAGAGACTCAAAGCATCAGCGCACATGTGTACGGATGAATTATGGTATGCGCCCTAGATGTTAATCTTGTTAGACTATACTTATGCTTATTCTAAGAGCGCATAAGTAGATATGCAAAGATGTGAAAGTTACAGTCAGTTGAAGTTGCACAACCAGTATGTGCCAACAGTGAACAGAGCATGGAGCCGACAGTGACTATTTTGATTTGCAATGATAAATTAATGTTGTAGAGGCTATGCGCCCATTGTATTTAGGTTGCCGACATATGTACATGTATAATTATAAGCAGGCTTAAGCCAATTCATTTGGAAGTGTTGTTTGTAATTAGTTATAGGGCCGACCTAATTGTTTTGTTTGTATGAGTGTATAAATATTAGATGCACCCATTGTATTTGGTATGAAAGTTATGGAATTTTTTGATGAAGGGTGCTCCCCTTAATACCACAAACACATACAGAAACAAAGAAACAATAGTAATTTGCGAGAACAGAAAATGGGCTTCTTATTATCTCCACAAATGTGGAATTTCAAATTTCAAAAGTCTTACATGCAAAGCCACATGGGCATTTTCCTTTACAATATTCTATAGGTCAAAGCCTCCAATCAAAACTCAGATCTACTACCCAGAACTACCTTAGACAACACTACGGGCCTTCTTTATATAGACAATTTCCACCGCCTAAGAAGATTCCAGAAAATTAGCCTTTAAGGCCGACGATCCTAAGAATTATTTTATTTTCTTTTCTTTTTACATAGGGTCAGCTAAGAAAATATACACAAAAATGCTTTTAGGTAGCCCAACTTCTGGAGGCCATAACTTTTTAACCGTAGCTCCAATTTTCTATTATAACCACTTTTCGGAAATGCCATGTCGAGATCTACAGTGCCTGAATTGCACAAGCTCCAGTCAGCTGGGGGTCAACCACGATCCAGAGCCTCTAAGGCCTTCAAAATTGACCTAAAAGATTTCATACCTGGAAACCTCAATAACTTCACCAATACAGATGATGTGGCAATGAAACTCAATTGGTAGGCTGATATGACTAAGATGAACCTCCACCTGTGAAATCAAAACATTCTGAGATCATATGACCAACTTACTAAAAATAGTAAGTTTCCATAAATAGTAGCTCCGCACAAGATAGCCCTTATTGAAAAGCAAAAGGAAATATTTTTGGGTGATGCAAGATTGCTCTTACACCCAGGATGCTCCTGCATCAGACACCCAGGGTAATTTGAGAAGTGACCCTGTCACGACTCAGGTGTGCAGAGGAAAACCAAGATGGTTAACCTCCTCCTTTGTTAGCCATGATGAATCCTCAACAAGTCATCCTTTCCACTTGACCAGATATTCTTCAGATGTCCTGTTCCTTGTGCTTCTACCAACTCGACTATCCAATATGTCCTCAATTTCCTTAGTATCTGAACTAGTTGCTGGAATACTCCATTGTGCTATTGTGATGTCATCTTCAATAGCTCCTTCATGATACTCTATCAAATCTGAAATGTTAAACACTGGTGCAATATTCAGCTCAGTAGGCCACTTTGTTCTGTCTAGAGTAACAGGTTCTCTACAGGCTTTCCAAGCTTCACCAAAATCAGGATCCTCTAGATACAAATTCTTGAGTTCCTTGAACCCAACCACCTCAATCTGCATTTTTGTCAGCAATAGTTGCCTTCTGCTAAGAGCATCTGCAACCCTGTTAGACTTTCCACTCTTGTGTTTCAAAACAAATGTATAACTCTACAAAAACTCAACCCATTTCAAATGCCTCTAATTCAACTTTCCTTGACTATTCAAATATTGCAAAGCTTGATGATCAGTATACAAAACAAACTCCTTAGGAAGCAGATAATGTCTCCACTTCTTTAATGCCTGAACTATAGCATAAAATTCCTGATCATAAACAGAATATTTTCTCTTGGCATCATTCAACTTCTCACTGAAATAAGCAATAGGTTTACCTTCTTGGCTCATAACAGCTCCTATTGCAGTACCACTAGCATCACAATCTACTTGAAACACCTTATTAAAATCTGGAAGTGCTAAAACAGGTTGTTCTGTAACTTTTTGTTTCAACAATTGAAAACTCTTTTCTGCCCCATTAGTCCACTTAAACTCTTTTCTATCCCCTCTCATTGTTTCAGTCAAGGGTCCACAAATACTGCCAAAATTTCTGATAAACTTTCTGTAAAAGCTAGCTAGACCATGAAAAGATCTTACCTCAGCAGCACTCCTTGGAGTAGGCCATTCAAGGATAGCCTGTACCTTCTCTGGGTCCATTTTTAGACCTTCTCCTGAAACTACAAACCCCAAATACACCAACTCTTTCTTCACAAAACTACACTTCTTCAAATTAATCAACAATTTCTCTTCTCTTAGCTTCTCAAATACCATACGAATATGCATCATATGCTCCTCCAATGTCTTACTAAAGATCAGAATATCATCTAGGTAAACAATGACAAACTTACCCAGAAATTCTTTCAGAACCTCGTTCATGAGCCGCATGAAAGTGCTCGGTGCATTGGTTAGCCCAAAAGGCATGACTAACCACTCATACAGTCCTTCCTTTGTCTTGAAGGCAGTCTTCCATTCATCTCATTCTCTGATCTGAATCTGATGATATCCACTCTTCAGATCTATCTTTGAGAAATACACAGCTCCACTCAAACAATCCATAATATCATCCATTCGTGGCAATGGAAACCTGTACTTGATTGTGATCTTGTTTATTGCTCTTGAATCTGTACACATCCTCCACTCTCCATTCTTCTTTGGTGCTAATACCGCTGGTACAGCACACGGACTCAGACTCTCATAGATCAATCCTTTCTGCAACAACTCATGTACTTGCCTGTTCAACTCCTCACTTTCTGCAGGTGTCATTCTATGTGCTGCCTTATTCGGAAAACTCGCTCCTGGGATCAAGTCCATCTGATGACTGATCTTCCTGACTAGTGGTAATCCATCAGGTACATTATCGGATACAATATCCTGAAACTCATTCAACAAATCTGCAACTTCTACAGGAACATCTTCTACTTCCTCTTTACTAGCTTTTGGAATTAAAGAAAAACATACATGCTCATGCCTCATACCATCTAAGAAATTTCTTCCATCAACAAAAGTTATTCTTGCATTACCACATACCTTTTCTTCTGTTTCCTTCAATGGCTTTAGCTTATGTCACACTCCATCCTTTGTTAGGGAATAGATATTCGCACGACCATCATGTACAGCACATCTGTCAAACTGCCACGGTCTACCCAGCAACATATGACATGCATCCATAGATATGATATCACACAGTACCTCATCATGGTATCCGCCAACCTTGAACTTCACTAGGCATTGTTCATTGACCATGACCTTGTGGTCATCTTGTACCCAGGCAATCCGATATGGATGTGGGTGTTTCTGTCTCTTAAGCTTCAACTTTGTCACCATCTCTTCTGACACCAAATTGTCAGTGCTTCCACTATCAATAATCACATCACAACACTTACCCTCACACTTGCACCTGGTGCGAAACAGGCTCCTCCTTTGTTCAGGTTCATTCTCACCACTCAAAAGGACTCTTCTGTTAATTAGCATTTCTCCTCTTTTAGCATCTTCAGAATTTGATGATTTGGCATCTTCATCTACATGTGCAACTCTGGTCTGGCCTTCATTTCTCTTGTTTGTTCTTCCTTGGCGTTGAGGACATTCAAATGCCCTATGACCTTCTTCTCCACAGTGAAAACATGTTCCACAGAAGCCACCTCTTCCAGATCCTTGTCCTCTTCTATTTCGCTCCAACTGAATCTCTTGCCACCATATCTTGGCATGACCTTTCAGTCTGGCCTTCGCAAATTTGACCCTATCAGGATCCTCAACATCTTCATACTCAAAATATTCCTCACGTTCATTGATCCAGTCGATCAATTCTTTTGGGTTAAGATTTCCAGAAAATGTAGGAACCTCAATCTTAGGTCTTTTCCCAATCTTGGAAATGGCCCGAAAAAGTATTTCTTCCTCCTGGTTCACAATTTCAACTTCTCCTTCTTGATATTCTTCTTCAGCTTCATCCTCGCTTTCATCTCTGAAATTAAGATTCATTCATCTACGAATCTCTTCTTGCAATGCTCGCACTTGTCTCTACAGCGCCCTAACCTCAGGTGTTACAACACCAGCTCTTCTGCCATGTTCCCTTCGTGGAGGCATTTTCGCAATGCGCGTTGAAACCCTAACCACGGTCCTGGTGCAAACTACCTCACAGTCGGCGATCTGTTTACACACTCAGGAACTCCTACTCTGATACCACTTGATGAAGGGTGCTCCCCTTAATACCACAAACACATACAGAAACAAAGAAACAACAGTAATTTGCGAGAACAGAAAATGGGCTTCTTATTATCTCCACAAATGTGGAATTTCAAATTTCAAAACTCTTACATGCAAAGCCACATGGGCATTTTCCTTTACACTATTCTATAGGCCAAAGCCTCGAATCAAAACTCAGATCTACTACCCAGAACTGCCTTAGACAACACTACGGGCCTTCTTTATATAGACAATTTCCATCGCCCAAGAAGATTCCAGAAAATTAGCCTTTAAGGCCAACGATCCTAAGAATTATTTTATTTTCTTTTCTTTTTACATAGGGTCGGCTAAGAAAATATACACAAAAATACTTTTAGGTAGCCCAACTTCTGGAGGCCATAACTTTTTAACCGTAGCTCTGATTTTCTATTATAACCACTTTTCAGAAACGCCATGTCGAGATCTACAGTGCCTGACTCGCGCAAGCTCCAGTCAGCAGGGGGTCGACCGCGATCCAGAGCCTCTAAGGCCTTCAAAATTGACCTCAAAGATTTTGTACCTAGAAACCTCAATAACTTCACCAATACATATGATGTGGCAATGAAACTCAATTGGTAGGCTGATATGACTAAGATGAACCTCCACCTGTGAAATCAAAACATTCTAAGATCATATGACCAACTTACTAAAAATAGTAAGTTTCCATAAATAGTAGCTCCGCACAAGATAGCCCTTATTGAAAAACAAAAGGAAATATTTTTGGGTGATGCAACATTGCTCTTACACCCAGGATGCTCTTGCATCAGTTTTAATAGAGTTGTGATAACCAGAGTAGTGGTATGCGAAGAGAGAATATGATGTATTAGAGTTTTGCAAGAGGTCAAAGCATCAATGCACCAAAGGAACTAATCTGACAAGAAATGTCATAGTGACAGTTCACCTGCAGATATAGTGTGTATCTGATCACGGAAGGTTGTAGCCTTCATCAATTGAGCAGTGAGCTCTAGGATAGTGAGTCCACTCCCCTAATAGGGATCATTGTAAAAGACTCCTAACAAGGTCTGACCCTTAACAAGGTCTATTGTACTTAAAGCATTGTAAAGTTACGCCTAACAGGGTAAAGGATCTTCTAACAAGGATCACAAAACACTAGTGCAGAATATTAGTGGGTATCAGTCCCACTAGGGTTTTTACCTATTCGAGTTTCCCCGTAACCATATTGGTGTCATGTTTTGATTTCATGTTTCATGTTTATGTGAATGTTTAATTCAATACTTAAGCATTTATAATTCAGTATTTAGATTAAACTGAAAAATTAAAATACAGTGAACACTGATTCACCCCCCCTCCCCCTCTCAGTGTTCCCATTCCTAACATTTTTAAAGAATCTTTCACAGTTTGAAAATCCAACCTATCTCCTATTATGCCCAACTCAACCAACCAAAAGAATCTATGCACTGCTAAATCAAGAGTCCCCCCTATGAAAATGTTGAAGTACACCAATCAACAATAAAATGAGCATCAATGATTTTTGCACCTAAAATCCTCAGTTGCTCCTTAACTAGAGCTCTCTTTACACATGCACCTACTCCATCATGCTCCCCTTTTCCATGACCAGCCTCAAAAAAACTCCAAATATGAGGTACACCTCCCTCTACATGCATTCTACATAACCAATAAAACATACAAGCATTTTTTAATTGACCTATGTAGTTATCTAACCAAATGATATGTCTATCCATAGAAATATTATTTTCCCGCACCCACTCAAAATAATTCTCAAAGAAATGTTGGACATAATTGAATGAGTGAGATATATCATCTCTCATATAAAAATGGTACTCTCTGATTATCTTCTGATCATCTTCTATAGTATCAAGGGAATGTCTATATGTTATGTGTACAAAAATAGCAACTTGAATAGAATTGTAATATTGAGCTTGCAACTCATTTTGGGGTTGCAATGTATAGTTCTTTGCAAATTCAACAACTGATATAATAGTTCCAATCAGGAAAGTGTCCTTATACATCTTGAATTGTTGATCCAACCACTGAGACTTGTGACTATGCCTTGCATACTTGCAAAAAATATTCTTCCTAAAATCTGAAATAAAATCAGCTACATTGCATTCTTTTGTAACCAACTCACATCTGGAGTCCTCACCTCCACTTTTCAATGTATATTTAATGGTTTCATATACCTTTTTGTGGACAATTTTCTTTCCAAAATCATGTCTACGGCCCTCATGAAAACATTCAACAAACTTCACTAGCCCACCACACTCTAAGCACTAGTCATTTAAGCATTTTTTTCTATAAAAGAAACATCCATCATCTCTAGGACATAAAAAATTATCTAGCAAGTCTCTTGATGATTTTGGAAGAGTACTTGCACCACACTCCTCTAGAATTTCACTAGTATGCAAAGTAGAATGAAGGGATTGTAACAGTTCATGGTGCATTGAAAACTCCACATGATATTTGCAACAACAAGTATTTCTAATCTTAGGAGGCACACAAAAAAAAGTCTTGAGGGCTTCAAAGGCTCTTTGTGATATTAAAAAATGTTGGATGTGTCACAAAATTTTTTGAATAACATTGTTTGACTCACCCCCAAATAATGTTTGGGATGTGGGGTGCAGTCTCAAATGCCAATTCTAAACTTCAAGACATCATTCACATTTGGTGACACTCTTGAGTTAGATTGCCAAAATAGTTGAATTTGATCCTTCACATCATTGGTAAGCTTCTTATCACAATTTGAAAGTCTCCCACCATAAGCCCATGTATCATGTTGAAGAGGATCATCAAGTCTTTCTCTTCTTGCAAGTGCTCTATCCAAAGTTTTACAATTTAGATTCAAGTCAACAAAAGTTTGTCTCATCAAATGAGCCTTTCTCAAATGATGACTTACTAAGGAGGCTGTAATAACCCTCCTAGCGGCTCTCTTATCTTTTTCCTTGGTAGTCTTCCCAATGAAATTGAGAGCACTAAAAATATTTCTCACAATAATAGCATTCCTCTCCTTTTTCTTGTTCACACTAATCTTCAATTTGACTAGTATAAAGCTCATCTTTTGCATCTTTAACAATTGCACAAACATTTGACATTGCTCAACAACCATCTTGTGGCTAAAAAATTGATCAAAAATTTTTGAAACCCACAACTGAACGGTTCTTTCTGATCTCTTTCCATCGAAATTGCTCATTATGTTCTCATCAATTTCAAGCAACCATTTAGTTGTTCTTGAAGGTCTCAATTTTGAAGTTTGTCTTTCTTCCTCCCAAGGGACTTCATTTCTCATTTAATTTTGAGATGTGTTACATTGATTTGTTTCTTGTGTACCATTATCATAGTCAATTCCTTCATATTCAATTAGTGGATTGTCATTGTCAATGTCCACACTTCCATTGTCCACATATACATGTTCATTTTCAAAACCTACATTTTCATCTTCAATCCCCACATTCTCAATTTCAATATTATTGTCATAAATCATTTGAAATTCATGTTCTTCACTTGAAACCACATTCAAAGGTGGGCCTATGCCAACATCTTCATTAATATTTAACATACCTTGTCTCTTGTTCCAATGGGCAACCCCATCCATCTCTCTATACACTTCAATCTCTTCATTTGTGAGTTTCCTCTTTTGTTTATGCTTTCAACGACTATTGCTCCCCATAGTGAGACCAAAAAGGTGATGCAAAAAACTTTGGTAATATAGAACTTCCAACCAAGAAGTGGAAAAAGTGGATTTTTTTCTTCTCTAAAGAAAAACATGATTGGGTACAACTATAGTCCCATGATTCTCTGCAGAAAAATGTGCCTCTTGGGAGGGACCCAGAGAATAAAGTTTTTACTTATCAATGCTAGTAAAAAGAATTAGATATTTGAAAATATAAAATATCTGAAAGTATCAAATATCTGATATTATCAAATATCTAAAATCTCCCAGGCAAATTTTGTCGCAATCTCCTTCCCGCTCTCTCTCTCTCTCTCTCTCTCTCTCTCTCTCTTTGAACCAAAAGTTGGCTTAAGAGAGTGCTCTACAGCTTTAGAAGATCCTATGACAAACAGAAATCCACTATCCCCACTAGATGATTCAGTGTCTTTAATTAGCTTTACTCCCCCAGCTTGACTGATGCTTGATTGAGTCCTTTATTGACTGAGCTCAGTTAGTGCTCGGTCCCTTTGTTAACCGAGTGGCTCAGTAACTTCACCAAGTAGATTACTGATGCTTGGTAATCCTATTGTGAAGTGTCCTAAGTGATTCAAATTTGAATTGGGAACCTTGTGTTGGAAAGGGGATGGAAAGCTTCCATTCTTTCTATATTCCTCCTATGGGAAAGATTTCCACAACTCACAAGTTTCTAGATCAACTAGTGCTTGGTTTAAGCCTACTAGCTTGTAGCCTTTTGAACAGGGTTCTATGGACTTAGTTCCAAATTATCTCAAAAAGACTAAAAAATAAATTGTATATTAGGATACCCTTTATCGATTTGATTCTAGCCAACAGATTGCAAGATGTAAAACAACTCAGACAATGTTAAACAATTCCTGACCCACTAGTCCTAATAAGGCTAATTGACTCGGTAACTTAAGGAAAAGTTCACCAATCAATTTTGCAAAGAAAACCACTAAGTTCACTGGCGCTATGAAACCCAAAGAGACAAGAATCTACTACTATATTTCTTTTATCCACCCCCAAACTGTTGTTGTCACTTCACTCTTCCATTTCCTACACCAAGCACATAGAGATGCTTGATCTCGAGTCTGCAAACATACATCAAGGTAATCCCCTTTCTCTTGCACTCCTAAAGATTTAGATTACATTGAACCTACTTGTATTTCCCCACTTCACATGGGAATCCCATGAAGGAAAACCAAGTTACGACATTATTGGCTTGAAACCCTGGTTCAGGAGGGTTTCCTGAAGATCCAGAACATAAAATCTTCTAACTCTTGACTCCAATGTCCAAAATAATTCAGATCAAAAGAATTGGAGTCCTAATGCATGTCAAATTTTGGATTGAATAATTTCTTCCTTCTCATGCCCGCACCAATCTGTACATGTATTGTTTCACAGTCCAAAACCTAGAGAAAAATAGGGATTTTTATTGATTGAATGCAAAATTACATAAGTTTTTCACCTTCCACCATCATCCATTCTTCCACCCACCTGTAAGGGCTATATGAAGAACTTCCCCAATGGATCCAACTATTTTTCAAAGGTTGTGACCATTGGGAGGTTCTTTTACAAGTCGGTAGCAACTTTCCAAAGAAGTTGTCGAGCAACATTTCTTGCATTTTGCACATTTTGCAAAATGTTGCATTCTTGCTCCTAAAGAGCCTATAGGCCTAAGCTATGGATCCTAATGATCCCAAACTTCACTCAAACATTAAAATAAACAAAACACCTAAAAGTTTCTTTGAACTATAGTAAAAACCCCATGGTTTATAACCACACCGAGGGTGACTAGGTCTTACAAGTTGGCTTGCTAAACCAAATTTACAAATTCTAAAAAGTCCCTTAAGCATGAGAGCCCTTGGGTGAATCCTCTAAAGACCATAGAAGTGTGGATGTTGTGAAGAGTGGAGGGGGTGCTCTCTCTCTCTCCCCCTTAGGTATAATATTGAACATATAATATAAATTTTTAATAAGTTAATATTATACTACTATATAATAGAGAAATAAATAATAATAATAATAATATAATACAATACTAATATAAAAATTTATATTATAATACTAATGATATGCTATTATTATTTAATATTAATATTAAAAAAATAATTTGTAATATATAACTTAAAATCGAAAAAAATACTCAACATATTTTTTAATTGAGTTATCTTTAAAGTCGTAATTGACATACTGATTGAAAAACAACTATAACTTTCAAACCGTTTAACCTTTTTGAAATTTGAAACATGTGTCACATCTATGCTTCGGCTACTATAAGAAAAAAAAAAGTTTTCAATTTTGTAAAGTTTAGAATTAGTTAAGGTGGTTAGACACGATAGTTTTTTTAATTTGAAAAAGTTGTAGCAGAAAATTCATAATTAATTATTTATTTTGTAAAAAATTACAAAAAAATATGTGTCACATCCAAGAATGAGTCTACTACTTATATCTAGAATCTTGGGAAAATATATCATCATTTTATTGTGATTAAGGTGATCAGACATACACGTACTTTTTATCTTTTCCCTAAACTTTTCGTACTACTACATTGAAATCTAAAATTTTGAACAATTAGATTAATTTTTTTTCAGACAAGGGCTAGTAGTTTAGAAAATACATTCAATTTCCTACAGATTCTATTCTTGCAACTTTTTCACATAAGGTTGATAAGATGTTCAACTTTTTACGTCAAGTTGAGTAACCCTGATTTTCTGATTTTTCATTTCCACTTAAGGCCATAGTTTGGTATACCATAATCCTACACATACCCTTTTTATATAAACAACAAAAAAACTACGGTGTTGTTCCTTACAAACCTACAACCCAAGCGTGTAAAATCACCAAAAGAGGCCATAAGAACACTAATAGCAGCAGTTCTGACCAAGTTACAAAGACAACCAAAATGGTAATTCACAACAAGGTCAAAATAGACCATTAACAACACACTAGGAGGGCTTCTCGTAACCCACATCAAGAGTGGGTAGACAACTCATCCACAATGTTGGTAGGAGAATGAGAAACTAAATGATGCAGAGAATCTTACAAACCAAATGATCAATAGGATCCTTTCTAATCCTTTCAACATCCATTCAATAATTTCTTTGTATAAAGGCATCTTATGAGGAAAACCACAACATGTTTTAACACAAAAACATCAACCTTTCTTCATTTGCATATCCGAATTTTTATATCTGATTCCATTATTCATAACTTTCTTTTTTGAAATTATATTTACAAATCCTTTGGTACAATTATTCCAAATTAGTCCTTATAAAACATATGTAAATCAGATCCCTAAACAACTATTAAATTATAAGTTATGGTCTCTACACCGAGAGCCATTTTTCCTGTAACAAACCAGAAGTAAAACACTAAACCCTTCCTAGGGCATCTCATATCTTTCTTAAAATGAATCCAAATTACACCAAACCAATTCCACATTAACTATTGATGAATCTAGTTTCCAAATATGTAACCCATTGAGTTTTACCATTCATAAATCATTTTACAAGAACAAATCACTTCTTGCAACTCTAATGGAGATTTTTAAAACCCAGTTTCCACTCAAATGGACATAACATTCACAAATCTACATAAAAATGACTCAAACCAAAAGGAACTAAAATTTAATGAACATATCTCTCCAATGAACATTATTAGAGGTCTTGATTCACCAAAATGTGTCTGTACCAAATGTTTCAATCTGATTGTAGTCAAGTAGTCTCAAATTTGAAAATAACAAATTTTACCAAAACTTCCACAGCTTATTCATTTCTCAACATAATCACTCCAAACCAAAACAAAAATAAAAATTATTCATCCTACTATAACTAAAATACAGATTTTACAACATTTCCAGGCTATACAGGTTCGTACAAGACCTGGAAATCACACAAAAATAGTTAACACCAATCAAAACTGCAAGTTTTGAAGACACCAATTGATTCACAATGATCTTCCTCTTCTCATTCATGTTCAGAATGACCAATACAATGCTTGTATAGTATGTGTGGGGGTTTATAACTTCCCAAGCACCTTTTGAACCATCGCCTTACACTCTTTTAACCCTTTACAACATACTTGCATCTTTTGATAATATTTTATGCATTTTGCATTACAACTTTTTATAACAACTTTACTACTTTAACTCCAAAATTGAAAAATATTTACATGGACACTTGAATTCCCTAAAATGGAATTTAATGGATATTTTACATCCACTTTACCCTTTATTAGGCATTATTTTGTATTCTAACCTTCTTGACTAAACTAGGACCTTAACATGACAATATTAACAATGTCATACAAATGGCTTCACATAGCCTTACATATGGACTCAAATATATCACAAATTACTCAAATATATTTTAATATCAGATATAAGGACTCTTAACCTCCTTTCTCTCTTATACTTTAGGTTCCCCTGCACCATACTTCCAACCTTGAAAAGTTTCCAAGTCTCTTGGAAAGGCGTGCCATAACCTACAAAAAACTTATAACAAAAATATTCATCTTTACCTTCATTTTCCTTTGCCTCTTCATGCCTTTATCACCATCATTGTTTCTCTTAAGGACACAGGATTGTCCTCAAAATCATCTTCTAAAATACTCCTATTAGTGGAGCATTAATGGTTGCAACTCCATGGTACTTTATCAGTCATAGATCCACCTTTACCATTGTTGCTTCAAACTCACCAAAAACAACTCTCCCATATGCCTCACCTAGGAGTCCTCTTTGCCTCTCTCCCTAGTCTCTTGGAAATCAACTGGACCACTCCTTGGCCCTAGACCTTCTCTTGGCCCTTAATAGACTTCTAGTGTCTATGCACACAACCCAAAATTCATATGCGGCAAGATGGATAAGCACCTACAACCAAAAACTCATCAACAAAACAAATACCAAATCTCCAAGGTCGTGATGTGGATTGCCTCCCTCGGTGCTCTACCCACACACTCAAGATCTTCAAGCTCTAATACCAATTTAATCCAAAGCATCTTATAAACCAAATGATCAATAGGATCATTTCTTATCCTTTCAACATCCATTCAATAATGTATTTGTATAAAGGCATCTTATGAGGAAAACCACAACATGTTTTAACACAAAAACATCAACCTTTCTCGATTTGCATATCTAGATTTCTATATCTGATTCCATTATTCATAAATTTTTGTTTTGAAATTATCTTTACAAATACTTTGGTTTAATTTTTCCAAATTAGTCCTTATAAAACATATGCAAATAAGAGCCTAAAACAACTGTTAAAGTATAAGTTATCTTCTCTACATCGAGAGCCATTTTTCCTGTCATAAACTAGAAGTAAAACACCAAACCCTGACTAGGGCATCTCATATCTTTCTCAAAACAAACCCAAATTACACCAAACCAATTCCAAATTAACTATTGATTAATCTAGTTTCCAAATATATAAGCCATTTATTTTTACCATTCATAAATCATTTTACAAGCACATATCACTTCCTCCAACTCTGATGGAGATCTTTAAAACTTAGTTTCCACTCAAATGCACATAACTTTCACAAATCTCCATAAAAATGTCTCAAACCAAAAATAAATTAAATTTAATGAACATATCTTTCCAATGAATATTATTAGAGGTCTTGATTCACCAAAATGTGTTTGTACCAAATGTTTCAATCTAACTGTAGTCAAGCAGTCTCAAATCTTAAAATAACAACTTTTACCGAAACTGTCATAACTTATTCATTTCTCAACATAATCACTCCAAACCAAAAGAAAAATAAAAATTATTCATCCTAATGTAAATAAAATACATATTTTACAACATTTCTAGGGCGTATAGGTTTGTACAAGACCTAGAAATCATACAAAAATAGTTAACACCAATCAAAACTGCAAGTTTTGAAGACACCAATTGATTCAAAATGATCTTCCTCTTCTCATTCATGTTTGGAATGACCAATACAATTATTTTATACTATGTGTGGTGTTTTATAACTTCCCAACCACCTTTTGAACTATCTCCTTATACTCTTTTAACCCTTTACAACATACTTGCATCTTTTGACAATATTTTATGCATCTTGCATTACAACTTTTTATAAAAACTTTATTACTTTAACTCTTGATGAAGGCCCAACTTAGCTCTGATACCACTTGATGAAGGGTGCTCCCCTTAATACCACAAACACATAACAGAAATAGAGAAACAACAACAATGTGCAAGAACATAAAATTGGCTTCTTATTATCTCCACAAATGTGGAATTACAAACTTTCAGAATTACAATATGCGAAGCCACATGGGAATTCCCTTACAATATTCTGTAGGAAAAAGCCTCGAATTATTACCCAAATCTACTACCCCGAACTGCCTAAGACAACACTACGGGCCTTCTTCAATAGGCAATTTCCACCACCTGAGAAGGTTCCAGAAATTTAGCCCAAAGGGCCGACCAAATTTAGAATTATTTTATTTTAAAATTTATTACATCAAAGTTGGCTCAAAATAAATTTTGAAACTCGAACAAAATTTTTGAAGGAAAGTTATTTTCTGCCATTTCAGGTGACCCAACTTCTGAAGACCATAAGTCATCGCCAATTGCTCCAATTGACTATTACAACCCCAATTCGAAAAGGCCACGAAGTGCTCTACAAGATTGACTCACACAAGTGCCCGTCACCCAAATTATTGACCTCATCCAGGGCCTCTAAAGCCTTCAAAACTGAGTTCAAAGTTTCTGTACCCTGCTGCCAATACCGAAAATCTTCAATATCTACAAAGCTAGACTTGATCTGTCAATGAAACTTTACTAGCAGGCTGATACGACTGAGATGAACCTCCACATGTGAAATCAAAACATTCTGAGATTGTATGACCAACTTACTAAAAAATAGCAAGTTTCCATAAATAGTAGCTCTACACACGATAGCCCTTATTGAATACAAAAAACAAAAATATTTTTAGGTGATGCAAGATTTCTCTTACACCCAAGATGCTCCTACATCAACTCCAAACTTGAAAAATATTTGGATGGACACTAGAATTCCCTAAAATAGAATTTAATAGATATTTTACATCCACTTTACCCTTTATTAGACATTATTTCATATTCTAACCTTCTTGACCAAAGTAGGACCTTAACATGACAATATTAACAATGTCATACAAATGGCTTCACATAGCCTTACATATGGACTCAAATACATCACAAATGACTTAAATATATTTTAATATCTGATATAAGGAATCTTAACCTCCTTTTTCTCTTATACTTTAGGTGCCCCTGCACCACTAAAGTATTATTTTTCTTATTCCTACAAACAACCATTTAGGTAATATTATCCTCACCACAAAGGGGAGAAACTTGTAAAACCCACATTGTGAGACTCTCAACACAAGGGGTAGAGTGCCTACAAGGTTGAACATTGTCAACAAATTATTGGAGAAAAGCAATAGTAGATGGAGAAGGGTCCACATGGCCAAAAGAGGTCACACTAGAAACAAGAGGTGGAGAGGTATCCAAAGGGACAGAGGAGACCAAATTTTTCATAGGAGCCTCATCCAGACGATCGTTAACCTATGAAGCATCACCAAAGGAAGGATCAAAAAACAAGACCATTAAATTATCATTACTAGTGTTCTTCTACATGTCCTTCCATCATGTGGAAATACTTTTTTAATGTGAGGGAGAACAATTAGTAGCTAGATGTCTAGTATAGAAGGACTGGTGACATCAAAAAGGGAATGGCCTCCTAATCCACCAATTGATTACATGACATATCTCTCACCATGAGAATCACATCCCCAAGAAAAGGTGTGGAGATATCAATGCCAACCAAAATACATGCACATGTGGAGAGACCCATGGTAGTCATGGTAATTCACCTTTTAAAATTGACCAATTGAGTTATTGATGGCCTTAAAACAAAAATTATCCCATAAATGAAGGAAAACATGTGTTCCAAACTGTTATATTTAAAGGAAAACCCAAAGTCATTATTAAATGATCTAAACATTGAGAGAACGAACTTGCAATTTGCATCATCACATAAAGAACATAATTGGAGTAGCAACATTATATTATCTACTTACATAATCATTCTTAGAGATCCTTGCATGTTTGGTTATTATTTTTATCATATTGTTCCATATATTTAACTCAATTTATCAGTTTATTGTTTATGCTTCTGGATCTTGATTGTGTACAAAATTTTGAGTCAACATTTTGGGTCACACTATGTAAAACATCATCAGGACAAGAGATCTCAAGGAGATGAAAAATATGCAGATTGCAAAACAAGACTCCCTTAAAACGATAGGAGAAGAGGTGGGAGAGGAATGAGCATGCAGACCAAAACACAGGAGAAAGAAAAATAGAAGAAATGGTTGAATTAAAAATCCAAAAGGCCTCAAACAATTAAGAAAAACAAGATCTCACAAAAATTAAGAAAATAAGAGAAAGTAAAAATAAATAGATAAATAATTTAAAGAAAGAAAAAAAGATAAAGCAAAGAGAGAAAGCACATTAAAAGGGACTAAAACAAAAGAATATAGAGAAACTAGAAAGAAAAGAAGAATAGAGAAAATGAAAAATATAAATAAAGAAAAAAAGTAAAGAGAAAAAAATAAACCTAAAGAATATATAAAAATATACGAATATTAAATAAGAGAAAAAATAATACCTAAGATAAATAAATAAAAGAAAGAAAGCACACATATAGACACACACACAAAGCTAAAAAAGAGAATAAGAAATATAAAGAAAAAAATTATTAATCAAAATATACATAGAGAATAAGGAAAAAAGAAATCAACCGAAAGAAAGAAAAACACACACACATGTACAAGGTATATATATGTATTTTTATTTATTTCTTTAGATTAGTTTTTCTTTTTATTTCTTATTCTCTTTGTATATTTTGGTTATTTTTTTGCTTTATATTTCTTGTTCTCTTTTGTAGCTTTATGTATCTATGTATACACACATAGTTTTTACTAATTTATTATAGTTTTCTTTCTTTTTAATTTCTTTTCTTTTCTTTTTATGTATTCTTTTCTCTCTCATTTAGCATTCATATGTTTTTTTATATATTCTTTAGGTTTTTTTTTTTCTCTTTACTCCTTTCTTTCTTTGTATTTTTCATTTTCTATATTCTCCATTTTTTCCTGGTTTCTCTATAATCTTTTATTTTAGCCTTCTTTAATGTGCTTTCTCTCATTTCCTTGTCTTCTTTTTTATTTTATCTATTTATTTTTCCTTTTTCTTATTTACTCAAATTTGGTGAGATTTTGTTTTTCTTAATTGTTTGAGGCCTTTTAGGTTTTTAATTCAACTATTTCTTCCATTTTTCTTTCTCCTCTACTTTGGTTTTTGTGCTCATTCCTCTCCTCCCTCTTCTCTTATCTTTTTAAGGGAGTCTTGTTCTGCAACCTGCATATGTTTATTCTCCTTTGTTATAACTAAGGCAACAAACAACTGAGGGGAGGGGGGAGGTGATTGGAGGGCATGAAATGTTTCAAAACTTCAAAAACCTTAAAATCCTTATTTTTGATCTTAATGACTTAAACTTGCATGCATAAATTAGAAATACAAGCACAACACTTAACACAAAGACTTTTATCATGGAAACCTTGAAAGGGGAAAAACCAGGGTGGGGTTGGAACCCACAATAAGAAAATACCTTGTTAGAAGTATAACTTATTACAAATGGGAACACACATGCATTCAAGCACATTTCCTAGAGCTCATTGCTCAAATACAAAGGTCTACAACCCGAAGAAAGGCTCACTACCTTACAAGACCACTACAATGGTCAATCAGACTACAATCTAAAATTTTGTGAACTGTAGTAATGACATCTCCCCTATGCCTAGGTCAATTTCAATGAAGCACAATCATATATCTATTCAAATCTTATCTACCACCTTTAGACAAGTGATTTAACCCTCAACATATTTGCACACTTTCTCTCCAAGCAATCACATGCATCCACAACAACAAATTTTTCCCTAAAATCATATATAAATCAATCTTGAAAGCTAAACAAGGTCAAAAAAACCCCAATTTCAAATCACAAATCCATGCACCAAAAATTACTATTCAAATTCATGTGTGACTGCCAAATCATAAAAGGGACCCTTGTAATCAATCTTGAGAACATAGCACCACCACAAATCATGCCTTAAACTTCTGCAAAATGATTTATGGATCAAGTTGGCCAAGAACATAACACAACCACCACCAACTAAAATATCTTCCAATATTGATCACCACAATCGATGTCAACCACCAACTCAGTAGGCATGCAACCCAAGAACATCCATAGGCATCATTAAGAATACACAAACATTCAAAGCCACTCAAATCTTCAAGTTCACTAGCATTTCACATATCAAACCTCAAGAACACTATCAACATCTATTGGTACACTTGAAAAATGCCTTGCGCATCTCTGGACCACAAGCCTTTTGAATTGAGGACACATTAGATGTCCCAAACATACTCCTAGCTGCACAAAGAAAAATATCAACCTGAAAGCTCACACCGAACCAATTTCTACGACACTATCAACACTAATAGACAGTGTAGGATCCAGTTACCATACCTAACCTCATATCTCATCCAAAGCATCATACACACCTCTGTCACTTGACATACACCAAGTACAAACTCCTTACAACAAATCCCGACATTCGTGACCACTTATTTTCAATAATCGAACCTCACTGAACCTCTAAGCATATTGCACTTCTAGCCAAACTAATATGTTGACATCAATGAAAGCACATCTAGCTTGCCAACATCCTTGAGCTCTCGTGTTCGAAAGATGGTTCACAGAGTGTGACCCAAAAAATTAACTCAAAAATATATACAAAATCAAGATCTAGAAGCATAAATAATAAATGGATTGTGGAAACCTACTAGCACTTATCAATTTCACAAGTTTGAGCAAGGGAGAACCTCCCTACCTAGCAAGCTCCTTGATGGAATATATAGATACCACCCCTTTTAGATGTAGGTTGAAGAAACCAATGTGGATTAAATTTTGATTGATAGGTTAACTCAAATTAGATCTACACTCATGGAGGTTAATTCCATAATCTCAAAGGTAAACCAAGTTATCAAATGAAGAGTTTCAAATTCAAAGATGTTTGCATTGCATCTCAGTAGTTTTTGATAATTTGATAAATTAGTTCTTAACAAAATTAGTATAATATTACCTTGAATGGATTTTGAGTTGGCATAGTTATTTTATTATCTGCATTTGCTTTTGTAATGCTATCAATCCAAACTCTTTAATTATGGGTTCTTATCATTCATCTTGTATTTAATATTACTATTATGGGTTTGACTTGTATATAGCATAAGGTATTTTTTAATAACAATTGAATGAAGTAAATGAGATTTTCTTACTTTGTATTTCTATTGGCTTATGTTTATGGATTTGGATAGAAACCAACTAAGAAAATGGGTAATAAGGTTAAAAACACTTTCAATTGTGTTTATATAATGTGTGCATGGGTTAATCTTATCACATACATGTATTCTGACTATAAAATAATCATTTTTTTAAAATGTGGTGTAAGTGAGATGATCATTATTCAGATTGTGTGTGTTCCTACACCAATGTAAGCATGGAACTAACATTTAACTAGATTGTATTGGTTATCATATTATGTGTATAAAATTAGGACCATAAACTCAAAAATTGACCAAGCTTAAAAAACATCATGCAAATTGTGTGAATCAATTATTTTTATATTATCCTGTGAATTATGGTACTTCTAATTCTTAGAAATGGTTACATCTATAGGGTCATCTTTAATGTACCCTAAAAGATTAGGTTTATATTTAGGGATTTTTCATTTGCATGAGATTATCTTATTCAATGCAAGAATATATATTTGTGGTATAGAGCTACTATCTTTTCTATGGTTGAGTAAGTTGATAAATTGTTTATCCTTTCTTATACCCCATTGTACTTCAATTTGCATAAATATGTATCCTTTTTACAAAATCTCAACTCTAGTGTCTAAATTCAAATCAATCTTGTTTTATTATGACTTATTGGTTTAGTTAGTACACATTATAAAGATTAAATTAAACTCTTTATTAACAAGGTAGTTAAATTTTATCTTCAATAGGATCTCTATAAGAGTAACTAATTAACACACTTTGGTATTCTAAATACTAGATATCTAGTTTATATTTAACTTGAAAATATTTTACATTTATTTTGTGTAACATTTTCATGTCTTGTAGACCAAATTGCTTTACTTAATGCATTGTTATATTGAGAAATATAGCCAAATTTCTATTTAAATAATTCTAGCTAGGTTATGCTTTGAGATTGGAGAGTTTATTGTTATTTAGGAGGATAAGAATGTTTAATATATTTGTTAATTGCATTGTATATTCCAAAATTTGCTTGTCACTTCAAGTTTCTAGTAGTTTCTATAAAATATTAAATTTTTATAATAGAAAATGCACTATTCATCACTAAAAAATTCAACTAAATCCAAACTTAATAATTAACTGGAAAATTCAACTAAATCCAAACTTAATAATTAACTGGAACTCATGTCAATGATGGTATAGTGCTCATGTCACAACATTGTTATTGCAATTATCGACATTCAAACTTCTATAAGTCTAATATTGGACTGGTAGTTTGTAGGCCTTCATTAGTTTATTGAAGAGATAGGTTTAAACAAAATGATATTGTCTTGACCTTGAGAACCCTCAACCAAATCCCCCGGACTATTTTGTTTGTAGACTGTGACCCTTCATTGAATCATTGAACTAATAGATTTGAATAAAATAATGTCTTAAAACGAAGACTTTCCGTATTGATCTCATCCTCTATATTTCTTGAAGCATAGATGTATATGAATGAGTATCTTTAAAGTTTGTTAAAAGGCCTTATTCATCTTGTCAAATTGGCACACCATTGTCTATTTTAATTGACCATCCAGAAAAAGGTTCAAGTGAAAATGGGAAGCAGCAAAATTCTGATAATAGGAGGAACAGGTTATATTGGCCGTCATGTAACCAAAGCTAGCCTTGCTCAGGGCCATCCCACTTTCCTCCTTGTGAGGAAATCCACAGTTTCCCACCCAGAGAAGGCTCAGTTGCTCGATTCCTTTAAATCCTCTGGAGCAACTATACTCCATGTAAGCTCTCAATTTCTTCTGACACTTTTTTATTTTTTATGGTTTTTACCTGGTTTCTTTCTCATGACACCTGTGAATTATAATTTTGAGGCTGAATCCTTAAGCTACTTCATTTTAGCTCACCATTCTGCAACTCAGAAATCCTTTTTTCACCCAGATATAACTACTTTACCTTCAGAAGCCCAGAATGCCTCTTCTTATCAGTCATCTCAATTTTTCCTCAATACCCTTCTAGATTCTAGAGCGATCTATTTCATTTAATATTCCCATCCTGCAACTCAGAAATCTTTTTTCAATTACTTTTATCATTTGGCATCTTAAAAACTCTTTTCATATCAATCATATGGATTTGTGCTCAATACCCATATACAGGGATCTATAGAGGATTATGCAAGCCTAATAGCAGCAATTAAGCTGGTGGATGTGGTCATTTCCACCATTAGCACAGAACTTACAGCAGAGCAGTTTAATCTCATCAAGGCTATTAAAGAAGTTGGGACCATTAAGGTACAATTCATATAGGTATTAATATAAGCTAAATATTATCACTTTTGACAATTATTAAAAATTATTATCTTGCTATTAAGATTCAACTGTGTTGTTTTTTATTCAAGTTCATTTATTCATGTTTCATGTGTGATGGTTCACAAGAACCTATTTTTCATAAGAATGAACAGAATACTTAAACACTTTTGGTTCACAAGAACCCATCTCTCATGAGAATGAGAAACACTTAACACTGAATGTTATGTGTTCCCTTCATCCTCATAAAAATTAGGTTCTTGTGAACCATTCCTCATGAAATATAAGTCAATGAATTTGAATTTGACTGAATCCTAATACCAATATCACAATTTAACTAACTATAGACTATATCTCCCACTTATTAATAATCAAGAAATTCTATATATAGAATTTAATATTTTCTACTTCTATTTTGCTGCTCGCAGAGGTTTTTCCCATCAGAGTTTGGGATGGATGTTGATAGAACCCATGCAGTAGAGCCCATAAAAAGCATGTATGATTTGAGAGTCAAACTTAGGCGGGCTATTGAGGCAGAAGGTATTCCATATACATATGTTGCTTCCAACTGTTTTGCAGGCTACTTTCTTCCAAACTTTGTGCAGCTTGACCGTATGACCCCTCCAAGAGATAAAGTTGTGATTTATGGAGATGGAAATACTAAAGGTATATGTAATTTATTATCTTAAAATTGATATTTATTTGAACTATTTATTTTTTATAAGAAAAAAACAAGAATTTTTAATGCATTTAGGTTTTTACGAATAAAAAGTTTACCAGAGTTTCTTATTGCATATCTTCTGTTTCAAATGAGATTGCAGGTATATATGTGAAAGAAGAAGATATTGGAACCTATACAATCAAAGCAGTGGATGATTCTAGAACATTGAATAAGATCCTTTACTTGAGGCTTCCTGCAAATACTCTTTCATTCAATGAGCTTGTGGACCTGTGGGAGGAGAAAATTGGAAAGACACTTGTAAAAGAGTATTTATCTGAAGAGAAGGTTCTTAAATTAATTGAAGGTTAGAAGTTACAAAAAAAAAAATTCTGTTAAATTATATATATTCAGATGATTGAATATTTTGACAAACAATATCGCTCTTCCCCTCCTCCAAAAATGAAAAAAATACTGTAAGGAAAAGATCCCTTCCAAAAGACTTAGAAAAACACTGAACATAAAATAAGTAATAGTTGATCCTAAAATTGGAAAATACATAGAAACAATGCTCAAGTGCTTTGATCGTGGCAGAGAATTGTTCTTTGGTTAATTGGATTTGCTAAGTTTCTGATAATATCGAAATCTATTTTTCTTTACTATTTTTTTGTGGATAATGACATTAATGCATTATGTAAATTTGGTGGATGATGTAGAGACACCATTTCCAAGCAAAATCAGAATAGCAAGTTTTCACAGCCTTTATATCAAAGGGGATCAAACCAATTTTGAAATTGGATCTGATGGAGTGGAAGCATCTCAGCTATACCCAGATGTTGAATACACGACTGTTGATGAGTACCTTAATTCATTTGTATGAATAATCTGAGAGTATTAAAAGAGCTTTTGGGGAAGAGAATTTGGACCAAGATTGGGAGCCACATGTACATGGGGGACAAAAATGGGTAGATTCCTTACAAACTTTACTGATTCCCAAATATAGGTCTTACAAACTCTATATCATGAAAAGCAGGTTCTTGGTTGTATTTTATATGACATATCTTAATTGTTTTAAGATATCTATGGTTCATTTGAAGTTAGCATACTTTTTAATTGAGCTATTTATGAGTCTGCAAGTATGACTATAGTGTGTTAAGTTATCAATTAGGTGTTTAATGCTGGCACAAGCAGTAGATTATGAAGTCTGATTTTATTGAAGACATTCAGAGGTTTCTCCTTCAAAGTATATTATTATTTTATTTTATTTTGATAATTTAAGAAGTATTTGTATCATCAAACATAGGGTTTATGTGATTCTGCCCAACGCCCAAACCAATCCTTACCTTGGTCTTAAAAACTACCTTAATGATCAGGAATACCACTTTCTATAGATTCAGAATACCACTTTATATAGATTCAAAATACATTCCTTCATGCAAAGGATAATACATCTGATCATATTTACACATGACTGGAGATAGTGGAGGAGTGCCACATATACAAACAGAGCAAATCAACATCTGGTTAATTTGTCGAGTTATGAGACAGGTGTACTCATACTGCAAGCCGAAAACCATAACTAAAACCACATTTTGTGAAGTGCTAGCTATCCCCTCGACATCCTTAGCCATGGCTGCCCTGCAACTTTCTTCTTTTTCGGAATAAAGAAACCAACCCTCGTTCCCCTGCTGATTTTGTTTCCTAAAACATTTCTTGGAAGCATTCAGCTCTGATAGATTAATGTCTCCTTCAAAGACAGCATCAACGTGACCGACTATTTTTGCGTACTGAATCATCCCCTCTTCTAGATGAAGAAAAAAATACTGGCAACTAGTATTGCCATGACTGTGGTCAAAATCCACAAAATCTCTTTCAGAACCAAATTTGATCCCAACACGATTCACAGCTTCGCACTCTTGTAATTGATATGCTGCATGACAAACTCATAGTTTGCAGAGACTCACAAAAGCACCGCCAGGAATGAATCTCAACGGAAGGACATTACCCACAGTGAAATTAACCTTTTGACTGCCGTAAATAAACTGGCAAGTGTACATACCCTTTGCTCTTGCCTGCAATCTTATCCCTCCCCTGGTATTGGACCGCGACCATCCCCAGGTATTCGGTAATCTCTTCGATCACCGTTCTCATCATCCGTAACAGCATTAGCAATAACATTTCTGTTGTTGTCAATTATAACCTTTTCAAATCGTTTGGTTGTCTTAACCTCTTTTGCAGCCAAAACCATTTCTTCCTTGTTATTTTCCACAGAAGCCTTATGTTTTCTGCAGTAAGGAACATAACAAAGCTTCACATCGCTTTTCTGATGCAAACAATCTGCCACAATTTCGGTCAGTTGGGAGGGGGCTTCCTCAGTTCCTCCATCCCATGGGCAAAGTTACAATTATTGAGAGAAGGGCAAGTGCTTATAGCGTAATTTTGTCTTGACGAACATCTTTCCAAAGTTCAGCTTTCTGGTGTTGTTCTTCTTGCCGCCTCTATGCTCCTTCGCAACAAGTTTTGACTTTTCACTTACCAAAGAAGACTCTTCGTGGAAATTGTTTTGTATTCTCTCTGATTTAAATCATCAGCTACAACTATTTCCATTTCAGTGGCAAAACACTCAACAAAATTTTCATTTATTTCCATCTAATGGCAGCAACAACTCTTTTCATTTACTTCCATCTAATGGCAGCAACAACTCTTTCCTCATCAGACACTAATCCTTTTAATTTCTTAAAATCATAATTTTTAATGTCTATTTTCCAATTTCTCATCTTTCATAACATTTTGTTGATGTGGATGTCTAAGAAACTTGTGCGTTGTATCCAATCTGCTTCCTTTTACAATTATTAGAGATTTTTTTGTCACCTTCCATTTCATAGATTCCAACTTGACATGATAACCTTGAGAGAACAATTGCCCAAGTGAAATTGAATTATTTTTAAGTTGAGGAACATACTAAACATCCAATAGCAGCCAATTATTTCCTTTTGTGTAAAGATTGAACTTTCAACACAAAGGCCACATCAGCAATTTGCAATAAAGACAAAGGAGTCGGTCAACAAGTCAAAGGTCGAATGTATAAGTTGACATAATACCAATAGATTCTCTATAATATAGGAATAAAAGAAGTACACCTACGACCATAACTATTGAAATGATAAAGCATACCTATGTCCAAAGATATGCAAAAATGTCACTCATCTATCGAATGTAGTAATAGAGTCACAATAAGAGATTTCCCATCAAGTACAAGCAAGTACAAACTATCAAGTCAGGATAACAACCCAAGAGATTTTGGACCAGCTGTCAAATCACATCAGTAAAAGATTTTAAGATTAGATCAAATATGTATTTCCATTTCAATGACAAAAGTAAACAACAAAATTACCAAATACCACCATGTCAAATACAAAGAAGTGTATAACACTGTAAAGAAAAGTCCTTCCTAAAAGAAGCTTCAGAAAGCTGTTCACAAAAGTAAGCTAGGGCAAGAATATTGTGGGAGTGTGTTTCCACGCTACCATGAAGTAGTACCACTTATCTGGAATCCTTCCTGACATGAAGGATACTCAGCCTAGCTAGAAGTAATCTAACAAAGTAAAACTAAGGAGTAATGGAATATGTGTTACATGTTACATCCACATTCAATTTCCAATATAACATGGCATGGACTTCCAAAAGAATACCTTGTAAATCTGCTTCCATTTCACACATGGAAAATATTGTGCAAAGATTCTTATTTTATGCATAATACATCATGTTTTATGGGTTCATTCAACATCCATATAGGAACATAACAAAATCCTTCTCTTAGCTATCAAAGAAAACATGTCAAACTCATAATTTCTGCCAATATATCTTAGTTCAAATGATAATTATAACTTGAATTCATCATAGTACACTGAGAAAACCTAATAATACACATGTATAACAAATTCATTTCATTAAAAAAGTATAAACTATAAAAATGATTAACAGGTACAACGTAAAAAGGTCTAATGAATTTACATGTCTAAGCTTTCTTCCATATATCTTCTCATTAAGATTTGACTTTCACCTCTTTTATTTTTTGCAGTAGTGTAATAATAATTAAAAAAACTCATATTCTAAATCAATATCATCAAAACATGGATAAACCAAATGCATCAGTCAGGCATATTAAATTAGAAGCATAAACTCGTTCTTGAACAACATGTTGACATCTCAGTTCTTTCTCTCACATACTTAGATATACGAAGAGATTATTATAAATGAAGGAACTCACAATAATGACATGGGAAGCAACAAGTTACCATGCTACCTTTAATCATATCAAGTTTCATCAACAAGTACACACATTCAAATTACAATAAAATTTTTATTGTAAGCTTTCTAAAGATATACTTAATTAAACTGATTTCATTCAATAAAGTGGTTATCTCCCTCTTATAAATCCAAGTTTAAAGTTTGAACGTATGAAGTTGAATACAGTTCTAATTTTAGCAATAAATTCTCCCCTAAATAATCAATTATCCACCTAATAAATATAGTTCTATTTCTCCTTTCAAAAAAAAAAAAATGGATCAACACATTGCATTAATAAGGAGTTTCAAATACAAGTTTTCAATAAACAGTAGAGCATTGTTAATCAAGAAAAGAAGAAGAAAAAAAGTAATTAAAATTTGCAAGACTCGATGACAGTTCTCTCAGCATAACAATATATCCATATAGATCAAGGAAAGTTTATATCATCAAGTAAAAACCAATAAATGTAAAACCACTTCATTTCATCCATTCAATAAGATAATCATTTTCCCCCAAAATAAACAATTCTAGAAAACATAGTAAATAAAAGTAAATCTATATTTCAAATTTCGGTGAACTTACTAATGCTACATGAAAAATTAATTAAAAGCATAACTTCAACTTTTACCTTTCCCACATTCAATATAAGAAAACATCTTTCATTTCTAACAAGCATTGATTCAAAAGAGGAAGAAATTTATTAAGGAGATACCACTAGAAATATACGTTTCCAGCAACATATAAATCAGATTAGCAATGTCAAATTCTAAGCCATGATCCAGGAAATAAATGCACAGTAAAATCTTGTGTAGTGAAAATACAAGTTTTAAAAACTATGAAAAAGATAATGCATGTGCATGTCTTGTTGTTGGAAACATCCTTTGAAAATAAAAAATAATGCAAATAAATGTTTCAAAGGAAGTAGAGAAAATTCTCTCAGACCAAAGACAACTTCTGAAAAACCATGGCAATTATGAAAGTGTTTCCTAGTGTCGATAGAATGTCCAATTTACTTTCATGATAAAAAAATTCTTTGTTAAAACCAAACACACACTCAAAAGATCGAAGGTTATTTTAATTAATAATGAGTGGTTCTAAAAAAATGCTATATAATGACATTTATTGGACTAATGTCAATAGTCCATCTCTATTTATTTAGCTCTTGAATAGCTTAACAAATGTCAATGTATAAATAAACACATTCCAAATATTTGGTATAAGCATTTGCAAAAGTCAATCCAGAAATACATAGAGAAGTTTTATTCTAAGATGAGATTTATTAAGTGATAACAAAGATGTCTTTTCATTTACTAAATAATTTCACAGTATTCAGTAATAAGAGGAATAATTCAAAAAAAAAATTCAAAGATAGCCAAATCACAAATGATAGAACTGCAATCACATTTACCCTTTCTTTTCTAAAGATATAAAAACCTGGATATTTATTTTGTAGCTTCTGAACAACATTTCCTCCAGTAAGATTCCCAAATTACCCCTTTCGTAAACCGCTTTCCTTTTTTTTATCCTCCTTTCTTATCTAAAGGTTTCTCATCTTGCACCCCTAAACATATGAGTTTTTCATGCCTTTATTTTAGCATGTTAAGTGAGTTCTTTAAAAGATTTGTGCACCGTTACCGGCCACCTCTAAATTTAACAAACAGTCCTCCAGTTATTTCATTTCATTCCTTCACAATTCTCGAATGCAAAGGAGAAGTTAAACTTAAATTGTCTCCTCTTTATCTCCCTCATTAATAAAAATAAAAACCCACTCTCGACACTATTAAAGGGACGGTGATTGATAACTAAGTGTCCACTATTTCTTAAATCCTAAATTTTAGGAACTTAACTTGACTGCTAAAAAAAAATGGGTTGTGACATCCTTCCCCCCTTAAACAATGCATCATCTCGATGCATTGATCAAAATTTGCAATCTTATTCAAAGAAAAAGCAAGAGATTCACACTTCATGTGATTAATAATCTTTCATTATCCAAATGTTCAAGGTAATTCGTGTATACACTTTTAAATTCTAGTATAAAATCAACAGGATTCAATTTCATTTGCTTACATAAACCCAAATTTTCATTAGTTACGCATTCTAGTAAGAACAGACACCATAAACAAACACACATGTATCATAATTATTTAAAGAACATTTTTTTTTTATGTGAGTGTGTGAATTCCATTACTACCCTTTAGTTTTACAAGGTTAGAGTTACCTCTCTCCGACAATATTCCACCTCTATCATAATGTGTCATTCTATCTATGCATACATAGGAACAACATCAAAGTATTAGTACATGTTTTTAGCATAATCAAGATATATATCATTCCTTCAACCTAATGCTTTTAGTCATAAATCTGCATAATACCTTCAATTTTACAAAAGAGCACACACGTACATGTGCTTCTTACCATACCTTGTCATCATACTGACGTAATCAATGGATTGAGTACTTCATATCAAATTCCTATCATAGTTATATGTAGAAACTAATAATATTTTTAGTTCAATCAATTACAATTCTTCATGGAAGATAATTTCCAATGGTAAATATTACATAATAAAGATAATCTTAGGAATACTGCAAATGTTCAACAAATAAGTTCTAAAACATAACTTGATCATAAGTAAATAAATTATTCATACATACCATCTAGCATGTGGTACTTAATAGGTGAGAAATTCATCTGTCCATTTCGTAAATCACCTGAAAAGATTAGTGGATCCATTTTTCCATTTATGTGACCTAGGCCCTCGTGCCCATCTTGTCACAATAATATTTCAAAGAAATTTTTTATTATCTGTAGAATAATATAAGTCCTACAAGTATCACATCTTAATATGAATAAGCATTCACATTTTCATGAATGCAATACAAGTGTGCTTCATCTAAGCATAAGCATCCAAATAAATCATTATAATTCATCACCATATAAAATCAGCACATCAATGTATGTTATACATCTATAACAATGCATCCAAAAGCATTACCATAAAGGTCAATCATGAAACAAGACACTTAATTGTAATTGGACATCTATCCTTCTATAAGTCCTTGTCTCCTATGCCATCAGACAATCAGTCGTCCATCTGCAAATCTTGAGACGGGAGTGTGGCTCAGACACTTGTCTATTCTATCCACAAAGTCTTACACTTCCTTGGGATTCTACCTACTCATAGAATTCCCAACCCTGCAATGCCCAAAAATAAATAAAAGGAAGGGGGTTTCCTTTGAGGCCATGAAACTTTCTATTGTTCATGGATGTGGCAGGGAGATGGAACATGTGCAGCATATTTATGAAAACATTACAAACAAGCTTTCGCCAAAGCATCTTTTCATCACTATGAATGAAAACCGGTAGGTAGAGAAACATCCCTTTCTACCCTT
Organism: Chamaecyparis obtusa; assembly: GCA_027943335.1. NCBI lineage: Eukaryota > Viridiplantae > Streptophyta > Pinopsida > Cupressales > Cupressaceae > Chamaecyparis > Chamaecyparis obtusa. Next base: position 487,750 of record BSBK01002804.1, read on the forward strand.
CCCTATTTACTTCTTCCACATTAGCACCCTCATCGGAAGGTAAGCTTTCCAATACACATACATAGCACAAAAATGATACAAACACAAGTATGGCATTTATTTCCTTCCATTTATCATTGTGTTGACAAAAGCATAAAAGTCATACAACAAATCAACTAGTCTTATGAATTATGCCTTTCATCATGAGAAAATATCATTCATCATAGGCAATCACATAATTTGAACCATCTAGTCAAAATAAAAAGACACTTACAAAGGAGGTGTTGACCATTCTGTCAAAAACACCAATAGTGCTTTATAAGAAAAGTAATTCTATTCCATTTCATTAAAAAGATGGCGACCTACTCATCGATCATCAAATGCATCAACTAGTACATCTATTTCAATCACCTCATAATAATTTCATGCAAGGTCTCAAATATAATCAGCCATATGCTATTAATTTCATATAATATAAAAAAGATGTATTTACAATGGATTCCATCATTCCATGAATATCCATGCAATGCTCCTCATAGCATCCAAACTCACATCACAGAATATCAATCAATGTTAATTATTTCATAAAATGAATTTCTATTATACACAATCATTTGCATGTCAATTCAGATTGATCATTTCATAATAGTTGAAATATTTTTCAAGTAACATATGAATGAAATATTAGGAATGGTATGTTCTTCGCAATCTACTCCCCTTTATAATATATCAACATTGTATACTGAACATGGCATATGAAATCACTTCACATCATAGGATTAGCAACATAAAACATATATTCTAGCCACCATAAGATCATAAGAAATAAAAATATTCAAAGTTCACAAATTTCAATTCAAAACCTCAAGGGTCACAATAAAAATCAAAAGAAGTGTGAACAAAAATCTCAATTGATTGAAAAACTCAAAATTGGTGGCTAGATGGTCAAAGCAGAACTTAAAATTTTAAATGAGTCGGGCTTCACCACTTGCAAAGCTCATCAAGCTCAAATAAAATATCAATTGAAAACCAAAACACATTTACAGAGTGACTAAAACTAGCCACAAGGAGGGAGTAGAAGCTACACGTCACCTTGCATCCAAGGTACGCTAAAGAACATGACCATATTTCTAGATCATAAATCTCAAAGATTACATCATCATGTAGTAACACATTCAATTGGTTAATACAACATAGAATTGTTAAAATTTGTCTCTTTTCTTTTTAAAATATCATGCAATGCAAGGTAAGACAAATATATTTTCACAAATTTTCTATGAATTTCTATTTCATATAAAACACATTGAATTCTTCTTCCACAAGAATTTCATAAGGATCTAGTATTAAAATCCTTTCAAAACACTTGCAAATATACATTACAATAATACATATTTCCATCATTTATCACAAGCCAAGTCCTAAATTATAGCAAGCTCTCATACCTTTATTGCATAACCATCATTATTTAACTACACAATATCTCATAAAATTATCTTCTTTCTTTGCTATACTAATCTAGAGTAAAAGGCATCAAAAATTTTTTAAAGTGTATCCCACACACAAAGTACCTCATATTTTTCACATATTCTAACATTTTGCAATATGGAACAGAAATCAATCACACCACTCAAGGTAGACATTTGTCAAGCTCACATAACTATTTCAAACATTCATAGTTTCAAGAGCAAGCAGGGACATTCAAAAAATTTTGCACACGTAAGAAATATTGTCCCTCAAGTGTCTATTTCCCATCAAAAAAAGAACATCCTATCTTTTTCTATCAAGATAAACTGAAATTGGAAGACACTCTAGTTAATCTAGGGAGCCACAATTACGTTCCTAGACCAAGCATTAATCAACTCACAATTTTTGTGACTATGGATTGTAACTAAGCATAGTGAACTCAATGCCCTAGTATGGAACCCAAAGCTCTGATACCATATGTAAAGACTGAACTTTTGACACAAAGTCCACATTTACAATTTGCAATAAAGATAAAGGAGTCAGTCAACAAGTCAAAGGTCGAATGCATAAGTTGACATAATACCAATAGATTCTCTATAATATAGGAATAAAAGAAGTACAACTATGACCATAACTGTTGAAATGATAAAGCATACCTTTGTCCAAAGATATCTGAAAATGTCGCCCATCTGTCAAACGTAGTAATGGAGTCATAATAAGAGATTTCCCATCAAGTACAAGCAAGTACAAACTATCAAGTAAGGATAACAACCCAAGAGATTTTCAACTAGCTGTTGAATCACATCAGTAAAAGATTTTACGATTAGATCAAATATTTATTTCTATTTCAATGACAAAAGTAAACAACAAAATTACCAAATACCACCATGTCGAATACAAAGAAGCGTATAACACTGTAAAGAAAAGTCCTTCCTGAAAGAAGCTTCAGAAACCTATTCACAAAATTCAACTAGGACGAGAATATTGTGGGAGTGTGTTTCCACCCTACCACGAAGCAGTAACACTTCCCCAGAATCCTTCCTGACATGAAGGATACCCAGCCCAGCTAGAAGTAATCTAACAAAGTAAAACTAAGGAGTAATGGAATATGTGCTACTTGTTACATCCACATTCAATTTCCAATATAACATATCATGGACTTCCAAAAGAATACCTTGTAAATCTGCTTCCATTTCGCACATGGAAAATATTGTGCAAAGATTCTCATTTAATGCATAGTCCATCATGTTTTATGGGTTCATTCAACATACATATAGGAACATAACAAAACCCTTCTCTTAACTATCAAAGAAAACATGTCAAGCTCATAATTTCCGCCAATATCTCTTTTAGTTCAAATGATAATTATAACTTGAATTCATCATAGTACACTGAGAAAACATAATAAGACACATGTATAACAAATTCATTTAATTAAAAAAGTATAAACTATAAAAATGATAAACAAGTACAGCACAAAAAGGTCTAATGAATTTACATGTCTAAGCTTTCTTCCATATATCTTCTCATTAAGAATTGACTTTCACCTCTTTTATTTTCTGTAGTAGTGTAATAATAATAATAATAATAAACCATATTCTAAATCAATATCATCAAGACATGGATAAGCCAAATGCATCAGTCAGGCATATTAAATTAGAAGCATAAACTAATTCTTGAACAACATGTTGAGATCTCAGTTCTTTCTCTCTCACATACTTAGATATATAAAGAGATTATTATAAATGAAGGAAATCACAATAATGGCATGGGAAGCAACAAGTTATCATGCTACCTTAATCATATCAAGTTTCATCAACAAGTACACACATTCAAAAAACAATAAAATTGTTATCATAGGCTTTCTAAAGATATACTTAATTAAACTGATTTCATTCAATAAAGTGGTTAGCTCCCTCTTATAAATCCAAGTTTAAAGTTTGAACATATGAATTTGAATACAAACAATATTTAGAAACTTATCATCTGCAAGAAATATCTTACCAAAATTGTCACTTTGAAAGGTTTTGGAAAGCTCCCTGTGCGGGATAGTATGGAATGATGCCCCCCTATCGAGCACCCAGCCATTTGCTGCAACTTTTGTTGTAGTCAAAATAAGAGTGCTCATTATCTTATTTCATATCTACTCCTTGGTTTTAACCAAGTTCTGATACCAATTGTAAGTTTTAATCAAGCAAATATAACTAATAAACATATCTAAAACAACAATTGAAAAAATAGACAAGACATGTGAACACGAACACAAACATAAACACAAACATAACAAATTTATAGTCATTCAGCAAGTTTGTCTATGTCCACTCTCAAAGCACGGAAATCTCTTATTAAGGTTCAACCAATCCATCTGTCCATGGTATGTACACAAATATTTATATGAATGCATTCAGTCATAAGTGAAGACTCTGTAAAGTGAATGGTCAAGTGATTGTTGGACTTCATATACCCAACACAATCATGCTAAGCATACCTTATAGGTTGATAACATATACTAGAGTAGATTGTTGTAGAAAGCACTTACAATTTGGCTTATTTAATATTCTAAAAGATATCTACATTTTGAATTCAAACTCTTCTATAACATAAAATATAGACATTCACTTAAATTAGTACCAAAATAAATTATCAAATTTTTTTAAATCAATAGTGTAGCTCAAAATGAAAATTTAATTTAATTTTACCAATTTCCTTTTTAATTAGTCGGTGGCTAAACCATTTTTCAATCACCGCTCTACATCCACTGTAGTTGTCTGATTTTCCCCATCACTACAAAAATCATAACTATTTCGATGTTTTTTATTTAATGAAAAAATTAATTGTCAAAAATGTATTTATTATAAAAAATATATTAAATTTTAAAATTAAAAAATAATGATAAATTAATAACATGTGTCAAAATCTTTGTATTAATTAAAAATATATTTAACATAATCTTATATATAATCACATTCTATTTGTAAAATATTGTAATAAATATATAAGTACTAGAAGAAATCGTAATATTAATAATTACTAATAATAAATATCAAAATATTATTTATATTATGTGGAGTTTCTAAATTTCTATAAAATAGAAATTATTCTAAAAATTTATATTAAAATACTTTAAAACTTAAAAATAAACATATCTTATATTTTCCAAATATTTTAAATCAATTCCTACTTTTACAATTGATATTTATATTATAATTAGAACATTATATTATATTTTTCTATAATAAAATTTATTTATTAATAGTCTAAAGTATCATACATATGATTTAATGAAAATATAATATGTCAATCTATATGACATTCTAAATTTCTAAAGAGTCATATACATTTCAAAAGTGGAAAATCAACCAAATAGACTATCAAATTCCAAGTTCACAATATCTGACCTACAACCATGCAATAGGAGAAATAAAATAAAAACAAAGGAAAAACCATTGAAAACAAAAACTTTCGCTTCTGTATTCTTTATTCTTCCTTGTAAGGTTTTTCTTTGTTGTGGGACCAAACCTCTTTGAAATTTCGTTACTTGGTCACATCTCTTCCCTCTTATTAAAATTATTTTTAATTAGAATTTTATTAATAAAATTATTTCAATCACATCTTTTTCTTATTATAAGGATATTTTTTTTTTAAATTATTAAACTAAATTTTAATTGATCTCTTTTAATTTTGTTGAATTAACAATTTATTTTTTCCCAATTATAATATCCAGTAGGAACATTTTTTAATGAAAAGTTTGATATGAGTTATATAATTAATAATAATTAATTTTTTTAGAATGATATCATTAATTTAAACTTCTAAGAGGACAAGATAAGCTTGATTCCTTGGTTGATGATCCACATAGATAGGCTCCCATATCTGTACAGTTAAGGCTCCCTATATATGGTACTTTATGTGAGATAGATAATAAGTAAATAACTTTAAGGACACAGATAAAAGTATCTAATTTGTTTAAAATATGGATATGGAACTTAGCTCTATATTAAATTTCTTTCAATAGGGAAACCTATAGCATATCAAGGTAGTAAGGAATTGGTAATCATGTTTTCATACTAGTTAACAGTTGGGTATGTGCAGGATCATGGCATACCAAACTATGGCCTTAAGTGGCAATGAAAAATCAGAAAATCAGGGTTAGTCAACTTGATGTAAAAGGTTGAATATCTTATGAACCTTATGTGAAAAAGTTGTAAGAGTAGAATCTATAGGAAATTGAATGTAGTTTCTAAACTACTAGCCCTTGTTTGAAAATTTTTTTGTCTAATTGTTCAAAATTTTAGATTTCAATGCAGTACTACAAAAATTTTAGGGAAAAGATAAAGAGTACGTGTATGTCTAACCACCTTAATCATAATCAAATGATGATATATTTTTCCAAGATTCTAGATATAAGTAGTAGACTCATGCCCAGATGTGACACATATTTTTTTGTAATTTTTTGTCAAATAAATAATTAATTATGAATTTTTTGCTACAACTTTTTCAGAATTAAAAAACTCTCGTGTCTAACCACCTTAACTAATTCAAAATTTTACGAAATTCAAAACTTTTTTTTTTCTTATAGTAGTCGAAGCATAGAATGTGACGCATGTTTTAGATTTCAAAAAGATTAAATGGTTTGAAAGTTATAGTTGTTTTTCAATCAGTATGTCAATTATGACTTTAAAGATAACTCAATTGAAAAATAAGTAATAATTACTTACAAAACTCAAAATTTGACAGCAATTATATCGATGAAAAGTTGATAATGTCTTTAAGAAACCTTTTTTTATTTCATCAATTTCGGGTGAAAAAATAGTCGTCAACTACATGGTCGAATTCTCGATATCAAGAACTATCTCCTAAAACATGCCTAAAGGGTTGACCACCCACGTTTGGTAATGCCCAAGAAAATACCAAGCCTAATTAGATATCCGATATTTTCAGATATCCGAAAAAGCCCGCCTATTTTAAAATTTGAATTGCCCCACTTTTTCCAATTTCAAGTTACAAGGATTTATACAAATATAACATTTAAGTATAAGTTTGATTTATTTAATTTCTTATAATTTAATTTATATTTGTATAAATACAATTTAAATACATTCCAGGATTTTTGAGATAGGTTTCAGCTTCTTAGGACTTAAGATGCAAATTCTAGATTTTGGGGGATTTTGAAAAATTCCAGACTTAGCCAAATTTTAGGATTCAGCAAGCCTTCAACAGGGTTACCTCCCATAATCCATCATGGCTTTCTAAGGTCAAATTGAAGCTAGCAAAAGGATTCTCAAAGGGTTTTAACTCATTTTATCACAAATCACTTAGACCCCTTAGGACACACTTGAGGGTTCTAATGTGTCAAAAGGGGTCATGGGGACTTCCTAGAGGCCCTAACGCGTGATAAGGCATACTAGGACCCCTATGAAGTCCCCATGACCCCTTTTGACACATTTGAACCCTCAAGTGTGTCTGAAGGGGTCGTATGACCCCTTAGGACACACTTGAGGGTTCTAATGTGTCAAAAGGGGTCATGTTGACTTTCTAGGGGTCCTAACGTGTGATAAGGTGTACTAGGACCCCTAAGAAGTCCCCATGACCCCTTTTGACACATTGGAACCCTCAAATTTTTCCGAAGGAGTCATAGGACCCCTTAGGACACACGTGAGCATTCCAATGTGTCAAAAGGGGTCATCGAGACTTCCTAAGGGTCCTAACGCGTGATAAGGCATACTAGGACCCCTAGAAAGTCCCCATCACCCCTTTTGACACATTGGAACCTTCAAGTGTGTCCTAAGGGTTTGCACGACCCCTTCAGACACACTTGAACATTCCAATAGGTCAAAAGGGATCATGGGGAGTTCCTAGGGGTCCTAGTACACCTTATAACACATTAGGACCCCTAAGAAGTCCCCATGACCCCTTTCAACATATTGGAACCCTCAAGTGTGTCCTAAGGGGTCATAACATGTGATAAGGCATACTAGGACCCCTAGGAAGTCCCCATGACCCCTTTTGACACATTTGAATTCTCAAGTGTGTTCGAAGCGGTCTTAGGAACACTTGAGGGTTCTAATGTGTCAAAAGGGGTCATGAGAAATTTGTAGGGGTCCTAACGCGTGATAAGGCATACTAGGACCCCTAAAAGGTCCCCATGACCCCTTTTGACACATTCGAATGCTCAAGTGTGTCCGAAGGGGTCCTACGACCCCTTCGGACACACTTGAGCATTCAAATGTGTCAAAAGGGGTCATGGGGACTTCTTAGGGGTCCTAACGCATGATAAGGCGTAATAGGACCCCTAAGAAGTCCCCATGACCCCTTTTGACACATTTGAACCCTCAAGTGTGTCCCAAGGGGTCTTCCATAACCCTTTTTGACACCTTTGAATGCTCAAGTGTGTCTGAAGGGGTCCTACAACCCCTTCAGATACATTGAGTGTTCAAATGTGTCAAAAGGGGTCATGGAGACTTCCTAGGGGTCATAACATGTGATAAGGCACACTAGGACCCATAGGAAGTCCCCATGACCCCTTTTGCAACATAAGAACCCTCAAGTGTGCCCTAAGGGGTCGTAGGACCACTTAGGACACACTTGAGGGTTCTAATATGTCAAAAGGGGTCATGGCGACTTCCTACGGGTCCTAACGTGTCATAAGGTGTACTAGGACCCTAGAAAGTCCCCATGAACCCTTTTGAAACATTAGAACCCTCAAGTGTGTCATAAGGGTTTGTAAAACCCCTTCAGAAAAACTTGAGCATTCCAATAGGTCAAAAGGGGTCATGGGGAGTTCCTATGAGTCCTAGTACACCTTATAACATGTTAGGACCCCTAAGAAGTCCCCATGACCCCTTTCGACATATTGGAACCCTCATGTGTGTCCTAAGAGGTCCTATGACCCCTACGAACACACTTGAGTGTTCTAATGTGCCAAAAGGGGTCATGGTGACTTCTTAGGGGTTCTAGTACGCCTTATCACGCGTTAGGACCCCTAGGAAGTCTCCATGACCCCTTTTGACACATTAGAACCCTCAAGTGTGTCCTAAGGGGTCCTACGACCCCCTCAGACACACTTGAGGGTTCAAATGTGTCAAAAGGGGTCTTGGGGACTTCCTAGAGGTCCTAGTATGCCTTATCACACATTGGGACCCCATGACCCATTTCAACACATTCAAACCCTCAAGTGTGTCCTAAGGGTTCCTACGACCCCTTAGGACACACTTGAGGGTTCTAATCTATAAAAAGGGGTGATGGGGACTTCCTAGGGGTCCTAGTATGCCTTATCACATGTTAGGACCCCTAGGAAGTCTCTATGACCCCTTTTGACACATGTGAACACTCCAGTGTGTCCGAAGGGGTCGTGAGTGTTCAAATGTGTCAAAAGGGGTCATGGAAACTTCCTAGGGGTCTTAGTATGTCTTATCACACGTTAGGACCCCTACGAAGTCCCCATGACTCCTTTGAACACATTAGAACCCTCAAGTGTGTCCTAAGGGGTCCTACAACCCCTTCGAACACACTTCAGCATTCAAATATGTCAAAAGGGGTCATGGGGACTTCCTAGGAGTCCTAGTACGCCTTATCACATGTTAGGACCCCTAGGAAGTCCCCATGACCCCTTTTGACACATTTGAATTCTCAAATGTGTCCTAATGGATCATACAACCCCTTCAAACACACTTGATCATTCAAATGTGTCAAAAGGGGTCATGGGGATCCCTTAGGAGACACTTGAGCATTCAAATGTGTCTATAGGGGTCATGGGACTTCCTAGGGGTCCTAGTACGCCTTATCACTTGTTAGGACCCCTACGAACTCCCCGTGAACCCTATTGACATATTGGAATGTTCAAGTGTGTCCTAAGGGGTCCTATGACCCCTTCGAACACACTTGAGCATTCAAATGTTTCAAAAGGGGTCATGGGGACTTCCTAGGGGTCCTAGTATGCCTTGTCATGCATTAGGACCTGTAGGAAGTCCCCATGACCCCTATTGACACATTGGAATGCTCAAGTGTGTCCTAAGGGGTCATACGACCTCTTCAGACACACTTGATCATTCAAATGTTTCAAAAGGGGTCATGGAGACTTCTTAGGGGTCCTAGTATGCCTTATCATGTGTTAGGACCCCTAGGAAGTCCCCATGACCCCTTTTGACACATTTGAACCCTCAAGTCTGTTGTAAGGGATTGTAGTCCTAGTATGCCTTATCACATGTTAGGACCCCTAGGAAGTTCCTATGACCCCTTTTAACACATTGGAATGCTCAAGTGTGTTCTAAGGGGTTGTAGGATCCCTTAGGAAACACTTGAGGGTTCAAATGTGTCAAAAGGGGTCATGGGTACTTCCTAGGGGTCCTAGTATGCTTGAATGCTTAAGTGTGTCCTAATGGGTCCTATGACCCCTTAGGACACATTTGAGGGGTCAAATGTTTCAAAAGGGATCATGGGGACTTCCTCGGGGTCCTAGTATGCCTTATCAGGCATTAGGACCTCTAGAAAGTCCCCACGACCCCTTTTGATACATTAGAACCCTCAAGTGTGTCCTAAGGGGTCGTAGGACCCCTTAGGACACACTTGAGGGTTCCAATGTGTAAAAAGGGGTGATGGGGACTTCCTAGGGGTCCTAGTACGCCTTATCATGTGTTAGGACCCCTAGGAAGTCCCCATGACCCCTCTTGACACATTTGATCACTCAAGACTGTCCAAGGGGTTGTAGGACCCCTTCGGACACACTTGAGCATTCAAATGTGTCAGAAGGGGTCATGGGGACTTCCTAAGGTCCTAGTAAGTCTTATCACACATTAGGACCCCTACGAAGTCGCCATGACCCCTTTTAACACATTAGAACCTTCAAGTGTATCCTAAGGGGTCCTACGACCCCTTCGAACACACTTGAGCTTTCAAATGTGTCAAAAGGGTTCATGGGGACTTCCTAGGGGTCCTAGTAAGCCTTATCATGTGTTACAACCCCTAGGAAGTCCCCATGACCCCTTTTGACACATTTGAACCCTCAAGTGTGTCCTAAGGGGTGCTACGACCCCTTCGAACACACTTGAGCATTCAAATGTGTCAAAAGGGGTCATGGGGACCCCTAGGACCCCTTAGGACACATTTGAGCATTCAAATGTGTCAAAAGGGGTCATGGGGACTTCCTAGGGGTCCTAGTACACCTTCTCATGCGTTAGGACCCCTAGGCAGTCCCCATCACCCCTATTGACACATTGGAATGCTCTAGTGTGTCCTAAGGGGTCCTACGACCCCTTAGGATACACTTGAGCATTCAAATATTTCTAAATGGATCATGGGGATTTCCTAGGGATCCTAGTATGCCTTATCATGCGTTAGGACCAATAGGAAGTCCCCATGACCCCTATTGAGACATTGGAATGCTCAAGTGTGTCCTTAGGGGTCATACGACCCCTTCGGACACACTTGATCATTCAAATGTTTCAAAAGGGGTCATGGGGACTTCTTAGGGGTCCTTGTATGCCTTATCACGTGTTAGGACCCCTAAGAAGTCCCCATGACCCCTTTTGACACATTGGAATACTCAAGTTTGTCCTAAGTGGTCTTATAACCCCTTTAGACACACTTGAGGGTTCTAATATGTCAAAAGAGGTAATGGGGACTTTTGAGGGGTCCTACTACATGTGATAAGGAATACAAGGACCCCTTGGAAGTCCCCATGACCACTTTTGGCACATTAGAACCTTCAAGTGTGTCCTAAGGGGTCCTACGACCCCTTCAGACACACGTGAGGGTTCAAATGTGTCAAAAGGGGTCATGGGGACTTCATAGAGGTCCTAGTATGCCTTATCAGATGTTAGGACCCCTAGGAAGTCCCCATGACCCCTTTTGACACATTAGAACCCTCAAGTGTGTCCTAAGGGGTCATAAGACCCCTTAGGACACACTTGAGGGTTCTAATCCGTCAAAAGAGGTCATGGGGACTTCCTAGGGGTCCTAGTATGCCTTATCATGCGTTAGGACCCCTAGGAAGTCCCCATGACCCCTTTTGACACATTTCAACCCTCAACTAGTTCCTAAGCGGTCCTATGACCCCTTCAAACACACTTGAGCATTCAAATGTGTCAAAAGAGGTCATCAGGACTTCTTAGGGGTTGTAGTACGCCTTTTCATGTGTTAGGACCCGTAGGAAGTCCCCATGACCCATTTTGACACATTGGAACCCTCAACTATGTTCTATGGGGTCCTAGGACCCCTTCGGATACACTTGAGCTATCCAATGTGCCAAAAGGGTTCATGGGGACTTCTTAGGGGTCCTAGATTGCCTTATCACACATTAGGACCCCTAGAAAGTCCCCATGACCCCTTTTGACACATTAGAACCTTCAAGTGTGTCCTAAGGGGTCCTATGACCCCTTCGAACACACTTGAGCATTCCAATGTGTCAAAATGGGGCATGGGGACTTCCGAGAGGTCCTAATACATGTGATAAGGTGTACTAGGACCCCTAGGAAGTCCCCATGACCCCTTTTAACACACTAGAACCCTCAAGTGTGTCCTAAGGGGTCCTACGACCCCTTTAGACACACTTGAGGGTTCAAATGTGTCGAAAGGGGTCACGGGGACTTGCTAGGGGTCGTAGTACACCTTATTACGCTTTAGGCACCTAGGAAGTCTCCATGACCCCTTTTAACACATTAGAACCCTCAAGTGTGTCCTAAGGGGTTTTAGGACCCCTTAGGACATACTTGAGGGTTCTAATGTGTCAAAAGGGGTCATGGGGACTTCCTAGGGGTCTTAGTATACCTTATCACACATTAGGACCCCTAGGAAGTCCCCATGACCCCTTTTGACATATTTGAACCCTCAATTGTATCCTAAGGGGTCCCACAACCCCTTCAGACACACTTGAACATTCAAATGTGTCAAAAGGGCTCATGGGGACTTTTTAGAGGTCCTAGTATGCCTTATCACGTGTTAGGACCCCTAAGAAGTCCCCATGACCCCTTTTGACACATTAGAACCCTCAATTGTGTCCTAAGGGGTTGTAGTACCCCTTCGGACACACTTGAACTATCCAATGTGTCAAAAGGGTTCATGGGAACTTCCTAGGGGTCCTAGTTCACCTTTCACACGTTAGGACCACTAGGAAGTCCCCATGACCCCTTTTGACACATTTGAACCCTCAAGTGTATCCTAAGGGGTCCTACGACCCCTTCGGACACACTTGATCATTCAAATGTATAAAAATGGGTCATGGGGACTTCCTAGGGGTCCTAGTATGCCTTATCACATGTTAGGACCCCTAGGAAGTCCCCATGACCCCTTTTGACACATTCAAACTATCAAGTGTGTCCTAAGGGGTCGTAGGACCCCTTAGGACACAATTGAGGGTTCCAATGTGTCAAAAGGGGTCATGGGGACTTCTTAGGGGTCCTAGTACACCTTATCACGCGTTAGAGGTCCTAGTACTTCCTAGGGGTCCAAACACGTTATAAGGTGTACTAGGACCCCTAGGAACTCCCCATGACCCCTTTTGACCTATTGGAATGCTCAAGTGTGCTTGAAGGGGTCGTGCAATCCCTTAGGAAACACTTGAGGGTTTCAATGTGTCAAAAGGGGTGATGGGGACTTTCTAAGTGTCCTAGTATGCCTTATCACTCATTAGGACCCCTAGGAAGTCCCCATGACCCCTTTTGACACATTGGAATACTCACGTGTGTCTTAAGGGGTCCTACGACCCCATCAGACACACTTGAGAGTTCCAATGTGTCAAAAAGGGTCATGGGGACTTCTTAGGGGTCCTAGTACGCCTTATCACGCGTTAGGACCCCTAGGAAGTCCCCATGACCCCTTTTGACACATTAGAACCCTTAAGTATGTCCTAAGGGGTCCTATGACCCCTTCAGACACACTTGAGGGTTCAAATTTGTTGAAAGGGGTTGTGGAGACTTCCTAGGGGTCCTAGTACGTCTTATCACACGTTAGGGCCCCTAGGAAGTCCCCATGACCCCTTTTGACACATTAGAACCCTCAAGTGTGTCCTAAGGGGTCCAAGTGATTTGTGATAAAATGAGTTAAAACCCTTTGAAAATCCTTTTGCTAGCTTTAGTTTGACCTTAGAAAGCCATGATGGATTATGGGAGGTAACCCTGCTGAAGGCTTGCTGAATCCTGAAATTTGGCTAAGTCTAGAATTTTTTGAAATTCTCCAAAATCTAGAATTTGCATCTTAACTCCTATGAAGCTGAAACCTATCTCAAACATCCTGGAATGTATTTAACTTGTATTTATACAAATATAAATTAAATTATAAGAAATTAAATAAATCAAACTTATACTTAAATGTTATATTTGTATAAATCCTTGTAACTTGAAATTGGAAAAAGTTGGGCAATTCAAATTTCAAAATAGGCATGTTTTTTCGGATATCCGAAAATATCAAATATCCGATTGAATTGTAACTTGAAATTGGAAAAAGTGGGGCAATTCAAATTTCAAAATAGGCGGGCTTTTTTGGATATTCGATATTATATCGGATATCTGAAAATATCGGATATCCAATTAGGCTTGGTATTTGCTTGGGCATGTGTACTGACACCCATGCCTACTAAAAAGTCAACACACTTTTTAGCACATTTTTGGACGAGTGAAAAGAGGATTTTTTCACATCGCCACTTTTTGGCATACCATGATCCTACACATACCCAGATTCCTTGTATAATTGCATAAGTGAATGATGCTATGTAACAGATTAAGATTAAGGTTCCATTCAAAGCTTTATTAATACAATGTAATTAAAAGACATTTTAAAGGTTTAAAGGTTGAAATTGCATGTAAAAATGTAAAATTTTATTTAAATAATAATAAAACTCAAGGCTTGGACTGTTTATTGATTTAAAATAATTAATTATTTTAAAATTATTTTAAATTTTAATAATATAATATAAATATTGATTAGTCATTTCAATTGAATCAAAATGAAAAATCTAAAAGTGTATATTAAAAATAAAAAATATTCACTTTATAAAGATTTGTTAGTAAATTCCATTTGATTTATGCTTACATAATGAGATAATTTAGTCTTCTTATTAGTAATAAATTTCATGTTTTTTAAAGTTAGATACAATATTTTTAACTTTATAATTTATAAAAATTATTTTTCTATTATTTGATTGGTTAAATTAGTTTGGGTCTTATAGACAAAATTTTCGGATTTGTACCCACAATGCATTATTTTTTGCCACTTATTTCTATAAAAAAACATTTATTTTTTTTGGAAACTACTTTTAATAGAAGGCGTGGTAATCCACCGCAACAACTGGAAACTAAAGGGGGCATTAATTCCTTCTGTTTGGGATTCTCTATTTTTTCAATGCAAATATTTACTTTATTTTTAAATAATAATTTTCTAACTGACACTTTTCCCTAGTACCCAAGCCCTGGGTAACTTCTAGCACAAATTTATTCTAACAGAAATTAATGGATGTGTTCATTGAACTTATATAGGTCTATTTACTAAGGAACTCTGAGCTTTTGAAATGAAATTTTATATATAGAGAGAGAGGGGGATACAAAATAATTGTGCACCATTAGAAGTTAACTACTATTAAAAAAAATTAGAGTGAGAAAGCATAGACAAATTTAAAAATCTATGCAAATGAATATTCAAATAACTTATCATTTGATTAACTATTCTCTTTTATGTCATAATAGATATAATTGTGTAACATATGAATATTTTCTATCAACAATACACCTCTTAAATATTTTTTGCCACCTACTCACATTCAACAATAAATAAAATGTTACTATAAAATGACTATTTTAACCAACAAATTAATAAATTATTTTTCTATTCAATTATATTATTAAAAAATGTATTTTTAAAATCCAAAAAATGTGAATGTGCCCATTAATCTAATTTAAAAAATTTAATTTTATATACAATACAACTAAAACTACAACTAATTATATAACTTAAAACTATATTTTAAGTGCATATTTCGTTAATATTTTAATTCTAACAAGTTAAAAAATAAAAAAATTTACTTATTTATTAAGTTACTACTTTATTATTTGTTATTAACTCTTTTCAAATCATAGTTTTTGCTAATATTATTTTTGAAATATTTTAACTTTGTATTTTGTTTATTCAATTTTAATATTTTATTCAGATTTAGGTTTGAAATTTATTTTAATTTTATATATTTTTATCTAATTTGTAATTATTTGTCATAGAAAATTTTAATTATTGTACTTACTTTGGACCAGCAATTTTGGAGAATAGCATGTGTCCTTTATGAAGCTATTGAAAAGGTAGCATGCCATTAATATTAAAATTCTAATAAGTCAAAAAAAATAAAAATTGCTTGATTATTTATATCTTAATAGTTTATTATTTATTTTAACTCTTTCGATATTGTAGTATTTTTTAATAATATAATTTTGACATATTTTGACTTTGTATTAGTTTATTTAATATTAATATTTTATTTGAATTTGAGTTTGAAATTTATTTCAATTATTGTCTTTTTATTTAATTATAATTATTTATCTTATTAGAATTTTAATTATTGTAAAATAATTATATTTTTAATTTTAATTTATATACTCAAATAAATTTCAAATGTGAATCCATATCAAATGTTGCAAAGTGGGAGTGAATCTCTCTCTCTCTCTCTCTCTCTCTCTCTCTATATATATATATATATATATATATATATATATATATATATATATATATATATATATATATCTATGAGAGGTTTTGTTACATAGCTTACTAATTGACCTCATTGTGTGCCAAAAGGCTAAAAATTGCCTTAATTGACCTCGTCTAGATTGAGCTTTCCTTCTTGAATCATCATTATTGGGCCCTCTGGAGCTGCTTGACCTTGTGAAGTGCTGATGTCAGCACATGTTAGCACCCCTAGACACCATTTTTGGGCCCTTCAGAGCTACTTGTGCTATTTCACTCATAACTTGAGCATACGGTGTCGAAATCAAGCAAATGAGATATTATCAAAAATCTGGTTTCGAGATCTATCCAGATCTGGAAGTTTGAATTTATGATTTTTCTTTTTTGATGGTGATTTTTTTTGTCAAATCTATATGTTTAGTTTTGCACTCCGGGAGCTCTATCTTGCGCATCCAGGCTCTGTTTTGGGAAAATGATATATCGTTGGAAAGTTTGTTCTGCGAAATTTCTAGTGATATGAGTCAATTTTCTAGATTCCTCTTCAGGTATATTTTATTTAATTTCTTTCATATTTGCAATCTTGTGGATATCTTAGATGTTTTAGGTTCTGAGATCTCTTCCCTTTGAGGGATGGCTTGTCTTTGGTTGTTCTTCTTATTTCATAAACCTTCGCTCTTTTGTGATCAATGTATACTTCACTTTTTTAGCATTCTTTTATGCACATGCACTGAGATAAAGTGTCATTCTATTGCATGTATGAGATCTTGCACATGTCTGCGCTCTTTGTGCTCACGCTCCATTATAAAGTGTTAGGGGGTTTGATGTTTGTCTTTGTTTTCCATCTACTTTTTTCATGTGAGTGTTCCTCGAATGACATTCACCTCAGGTATCTTTATTTGTGTTTGTAATCTCTCTGCACCTTTGGTGTTCCTGGATCTTCTTCATCATGTAGTTCATATAGGACAATCTTTTTAGTGTACCTATCATTACTCCCTTGTCTGCATTATGGAGGGGTTTCTATTTTTTTTTCTACTTCTTCCTTGGTTCGATAGTGTGAGCTATGTATTCAGTATTTGAATTTATGTACTAGGTAGATGCAGTGGCTAGGTACCTATATATTCTAGTGAGATGGATCATTTACCATATGTAAACTCTTCTCTTTCCTATTTTTGGATGCACTCTTCTAGATTTGATTGATCAACTCTTCAGACTTTGGTGTTTTTATTCCATTTGTATCTTCAAGTTTAGGTGTTTGCCTTTGTTTTCCTCCTGATTCGAGTAGTTTTATTTGAGGAAACTCATACAGATTATAGTATTTTGTATCTTCGACTTTAGTTGTTTTCCTTTGTTTGCCTCCTAATTCGAGTAGTGCCATTTGAGGTCACTCATGCAGATTACAGTCTTTTCTACTTGGTCATATTTCAGTGGAGGGTCTTCAGATCATTAGTTACTTCTTAACAAATTTTGCAACTTCTTGCTTCAATGATGTTGTGCATGTTCATCCTTGTTTCTATTTTCTAGAACATTCCTAGTTTTGGAGGCTTCTTCAGTCCTTCAGACTAGTCTTCGTCTCTTTTTGGAGTAGAGTTTTTCTCATGTAGTTTTGTCTATTTCTCCATTTTTCAGAGACTCTCTTTTGTACTTGGGTACCTAATCGTGCCTTTTGTTACTGAGACTCATTTTCTTTTAGTAGTTCTTTCTAGGTTTTTAGCTTCTCCCAAAGTTTATCTTAAGGGGGGTGTTAGAGTAATAAGTTTCTTTCTTATTAATTGAATCATATTGATTTAACTATTAAGTCACTTATTATCTCTTTCTACTTAAGCTAAACTTTAGGCATATAATAATTAATTGCTTTATTAATTATTATTGTGCAACCTAGGTTTTACCTTTTTAGGATTTTAGATCTCCTTTTATAAGGATTGGTCTCCTCTTGTTTTTAGAACTTTGTAATGCAAATTATTATTGAATGACAACTTTTGGTTTTTGCACATCAAAGATTTATCCTCTCTTGTGGATCCATGCATTCAGACATGTCTAGCTTCTTTCTTCTCTCTCTTTCTATGACAGGTGTTTGCATGCAGATGTTTTTGGGAGTTGTGGGTTGTTTACTCATCAACTCCAATATTAACAGCCTCAGCCCATAGAAACAAAGGAAGATCCTTGGATTGTATCATACAACGTGCCATTTCTACTAAAGTCCTATTCTTCCTTTCAACAATGCCATTTTGTTGAGGGGTATACCTAATAGTCATTTCTCTCTTGATCTCATGATACTCACAAAATGATTTGAACTTATTGTTTATATATTCTCCACCATTATCTGTTCTTATTCTCTTGATCTTATTTCCACTTTCATTTTCCACAAGAGCTTTAAAATTTTGAAATTTGTGAAATACCTCATCCTTTGTCTTTAAGAAGTAAACCCAAACTTTCCTTGAAAAATCATCAATGAATGTCAAAATATGCCTAGCTCCTCCCTTTGATGTGGGACTCATAGGACCACACAAATCACTATGGACAAGTTCAAGGCTTTTTCTTTCCCTCCATGTAGACCTTTCAAAAGTGTCTCTATACTGTTTACCAACCATACATCCCTCTCACACATTTGTGTTTACCTTTATCCTTGATATTCCATCAAGCATATCCATCTTTTAAAGCATAGCCAAACTTTGATAGTTTAAGTGATCATATCTTTGATGTCATAGCTCACTTAAGGATGACCTTGTAACTTAATATAAGCTTTTTTATCAACAGATGCTAAAAATGTGTATATTCCATCATTCTCAACTCTTGTGGCCATGATCTTGTATCCATCATTAACATTCTTGATTAAACACTTATCTGAATAAAACTCCACCTTATAACATTGTTGAGTTATTTGACTCACTGAAAGAATATTTTTGGTCAACTTAGGTACAAGATTCGCATTAGTTATTTTCAATTGTTTACCATTATTTCCTTTCATTGAAATAGTGCTCATTCCTTCAATGTCGTGAAGTATCATCACCAAGAAATATTTTGGCACCTTTTGTCTCCTCTAAAGAGCTAAAGATATTTTTGTTGTAAGTCATACATTGTTTAGCTCTTGAATCAATATACCCTGCATTAGTTGAATCACCTTGAGTAGCTAAAGAAGCTATCATTATATGATGATCACCCTCTTCTTGAAAAAAATTTGATTACCTTCTTTGATTAAATCTCCTTTGTGATTTCTTAAAACATTGATCATTTTTATGTCCTTGTCCGTGCAGTTATAACATATGATAGCACTTTTTCCTTTAAAATTATTTTTGTAATTTCTCCATTCATTTTGTGGCCTTTGATAACTTTATCTATTGTGATTATCCCTTGGTTGATTCCACTACCTTCGATTATTTCTATATTGATTCCCTTGATTAGTTTTTTTATTTTGATATGATCTACCTTGATTATAATTCTTATATTTTCCTCGAGCTATAGATGCTTGACTCTTGCTACACTCACTTGTAAACAAGTCTTTCTTCTTCATTCAACAAAGCACCATACACTTCCTCTAGTTTGATATTTTCAAATTTTTCCAGTTAGTTCCAATGTACGAATGAAATTATTGTACTCATCGGAAGACTTTCAATTTAAAAATCTATAATTTCAGAGTCTTTATACTCAACCTTCATCATTGCAAGTTGATTTCTTAATTTTTTCAATTTGGCAATATGATCATTCATGCTATCTCCCCCTTTCATTTTCAAATGAGTTAACTATCTCTTAATGTCCATCACTTTTAACTTGCTAGTTCTTCCATACATTGTTTTCAAAGTTTCCCATGTTTCCTTTGTTGTTTTTAAATTTTGAACATGGGGCCTAATCCTTGGACTAATTTTCTATAAAGTGTAGCACATGCATTCAAATCCATTTTATCTGATTTTTCATGTTTTCTTTGATCTGTAGGTTTATGTTCTGTTGCTATTTCCCATAAACCTTTCATTTGTAAAATCAACTTCATCTCACATTTCCAACTAGCATAATTAGAGCCATCTAATTTCTCACTAACCACAATATTGGAGTTCTCAAAGGCAACCATATTAGAAACGCACAATAACACTCCCAAACACACAGACACCAAGCCTCTCACAAATATTGTGCCTTGATGTTAGCCTTCTTATGAGCCAAACAAACAAGGACTTTAAAAAAAATTTATAGCTTACAAGGATTAAGATAACTTTATCAAAATTTCCATTTTTCTTACTTGCTTCACACTTCATGACACAAATCTTTTCAATATGACTCAAAAGGAGAAATATGACTTTGAAATACACTTGATCATATGTTCAAACAATCTGGAGCACAAAACAATTTGTATATTCCAAAAATGACTTGCACTTCTCAATCACACATAAATATTTCAACTCAATATATCAAAATATCATTGACAACTTTTTTTTTTCAACAAAATAGAGAAGTTTAGCAGCATGCCCACACATCAACTAAGAGCCTCTCATAAAACAAAAAACAATATTTCAACTGCGCCAACACACGCTTATTCTACTTCTGTCAAATAATCACATTCACCTTGCAGTCAAACTTACCTTCAACACTTTCACTTGTTGAGCCACACAGATGGTACTAGCTTCAGCAGCTTCTGTAAATGCTCTGTAATGGGGCAGCTTTCCAACAACACTCTCCAACGTGGACTGCTCTTTATTTTCAATGTCTCTTAGCCTTAGCTTCAATCTTCAACATAACTCTCACCATTTCTTACTCATGGCTCTGATACCAAGTTGAAAATCCAGGAAACAGAGGAGAAACTCATAAAATGAGCTCTGAAGAATTCAGGCTCAATCTATTAATTTATAGACTGATATATGCTAGAATTACTATAGCACAGTGTAGTTGCAAACATTAATGCCAGGCAGGTGAGAGAGCATCACAATAAACACGTGAATGACATGGTTACTGGGCGGTGCTTGGACGGTGCTTGGTCTGTGCCCACTATGTTTGACTGATAATTAATTTATCTTTGCTAACATTCTTCACAACCCAAAAACAATATATCTATACATGATGTAAATTGAACCATATAATCCTATGCTACCCTCTTGTTGGATTCTTTAAAAAACAAGTCGCTTTCTCAAGGCAAGATGTTGCAGTCTCCTTTATTAATCACTGGACTGCGTCATCATGTCTTTTTGGAATCCAAGCTTGCTGCAATGTATGCAGTTTGTGGCAGGGTGTAGAAGCACGCCAACTGTTTGACAAAATGTCTCTGGAACACCATGATCAGAGGCTATACCTGTTCAGATCTATGAGGAAGCTCTTAGATTATAGTACCAAATGCAAGATGAAGGCGTTCATGCTGACAATTTGATTCTGTGTCCACCGTCAATTCTCTGCATGCATGTGCCAGTCTAAGAGCTCTGAGAGATGGAAAAGGTATCCATGATTTGATCATCAAGAATAGGTTTCAATTAGCAGATAACTCTGTGGGGAATTCCCTCATAGCTCTGTAATCTTAAGTGTGGGATGACAGATATGACTTTCAAAGTCTTTGCCCAGAAAAGTTCAATATTCAAACATCCACATTGCAACCCTTACACCTAGACATGACGAATTGTCGGTGGACATTCCAGAAAACAAATTTCATGAAAATTATGATTGCAAGTTTCTTGCTACTTGCATACATAGCCATTAGAATTGAAAATCCATTCATTGGTTGTTGCAGCCTTCAAATAATGGAAATGCCTTATTTCCAAATCATAGTTCATGCGTCACATCCTTAAAAAATAAAAATAAAAATAACAAATTTAGATCATTTTATAGATTATTATTGTAATTGTATTTATAAATTTTTGTACAAAATAAATATATAATATAATGTATAGTGTAATTTTTTAAATAATACACACTAAATTATATGTAATATAACTGTATTTATTATAAGGTTTGATATATGTGATTTATATTATCATATATTCTATTTAATGAAAAGTAAAACATCTTTAAAAAATATCATCATAATAATATTTATAAATTATATATGATATTTAGATTTTAACAAGATTGTAGTGAAGTTCAAAAGAAGTTTATATGTCACAAAGTAGTTTCAATAATCAATATTTATATGAACTATTGAAGTTAATTATTACATGTATTTTTCTATTGTACTATATTATTCTTTCGTGTTTGATGTTTTATATTTTTAAGTGTAATAAATGTATGTTGGACAATAATTGAATTTAGATTGGTCATATATTTTTAAATAACAATTCTATTTAAAATATAATAATTCATAAGTAAAAAAAATTATACCATGATATTATTGAGTATAATAAAACCTATTAATAATATTAGTTTATAATTTATTAAAAATACATAAATTTATTTTGTATATTTCTAAAAAATTAAATAATAATAATTTTTTTTTTCTTATAACATATTATAAACTAATATTATAATATTAATATATCATAACAATAATTTTTTTTAAAGTGTTAAACATATAATTAATTGTTTCTATATTATATTTATTTAATAATCTTAAGAATAATAAAAATAATTTAGATTTTTTAAAATATAATTGACTATTTTAAATTATGTTTATAAATTAAAAAAATTAAAATTAAATAATAAAGGAAATATAACAATATAAAAAAATTATTATTATTTCAATCAGTCATTAAGAATATAATTGTTTTTCTTTCAAATTCTAAAGATCAATTAATATGGTGTCCTTCCAAGTGTGGAAACTATTCTGTTAAAGAAGGGTATTTTGCAATCCAGCAAATGTATAGCCAAAATTTGTACCATCGTGTTTTTACCTTATGTTGGCATAGTGGAGTTCTTCCTAAAGCTGGTGCTTTTTCCTAGTTGGCCTTACAAAGAAGGATTTTAACAAGTGATCGATTAGTAAAATTTAACATTTCAGCTCCTTTTTCTTGTGTTTTGTGTGGGAAAGAACTAGAGGTTGTTGACCACCTTTCTTTGCATTGTGATTTTGCTAGGGATTGTTGGCATTGTCTTTCAAAAACTTTCTCTCTCAATTCCTTTTCCTTCTACCCTTTGGAATTTGTTTCAATCTTGGCCAACTTTATATTCTTCTTCTTTATATGCATGTATTTGGTATATAGTTCCATCTTCAGTCATTTGGTGTGTTTGGTGGGAAAGGAATAATTGTATTTTTAGGGGGCAGATATCTCATGTGTCTAGTGCTATCAAGACTCCTGAAAAGAGGATTTTGGAACAAGTGAATTCTCATGTCCAAAAATAATTTCATAATAACTCATTTTTTTCCTCATGGGATTATTTGATTTCCTCTTCATGGAAAGGTATCATTATTCATGTCTCTCTTGTTCTCCCACGGGTTAGAAAGAGCATGGTAGATAGATGTGTTATTAAATGGAAACCTCCTATGTTTGGTATGTACAAAATGAATTTTGATGGCTCTTCTTGTGGTAACCACTAAGATTCAGGAATGGGGATAGTTTTTCATGACAGTTTAGGTCATATTCTTGCTTTTAAAGCTATGCCAATTCCTCCTAGCACAAATAACATGGCAGAGGCATGAGCTCTTTTGGAAGGTATTGTGATGGCAAAAAAATTGAATCTTCAGTGTTTGCATATTGAAGGTGACTCTTCTTTTATTATTAATGCATGCAAATCAAGAAATTGTGATAATTGGCACTTTAGATATATTCTTGAACAAATTTGAGTTCGAGCTTAGATACATTTGAATACCTTTTTATATCACATGTCTATCAGGAAGGAAATGCACTCCTTGATTGCCTTGCGAATATTGGATGCGATAAAGTTGTTTTAGATTCTTCTCGGGAGGGATGTGATTTAAAGAGTTACCCAAATGTATTTAGGATTGCTCAACTTGAGATGTGCCTCCCTTAATATGGCATGGATGGTGATACTTTACGTTTCTTATATTGAACATTCATGTTTAACTTTAATTATTGCATTTATTGGAAATGGATCTCGTTCATTGTTCTGATTCCCAGACGGTCAGTATGGGCATATCATTATCTCATACCCGTCATCAGGCCTTTGATATCAATAAATCCATTCTTGGTGGTTTGGGTCTCCTGAATTTACATTTGGCTCCCTCGGCTCCTTCTATGGAAGAATAGATATGCATTGCATAGTTTTTGGTTTTTGGTATCTCAATTGTAGGTTTTTTGCAGGTATGCTCATTCCAGATTTGTTGAACTTCTTGTGGATGGCTTCTTGTTGATGGCTTCCTACTTTTTTCTACTCTTTAATTGGCGGCTTCGAAATCTCTAAATCTTTCCATTTATTCTGATATTGTATACATCTAAATGAGCTTGCATGCTCCTTTAGTCAAATTTTTTGTCTGTCTTTATTCTCAATATGAGCTTGCACACTCTCTTAGCTCGATTCTATTATTGTATAAAATTCTTAATCGAGCTTGCACACTCTCTTAGCTCGATTCTATTATTGTATAAACTTCTTAATCGAGCTTGCATGCTCTCTCTCTTCCACTTTCTTATGATATGGGTTATGAATAGAGTTTTTCTTTTTGGTTCTTTTCTCCGGGAGCTCTCACGAACTAGCATATAAAGAAATAAAAATTATCTATATAATAAAAATATATTAAGTGGTTATTCCACTTTGATTAAAAATATATATATATTACATGTACACTTTGGTTAATTATCATGTCTTGAATGTAATGTAATAAACATTTAATTTCTATCAAACTTTTTTTATTTATTTTAAAGTTCCATAAAAATTCATCATGTTCAACATGAACAACCACCTTTATTTCCCTCATTTCTATTATCTCTCTTTTAGTTACTCCATCTCTCATGCTCTCATTCTACATCTCTCATACTTTCTCCTGACATCTATGTTTCTTCTATTTTCTTCCATATCTCTTTCCCCATATTCATTATCTCTTTTGTAGTTTCTCCATCTCCCATGCTCTCTCTACATTTCTATATAAACACATTTGTAGATTTTTTTTAATTTTTAATTTTTAAATTTTTATTTTTTCAATAAATTAATGCAAGAAAAAGTAATTAAATTGAATTTAGATTTATTAAAAAATGATGCATTATAAATCTAGAAAAATAATATTATATATCTAAAATATTGTAAATTAATTTAATGTATATTTTATACATATATAAATTGTAATATCTAAATATTAATTTATATAATTTCCTATAGATGTAACCTTGCATCTTGCATCTCTTTCTGATGCAAGTGCTAGTTTTTTAAAACACTGGAGAAATTCTAAACTCATGTGGGGTCGATAGAATAAATGTTTAGTTGTACTACTTTTCTAAATTTTTGTACGTTTCCTCTGCTTGTGCCCTCTTCTCAGACAAGCACAATTAATTTTGGGCAATAGAGCACATGGATGAGGCTAAATATAAAAAAATTCTACTTCTAAACATAAAACTAAACTAAATTTAATGTCAACGCATATTGTGTTTTTCAAACTGAATGATTAGTGTTCTCCCAACAAACAATCTAATTTAATATTAATATCAAGTCACCACTTAGATTTGTCAACATTTTATATATGAGTATGTCACAGGGGTTTTAAATTGCAAACTTAAAATTCAATCCTTCTAGTTTAATTAAAACACGCTTCCATTATAAAGTACAACCTGTTCCGTAATCTGAGCATGAGTAGTGAATTAATTGAAATCAGTTCAAATAATAAATTAAATAAATCATTAGGTTTTAACATTATTATGTAATTTACTTTTTCTTCATTCAATGTAAAAATAAAATTAACAATGGATATTTGAGTTTAAATTTTTAATAGATATGTTATACATTTAAATGTATAATTGTTTAGTGTTCTGTATACACTAAAAAATGGCTTCATTAATTAATTAAATATTTATTATTTAATTGATATTGACTTAATAAATTAATTAAATATTTATTATTTAATTAATAATTATTTCCTCTACTTATTAAATAGATTATTCAATTTATTTAGTAAATTCACTATAGTCTATTCCTCTATCCTAAGTCTTCTAATTAGTCTTATTAAAGTGATTTAATTAAATATACAATCACCTAAATATGACTAAGTCTCCTAGTCCACTTCATCCACCCAGTCACTTGACACATCACTTTGGCTAAAATAAATAATTATTATTAATTATTTATTGATAATTATCCTCACCCACACATGTCCTATTCTTAAGGGCTATGTGGCCTCATGGGACTTGGTCTCATGACCACATGTCCTCTCTTAAACCAAGTCAAGAGACATGCCCTATTCCTAAGGGGCTTCTTAAGCCACCTCTAAGGGTCAAAGGTAACTCATGGGACACTTGTAACATCTCATCTAATAACATCTCTGACTCCCTGATTCTCTCTATGGCCGCATCCCACTCATGTCTCAGCACTCCCATCTGGCTCTCCAGTCTCTCTATCCATCTCTCCAGTCTAGGGACATGGTCTGCCTGCACCTATGTCATTGCTAGTTAGACTAGCAATGAGTCAATATCTGGATCCTCCTCCTCCACAACATCTCTCTATAAATAGGGATCCTGTCCCCCGATGTCCATCCCTGTTGGCTCCTCCTGAGCATCTACATCCGGCATTTGTACATCCTGCTCATCCTTGTGGATCTGTCCACCCTATACCACTCCGCCCTAGGCTAATAAAATATATGCATCGTCCTGTCCCTGCCCTGCCTATATCGACACTTGTACCTGTACAGTTGGTCCCTGTACTAGGGCAGCTGGTATTTGTACCTATACTACTGGTACCTGTGGTGGAGCTCCTGCCACTGGCTGTGCTGGAGGCTGTCTCCATCCCTGTCTAGCCGGAGGTGGCATCAAACCCATCTGTCTCACACTGCCGCCTCTCATCTAAGGTCCAGCTCTATCACCTCTCCCTTCATCTCCTCCATCACCGTCACCTCCACCTCCTCTCCCTCATCCTCTCCTATCTCGTCCTCGGCATCTCCCATGGCATCTCTCTACTGGATCTCTCTCTGGTGGCCTCACTGCTGGATCTGTCAAGTGTGGTATGGGAAAATCTCTAGGTACTGCTCTAGATCAGCAGTCATCCCTGGGTCAATGACCCCCTGTCTCATCATCCATGCCTGAAATGGCATGTCACAAAACTCTTGTCTGGCTACGTCAAAAGAAACCGTGGGCCCCCAGTCACGCCTCTCCTAATGTGTCTGAGCAAACTCTGTGACTCCCTGTGGCATGCCCTGGATCCTGCCAAACTAACGCAGAACCCAACTGACCAACTGTCTCTTAATAATGTAGGGCATCTGCCTTATCAACCATCGTGACTCAAAACAAAAACCCAGTTGTCGCTCATCATCCTAGGGCTCACACCCTAGGTAAGGTTTCCATGTGACTGTGTCTAGTGTATAAAAATATACCGCCACAACTCTAAGTGTCCCAGTTTTGCTTGAGACAAAACTGATGAATATAAATGAATATACAGTTGTCCTACACCACAGAATCTAATCACTACTAGTCGCGTAACTGCAATATGCTCCCATGCCCATACATGGAGCAATGTAACACCTGTTGATAATGATGCACCCCTATGGTAAACCACCTAATGAAGATCATGGTACAAATGGGCTAAAAGGAAGACACCCCAAGTGAATTAGGTCCCGTCGTCCATCATCCACTGCAATGTACGGCCCCAACCAACTACAAATCTGTGTGACCTATGATCAAGGCATACAAATCTCCCAATCGCTCTTGCTAGAACCACTGGTAGAGGCTCATATAAATCAACCATATCCTCCCACCTAATCTCCCCCTCCTCAATATCATCATCATCAAATATTGCTCTACACTTCGTCACTCCACCATGACGATCATAGTGTACCAGCTCACCTGTGATAGGAAGCCGAAGGATGCGATATACATCCTCTAGTGTAACTGTGATCTCCCCTATCGAAAGATGAAAGGTACTCATCTCCAAGTGCCATCTCTCTACTAACGCAGTCATCATACTCATATTCGCCCGAATCTCAGGCATGTAGATCACATGGTACAAACTCGATGCTTCGATCAAGACTCTGTCAGTCTCTGACAGCGTCGGTCTCAAGTTTTGAGTGACGGGATATCTCTCCCATGACATCAGAATATCGGTAATATCCTCCTATCCAAGTCAAAAAAAATCAAGCTATCAGATTTTGATAAACTGATCTAAACATCTATCTATCTTATTATATCAACTACAAACATGTTTTATCACGTGTTTCAACTGATAATTTTATCAACTATCTAACAATCAAGACTGGTTAACTAGCGACCATGCTACGATGTTGCCTATCTTGACCAAATCGATCAAATTTAACTGCCGATAGATCAAATCGGCTTATCAACATCAAGTTTGACCTAATTGACTATCTAATTTGACCAAATTCTACCATCCAAAACAAATGCGCAGCATAGAAACATGCATGTGCAGCAACCCCTAACATTTGTGCAGATTTAAACATTTGCGCAATTTTCTTCCACCTTTGCGCAACTTTTCTGGACAAATGCACAGATTTCATTCATGTTTGTGTAGCCTAATTCTTAATTCTACACATATGTGCAATTCTACAACACATATGCACAGAAAATCTAGTGTGCTACGCAAACATGGAAAATTGTTGTGCATATGTGCGCCGCAACTATGCATTTGTTTTCTGCACTTGAAAAAGAAAAAATTCAAAATTTTCCTACCATTAAATCTAACCTAAAACATGCTACAAATCCTACTCTAACCTACCAAATATTACAAATTCAAAAAGAAGATTGAATCACCTACCGGCTCTCCCAAATCGGGTGATCACTGGAAGCATCTAGCCCTCTCGAAGCGATGATCTAACAACGGGAATGGCATCCTAGCGGCTCTGCTCTTCTCTCTCTCACGCTTTGATCTCCAAATGACAAGTGTGCATAATGAGCCTATTGTGGACCCCTTAGCCCTATTTATAGCTTGTGGACCTGATGTGCTTGGTGTGTGGACCCTATCTCCCATTTTTCTTCTGTTTCACCCCATTTTCACCAATCTTTTCTCCTGTCTCTTTCGTGAGATTGATTATCTCACTCGACAAATAAAAAAATAAAAAAAACACAATAAAATTCAACTAATCTTTTTTGTCAATCAATCTCTCAAGGGGGCATGCATAGGTCATCTGAGACATTGTCTGGGGCAGGGGCAAAATGCTTGAAATTTTCTTTGAAACAATGTGACACACACATTATTTCAAAGAGGGGCAAAATGTATACACTAAAAAATGGCTTCATTAATTAATTAAATATTTATTATTTAATTGATATTGACTTAATAAATTAATTAAATATTTATTATTTAATTAATAATTATTTCCCCTATTTATTAAATAGATTATTCAATTTATTTAGTAAATTCACTATAGTCTATTCCTCTATCCTAAGTCTTCTAATTAGTCTTATTAAAGTGATTTAATTAAATATACAATCACCTAAATATGACTAAGTCCCCTAGTCCACTTCATCTACCCAGTCACTTGACACATCGCTTTGGCTAAAATAAATAATTATTATTAATTATTTATTGATAATTATCCTCACCCACACATGTCCTATTCTTAAGGGCTATGTGGCCTCATGGGACTTGGTCTCATGACCACATGTCCTCTCTTAAACCAAGTCAAGAGACATGCCCTATTCCTAAGAGGCTTCTTAAGCCACCTCTAAGGGTCAAAGGTGACTCATGGGACACTTGTACAAAGAGTCCTCGTGAGGAAAAGGTCTCTCCCTCTTTCTCTCTTTGGTCTTTGTGAGACACTTGACATGTGCCTTTCCCTTCCACCTTATTCTCCTCCATGTCAATGTGAGAGGAACATCATTCCTATTCTTCCTCTCACATTCCAACTACATCCCCCTTTCTCTCAACTCCTTCAACCAAGTCAATCCTAGCCCTAGGATCTTCCACCTTTCATTCTCCACCGTAGGATTGTGCCACCTAGGCCTAGATCCTCCAAAACTCTATAAAAGGAGCCTCATTTCCCCTTTGTGAGCTAATAGGTAATTTGCAATCAAGCATTCAAGCATTCTAAGAGCAATCAAGCATCCATATTATCATCATTCCATTTTGCATTCCATCCATTAGTTGCATAATCAAGCTTTGAGTTATTTTGCATTCATCATCAAATCTCCACACTTTGGTGGCATCTTGGGAAAAAGGCTTCATTTGGAAATCTGAGAGCTCAACATCCTCAAGAAATCAAGGCTAGGAGGGCAATGGAGACAAGCTACATGGTAGGTGAAGGTAAAATGCTATTTTAGCTTCATTTTGATTGTATTCTTCATTGTTGTTTGTTAATTAGTTTGATTTATTAATCTTAAAATAGTTAATTTATCATTTAGTTTAGTATTCACCTAATTTTGCATACATGTTCAAGTTAAATAATCTATTATTATTTAATTAAAAGAATATGAGGTGAATAATTGGGCATACAATGGAATTCTGATCATAAATTTTATTGGTTCATTATTGAATCTAATTTCAATGCTTATTTAAATCTCATCAAACTTGACCCACCCCTTATGCTCATTTCCTATCCTCACTTTTATTAGCGGCATCTAGACCTAAATGCTTTCATAATATTATGCACATAATTTGATTAAATTACGACATCCAATCCAAAAGAGATACCCCTAACTCATGAGATCTAAGTTGAAGGACTCTCCTAAGTTGTGACATTTAAAATGGAGGTCTCCCTAATAATGCATATAGAAATTAGGTAAACTAACACATGCAATTCCAAAATATTCAAGTTAAAGGTATACCCTACACTATAATGAACATAGTGGTATGGCATCTAAACTTGATGACTCCCTAATAGTGTGGGTGGGTGTGTGTAATAAAACACATAGATTACCTAGGAGTCATCAAGCTTAGATGCCATATACCATCATCTTTCTCTAAGTGTAAGGGTATCTCTTCTTATTTGAATATTTTAGAATTGGATGTGGTAGTTTATCTAAGATATTTTAAATGTCATGTATTAGGTATATTTTCTTCAAATTAGATATATTAGTTTAGCCAATTTATATACTATTATGTGTATGTATGTCTATGTTCATGTGTATGTATTTGTGTACATGTATGTATATAAACATGTACATGTGTGTGTGTGTGTGCGCACATGTAAATATGCATACACACATAGAGAGAAACTTATTGTTAAAGTATCTTGGGTAAATTGATAATCAACATTAACCAAAAAAATGTTTGTGTTTTCTTTCTTTATATGGATTTTTATGTGTGAATGAAGATATTATCTACTTGTATATCAAATTCAAATTCAAATATAAATTAGTTTCCCTCTCAAGAAAGGTATTCTATATGTGTGGTATAGTTCACTTTGCTTACAAGTTTTATTCAAGCAATATGAGTGTATAGATGGAAAATTTTGAGAAGTTGAGGACAAGTTGGAAATCACTTAAGGAGGAGTTTAAAATGCACAAATAACCTTGGTCTTACACCTTTGAATGCTCAATCAATGTACTCAACTAGGAAGAGTTCAAATTTTAAAAGAGAAGCTTGCATTCGATTTGAAGAATGTATCCCATAATTCCTAATGTTTAAGAGCCCTTCTTTGAAGTAATGCATGTCTATTTGAATACTTTCAAAAGTTGACATTTCATTTATAAGCTACTCATTTTGACTTCTAAATTAGTTTTTGGAATTAGAATTTGAATTCATGAAGAATGAAGTTCTTTAAGACCTTCAATTACAAAAAAAATGAACTCACTCAACTACGTAGATCAAAAGTTATGACCATAAGCACCTAAAATGCAGTCCGTCATTTTTAATTTCTATACACTAGGATTGTATTGAAAATTCATTTCCAATGTTAATTAAATGTGCAAATTTTTATTTAATTGACTCATTCGATCATTCTTCTAACATTTAGTAAATATTTTTTTGACTATTTAATGAACTAGTCTAAGATTTCCACCATAGAGATAATTATTTCATTTAAAATGTGTGTGTGTGTGTGTGTGTGTGTGTGTGAGAGAGAGAGAGAGAGAGAGAGAGCATTTCCAAACCTAATATGGACAATTTATGAGGGGCTATTGCATACATTATTGCTAATTGTGCTAGCTGCCCTAAATAAAAATCAGAACTAGGGTTTCTATGTTGGTGTTTCCATATCTATTGCTATTATCATATTTATCGAACAATTCATTATCCAATTCTATTTTCATATATGGTTAAATTCAACATATAAGGGTTTCAAATAACTAGTGGCGACTAACAGTTTCACTGTCTATAAAATATCAGTTAGACATTATCAGTAGTCATATTTGACACACACAATTCATATCTCAGTATTTAGTATTTTCCATTTTATCATTGTACTAATTTGCTAACATTTCATTTGAAAAATAAATCTTATACATCTTTTCATAACTAATTTTTCAAATATTATATGTTTAGAGTACTGCTCCTACCCACCTCCCCCTCTATGACCCCTACCATCTCCGAACTTAAGCTCTTTGTTGCCATCTCCAAACCCATGCCACCATGCCCAATGGGAGGTGGAACACTGGTTTTATTGCTTTTGACCTTATCCAATTGAAAGTATTACTAGATGCTTGAAAAAGTACGTAACTTGACCAAAATGCTCATACATTCTCTCAATCTATCCTCCAACTCATCCAACTTCTTTCTAGATGCTTGCTACTGTCCATAACTATCCTTCATTTCCTCTAAATTGTCATGACTACCTCAAACATACTTATACGAAATGCTGGTTTTAAATGACTAATTAACCTAAGGACGTGTGAGACATCTCAGGGCTTGATATTGACACATGCTCTGTATCCTTCTCTGATCTCCTAGTGCCCACTGGCACTTTAGATAACATGAAAATGTAGAGTACTAGTATCCATGACGTGTCAACCCTTACCATTACTGCCCATGCATCCTCTCTTGAATGTCTTCTTGAGTGCTAAAACTACTATAGATGCTCTATGTGCCCTTGATCATTGTGCATCACAACTGAGAATCAAATTGAAAATATTGTTACAGTAAAAATGGCCTTCAAAATTCCTCTTTCCTGTGCACTGTGAACATTCAAACTGCATATCTTTTACCATATGACTTGTAACTGAGATGCATAGATGTTTGGACTGTCATGTCTATATGCTCTTCTATCCTTGACTGTCCTCGCATTAAACTGTCAATAGGTCTGCCAACTTGCTCTTTGCCGTCACCGTTGCCTTTATCACAACATCAAATTGTGCCCCTTTAAGAGAGAAAACACTTATCTTGATTGTTATTTTGTTCATATTGATAAACATTCTTCAAACTTCCTTTAGGTTTGAGTCTGTCATCTTTCACACCTCTAGGGCATTGAAAACAAAGAAATATTAGGGAATAAAAACCCTATCAATTTCCATAAAGACTCTGCAAACTCTTTAATACCCTATCATTTAGCCTCGCATACTGTGCCTTGTTTACATCATGCTCTTCTCACCATCATGTCAATGTCACAAGTAGATAGAAATTGTCGACTTCAAAGCCATTCCAAACTTACTTCTTCATCCATGATATCTTTAGTCTTCTAACTCTGCTCACTGTGATCAGAGTCTTCATTGTAATTGCATGATTATCTTGATAGTCCTGAATGCCTTGCATTCCTAAAAACTATCCTATTTCTGCCGTAAATCGACTGTATGATCATAATTCTTTTCTTATTGATTGTCATGTTTTATGACTGTTCCATTGTTTCATGTCCAATGTCTAACTAGAGGATTGGCATTGAATGCTATCCTCATTTTTCTTCTTTCCCCTTTCACTGTGAAATTTGCAGCTACAGCTGCATAGATCAACTAGAAGGAAAAGAAAAGAAGATTTTGCAGAGTATACAGAGAAATAACAGAACAGAGCAGCTGATAAGAAAAGCAGAGCATTGCAATCAAATTTCTATTATATTAAAATTGCTTTACACAGCAGGGATGATTTTATATCATCATAGTTACAAATCTCAAGAGCCATTTTTGCTTACACAGCAGTAAATTTTGGGAATTGACTGAAGCATTATCAATCTGATTGACAGTCAACTGAAAGTTGCAACTATGGATCAGCCTCTGTTAAAAACCTAAGATTGAGCATAAAAAAAAGGATTTAATCAGCTACAGTTTGGGCAGAACCAAAGTCTACGAATGGTGAACTGAATGTTAAACTGAAGGTTGAATTAACTACAACACCTCCCCTTAATTCTAACTAAAGAGAAAAGAAAGCCTAAGGAGAGAAAGAGGAAAGAGGGAAAACCCAGTGGGAACAAAACCCCCCCTCAAAAACAACAAGAGAAGAACTGAAAATCCTTTGTGACAAGAAAACTTTGGACATCTGTCAAAAAATAACCGCCATAGTGCTGAATGAAGAGATTTCTCGGAAACCAAAAAGAAGATCAGGATCAATCTGCATGAGTGCCCCCAACGACACTACTCGAACAATGAGCAGATGACAAACTAAGACAAAACATCTGTCAATCGAAGATACAAAGGACAATAATCTACATAGCTCCCTCAAGTGAAGAATAGATGGAAAACAAAGGCAAAACATCTACCAGTCAAGGATGCAGATGACACATAAATTTGTACGAATGACTCCAACGACACTACTCAACCATGCAAGAACAATTTGCTAGTTGAAAATACAGGTGTCAAATGTCAAAAAAGAAAACTGATCAAATATGGAACCAAAGAAGCATTAGCACAAAGAGGCATGACAGGTCCATAGAAACCAATGTCACTAAAGAGGAAATGAAGGCAAGGCCCATGCAGTAAGAGCATGACCTTGGCTTGTCTGTGATGAAGAAGACTCAAGGGCTGAAATTTGATGCTGCTGCATAGCCTTCTCTAAAGCCTTTAGTCTCATCCAACATCTGTTGACTACATGTCCCACCTTACCACAAAAACTGCAAGGCTCACCCGGCTTCTTATTTGTCTTGGAGTGTGGATTGGATTCTGAATTCTTCTCACTCGTATGCACAACAAGAGCGTGAGATTTGGAACTTTTTAAAGTACCCATCTTTATGAGCTTATCTTGCTCATGTATCAAAGACTCAATGAAAGCATCAAGAGTAGGCATCTTCCAACTAATTCCCGTTGTAAGCCTAATTGTGTGAAACACCATATTGTGGGCCCAATTTTGACAAAATAGAAAGGATCAATTTGCTTTCATGCACGGATTTGTCAATTCCACATTCTTTCAACTGAAGTAATGAAGCCTTGAACTTTGTGAAGAAGTCTTGAATATTCTCAAAACTACTCGGATCTAATGAGTTGAGCTCATTTTCAAGGATGTGACCCCGCATCTCATCTTGCTTCCCAAAAAGACCCTCCAACATAGTCCAAACCTGGTTTGGAGTTGTGCATGCTTCGACATGAAACAACAATTCTGGAGAGATGGATAAGCATAGTAGACCAAAGGATTCATCGATGCGGTTGAAGTATTTAGACTTCTCAACTGCTGAATTGGGTTCAACCTCTTTTGCCATGACTATTCGATACAAGCCTTTACTTCTAAGCTGAAGTAAAATCTTTGGCTTCCATTCAAAATAGTTGTATGGCGTGAGAAGAGCAGAGGCTGAAAACTCCATTCCCTGCAACCGATCTGATCTTTAGAACCTGCAAAAAAAAAAAAACTTACATCTCCTTCCTAGAACCTAAGCTCTAATACCATGTAAAATTTGCAGCTACAGCTGCATAGATCAACTAGAAGGAAAAGAAAAAAAGATTTTGCAGAGTATACAGAGAAATAACAGAACAGAGCAGCTGATAAGAAAAGCAGAGCATTGCAATCAAATTTCTATTATATTAAAATTGCTTTACACAGCAGGGATGATTTTATATCATCATAGTTACAAATCTCAAGAGCCATTTTGGCTTAGGCAGCAGTAAATTTTGGGAATTGACTAAAGCATTATCAATCTGATTGACAGTCAACTGAAAGTTGCAACTATGGATCAGCCTCTGTTAAAAACCTAAGATTGAGCATAAAAAAAGGGATTTAAACAGCTACAGTTTGGGCAGAACCAAAGTCTACGACTGGTGAACTGAATGTTAAACTGAAGGTTGAATTAACTACAACATTCACATGGTGATTATCCACTGTCAATGTTGGATCATTGGCTACTCGGTTGACCTTACTGTATGCTCTTCACAATGTCGACTACTCTTTAATCTGTCTCTTGGATTATCTCATTTAATCCTGATGTGGTCATCAGATTATCTAGACTGTCCTTATATCTATGAAGTGACCTTATCTTGAACAATCCATGGGACTATCGCCCATCTCTTTAAACCGTTACTATGTCATGTCCTAGACTACCATTAGCTCCATGGTTCTAGACTGTCTTTTGTTCACGAGAACTCTTTATCACCTGAGGGTTTTGAATGGTATTGTGTACTTTATTCTTCCATTTGGACTATTTTTCTCCAATTCTCCACTCACCCATTTTCTTTCTGATCTGTCTTCTTGCATGATCGCTGCAAAGTGAAATAGCATCACCTGAAACTTGCATGATCTCTTTTGACCGTGCTTGTTATATCTATCATGATTCTCATGGACTGTTAACAATTTTGATCTCTGCTCTTTATCCTTGATTATGATCATGCCTTCTAATTGTTGTCTTGTGACTGTCATACCTTTTGCGACTATCTTATTTGGTCAGCATGCATTCTTGGTACGGATATTATCCTATTATGATGATTGTGTCTCCAATCTTGACTTTCATGGGCTTATCATGATAGACCTACTCATGGTATTCTCCTCTGAATCTTTTAACCGTTTATTGGTCTCTCTAGCAATCTCATGGCCACTATTCTCTATGAGAAAATTATCCATATTATCATGCATAAAACTATCATTTTGCATGTTATTCCATTTGATCCTCATGGCACCTTTCTTGCTATTATGAATTCTTTTAAATGATCATTGTAGATTCTCCATTGACAACTTGGGGATTTTCTCCATCAAAGATATGCCCACTTCTAATCTTTCACAAACACAACTCAACGATGATTCTCTTCTGAGACTCATTAGGTTCTTCACAGAAAAGAAACGGTTACACTAATCTAACAATAATGTACAAACTTGCATGTCCACTTCAAGTGTTATCTAAATGCCACTCTTTGCTAGGAAATGTGTGTTCTGCACCTTGTAGAACATTGGAAACATAGTATGATCTTTGTATCCTCGGGTGAAAGCTCTATGGTACATGTTTGCTACATTTGTTGAGTTATTCAAATGTATTTTCTCTTTTACTATTATAATTAAATTGAATTGGAAATATAAACTAATTTTAATAGTCCCAAAATAAAAGGAGAAGATCTCATATCAAAAGAGAGTTTGATACGATGAAATTTCTCTATTATTGATGTGTGAACTTGGGGCCTTTGATTCTGGAAAGGAATAGATAGGTAAGCTCACTATGAATGAACCATTGAAGTCTAGATGTAAATCAAGGTCTTGACCCTAAGATCTAGGAGCTTACCATGTTTGTACAAGTACATTAGGCTGTGGCATAGAGTTTTACTAGATCTGCGATGGGTGAGACTATAAAGCCAACACTTTTAAATTAGATCGGAATTGTTAAGTCAATTAAAACAACTCTTACAATATAACTAAAAATAATTAAAATTTAATAGTGAGTGAAATGGTTATTATAAAACAAGCATAAAAATTTGACATATGTAATATGTTTGCATTTTTTCAACCCATCTTTGTAATTTATCTTTAATATGAAATTCGATAAATATTAAATTATATTTAGACAATCTTTACAATATTTTTTTTAATTAAATTTAAATATTGTTTTTAACTTTTTGATAAGACATTGTTCCCCTTTATACAAGAGCATAGGCCACCAAGGTCTTCAAAGGAGGCTAGAAATAAAACAATAAATAGCAAGATGGGGCAACTTGTATATTTTGAACACACTGAATTTATATCAAAGAACTTTGCAGTTCTGTAAGGAATTTCAGTTGCACTAATTCCTTCAAACAATTTTCACAATATTTGCATTACCGATAACTACAAGATTACTTTAATTTATAAACTGCATTTATTTATTCAAACAGATAGTGGTGTCTCACTGAGCAGTGAGCTGATTTACAAGTCTACAATTACAATTTTTCTCTTCTATATGAAATTTTGAGAGGAAGCAAATGTTTGGCCAAATTGCCAATTGGAAGGAGCCACATCGGATATGGTGAGAATTCTTCCTTTACTGTCCATCACTCTGAATGACAAACTCTGTCCATTCAGATAAGAATTACTCTGCCAATTGGCTCCCCAATTTCTACTCATTTGTTGCCATCCAGTATTTGACCCTTTTATCCATACTGCGGTGATATCTCCTCTTCCACCCACATTGCTTATCAGCACTAGCTCAAAGTAGTCTATCCCATTTATGCCAAAACGTATTCCACCACTTTTCTTGCAAGGAGTCCTGCAATTCAATTCAACATATTACATCTATAGGATTCTAATAATGTATAATTCACTATTTTCTACAAACAAGAAGAACATTTGCATACCTCCTATATAGAACTGGTACAATTCCAGCTTTGTATATGGCAATCTGCAAGAAGGCAGGTTGTGACATGTCAAAATGTTGGAGAGGCAAATTACACCATCCTCCATTGTCATTTGGCAGTGCATTATTTGGCGGGCAGAAGTTAGTAGCAGTGATTATAATGGAATTGCCAGCCAGACACCATTGAGGAACTTTTGTGGCATCACACTGTATTTCATAGCAAGCTCCACACAATGCCCCATTGTTAAACAGAGCACTGCTTAGAGCTGCAGTATTTGTCCCATACCCAAAAGTGTACAGATTACCATATCCACAAGCACCTCCTGCAACAAAAAAAACCATTCAAATTAAATTCAGGCAATCTCACATACTATAAAATAAGACTAAGGCTCTGCCATGAATTAGTAACAGTTGAATGGAAACTGACCCATGGTTCCAGAGGTATCAGCCCCACCATAAAATGTAGCATGGGCTGCAGTCCAACCCTGAACTAGTACCGCTCTTACAACAAGAGATACTAATGTACATATCACCATCAAATTCTTCATCATTGCTATTCTTGTCAGTTGTCACCGGCTTATAAAGCTCAACAAACTGAAACAACTGATGAATTCTTCCACTCACATCCTCCTATATATAAAGACATTTCAGTTATTCTGATCAATTTAACCCTGATATTAAATAGGATAAAATTATGAGAAACTCAGTGTATAAGTTCTTAGAGGTATAAAATTCAAAATTCATTGGTTTTGGAGCATACAAAATATTTTTTTAGCTAACCCGCCACCCCTCAAAAAGTCTCTGTCTACACTATGGATGAGTAGATCAGGCTATTCAGTTTCATTAAGACAAGGGCAAAATATGAGAAAACAAATTATTCCCATAGTAACAAAGTCAGTGCATAAGTTCTTAGAGGTACAAAATTTATTGGTTTTAGAGCCAACTGGCTACAATTTTGTATAATATACTTTTCCTCCCTCCAAAAGTCTGTGTCTACACCATTAATAAGTAGTTCAAGCTATTCAATCTCCACAAGAAAAGCTCCATAAATGCCTTATCAATTGCAGTGTTTTAATAATTATTTATCTCTAGATTTTAATTTTTAGCATTGTGGGCACATATGATGGCTAATTTGATGCCATTAGAATGTTTCAATGCTTACAAGGATTTTTTTAAAACACTAGAGAAGTTCTAAAATCATGTGAGGTGGATAGGATAATATTTTTAGTAGGATAAATTTTGGTACGTTTCCTCTGCTTGTGCCCTGTTTTCAGCCCAGCACAAATAGTTTTGGGTAATAGAGCACATGGATGATGCTCTTGCCGACGGTTGAGAAATCTTAAGGTATAGTTAGTAAATATAAAAACTCTCTAGTTCTACATATAAAACTGAACCAATTCTAATGTCAACGTACATTGTGCTTTTCAAATTGAATGATTACTTCTGATCCTCGCAATAAGGGTTGTCTGAAATTTAAGATTAGTATGCAAGGCACCGCTCAGATTTGTCAACATTTTATATTTTACTATATTGTAAGGATTTCAAATTGCAAACTTAAGGTTCAATCCTTTTAGCTGTATTAAAATACGTTTCCATTCTAAAGTATAGCCTGTTCAATAATCTGTACATGAATTAGTATCGAGTTTATTGCAATGAGTTCACGTGGCAGATTATGAAGTTTTAATAATAGAGAGTTGTGTTTGAATTTCTGATATACATAGTAAGGGAGACGAGTGCAGTCCCAAATCTAATATGTTAGTGGATACGTTTGGGTTCTGTATTTGTGCATCTGGCCGTCAATATGTGGCAGCTAAAAATTCTAAAAGTAAAAAATTCAAAAACTCAGATTTTTCACACATATAGATAATAGTCCACAAAATGTACTACTAACGGTGAATATATGATTTATATATATGCCTAGTCATAAACAAAAAGATATATGTCTTCTCCCAAATTCAACTTGTCCAAAGTACTCTACGTGCGGTCTAGTGGGCCGTTCACAACAAAATCATAGTGAACACTGATTTTAAATAAAGTCGAATCCAAAAGATAACATGTCAACTCAGCTGATGTACATGAGGCTCGCCAGCTAAGGCATAACCCAGTTTAAAAACCAAAGATTGTCACACTGATAATTACAGACCCAAAACAAGTTGCATATTGGCCATGGAATGTAATCAATAAAACCGCTACTGCCTACTAACAAGTGACCACCCTAAAAGCATTGACATGACCATCTCCTATCGATCCAGCCACATTGTTGCTTCATTCCACCTCAAGTGCACACCTTGTGGTCATTTCAGCATTAAACCACCTCCATTGACCAATAATTTTTTTGGAAGGCCACCAATTCACATTCAAATGCCATCAAATTTGAGTTTAAAGCAATCAAATGATTTCTTGTTGGCCTGGCAATGGACCTAGTGTTGGCCACACGTCCCACTGTATCAACCATGCATGCCCACAAGTTATGCCTAGGTCTATCAGCACCAAGAATCCATCTAGAGTGACAATTCTTTGTTTTCCTCTACAATGAAAGTTGTTTAAGGATCTTTATTAATGAATATAATCTTGTGAACTAAGAATAGAATTTATATTGCTTTCAGCTCACCATGATAGCTTTGTGAATGTTTTTTATTGCTATGTTATTTCTTTGTGTTTGGGGTCAGGGTCTCATCCTTTTCCAGTGGGTTTATATATATATATATATATATATATATATATATATATATATATATATATATATATAGGATGGCTTCATTGATCTCTGTACTTGATCATCTTCATGGTTTCAATGAAGTTCCATTAAGAGATGATCATTGATAACATATTTTAACTTTTTGTTCGAAGAATTTATCATAATCTACCTTTTTTTTTAACATAAATAGTTACCTTACTACAAAAAGTAGTGAACTACTATAGCCATAGGGCTTTTAGATTGCCCTTAAGTAATATTGTAAGAATTTGCCTAAGGCAAAAAATGAAAATGTCGAGATCTAGAAGCTCAATAGATAACACAAAGGAAAGAGACAAAATGATATGATCAATTGATTGATTTAATAATGATCAAAATAATAATAGATACACAATTGATCAAATACTAAGTACATGTGTCGGAATATATAGGCAATGCATGATAACTAGGAGTGATGCAAGAGATAATCTATCAATTACACAAGGTAAAAGCACATGTTCACGAAAGGTGGGTCATCTTCCGTTGTACAATGAAGTATGTGCAACAATGAGAGGATGATAATGTGATAAGAGCACCAAAGGTTGATTTCACACATAAAGTGGAATGAGATAACAAGTAACTCCACCTCAAGCGGATTTCTCCTACACCATGTGTTAAAATGAAATGCAAACTCCTATGTGTCTACATGACAACTAATATGTAGATGCATTATCCTAAGTAAACTTAAGTAAGGTGTACTTAGTGAATATTTAATTACGCCAACATCCCCCTTAAGTGCAACTTAGGGTAACACACTTAAGCTCAAAATGCTAGATGACAATGCAAGATGAGTACTAGCTACTAGGTCATCTTAGGTACCCATGTGATGGGCCAAATTAATGGCATATTTTATGATGCTTTTTTT
This sequence comes from Chamaecyparis obtusa, assembly GCA_027943335.1. Taxonomy (NCBI): domain Eukaryota; kingdom Viridiplantae; phylum Streptophyta; class Pinopsida; order Cupressales; family Cupressaceae; genus Chamaecyparis; species Chamaecyparis obtusa. The sequence continues at coordinate 529,990 of BSBK01002804.1, forward strand.
ATAGTTCAGTAGGGTATTTTTGTATAGTTTTATGCAGACTTTGATGGTATTATATGTATAACTTTTATATTTATAAGTGCATGAACAATACTTTAATACTTTATGGATCAGCAGGATATGTGGTATAAGTTGGAACTTATGGATATGATATGACAAATGAATTAGTAAAAATACATGTGTGTTATTTAATGTTCATCTCTCCTAAGTTGTTTAGGGTTAGGATTCCTATAGCCACATATCATGCAAGAGTTAGTTAATGAGATAATATCTTTTATGAGTTAATGATGTAAATATATGTTTTGAGTTTGGCATGTGTTACTAACTCCATGTAGGAACAAGCAACGACGTATTCATTGAGAAACATGGTGGAATTGACAAGATCAACCCTAGAGCCAAAAAATAAAGGCATAACCGCACATCATTCTTCTTTGGAGTGGTCAAACGGTTGCCATCATATCTGAGTGTAGATTTAGAAGCACGATTTGCTATATCTATGGAAGACTTGTTCTCAAAAGCTATTAATTTTGTCGTATGACATTATGAATCTTCTTGATCCTCATTGTTGGAGTGATCGTATTTATAGAAGTTAGTTTTTAGTATTTTCTTATAAATAAGTTGTTGACTTAACTTTCAAAGGAGAAGTGAGATAGGAAAGTTATTGTAATCTTGCAACAACAAATAGAGTTCGGTTTTGTTTTACTCCAAGTGTACTTTTCAAAAAAATAAATAGAATGCATATTACAAGTTCCATCTTTTTATCTTGATTCTATACTATTCACTCATCCAAGGGGGCCCACTTGGTGAGTGAATCCCATTGTTAGTTATGATCTATTTCATGTTTTTATAGAGTCAGAAAGAACTATGTTGTTCCTACAGCCATTGGTAGAAACACTAACAGGTTGTTCCTGCAACTTAGGTAGATAGAGAAATACCTATCTGTGATTATTGCTTTCAGTAGAACAAACTTGTTTCTTTGTCCTAGCTTAGCCTTTCAAGCTTTCAATTATTTTAAATTCCATAGTTTAGACAATTGGCAATTAAGATAGTTTGGATCATATACCTTGCAGACACTATTTCAAGTTTACGTCCCTAGTTGACACTACAAATGAGCTAAATGAGTTAATTAGTTATTGTTTAGGATGTCCAATCTTGAATGAATGAGTGTTATTCTCTAAGTTTCTAAGACATTTATTTGGCCAAGCACCATGTACAATATGTAATAAGAAATCCAATCTCTCATAAAGCGCAGAAAGCGGGAAAACCTCATGGAAAAAACCCTCCCCCAAAAAGATAGATGAAATCAAACAAGATGCATGGATGGATGGAGTAATCAAGACCATCCCTCCTCCCACATTATGACATACATCATGTATATACAAGAAAGTATCCCCCTATATGATGGAAACAAGGAGACGTGATATCCCTCCCATAATGAATAATCTCCTCCAAGGATAGTGTGTGCTTGAAGGAAAAACATAGTTCAATGCCTACAAACAACATTTCTCCCCTTAGGAAGAAGATATACCCAAGTACAAGTGTAAGAAGGATTCTCATTGTGGATAGGAAGAAGAAAGGAGAATCCAAATGAAGTCTCTGAAGTATGCTCATGTGTCTCCATTGCCTTGGTTGATGAAGATGCCACTAACCAATTAGTAACATAGCCAATAGAAGGTGACAAACAAGGAACCAATGGTAACTAATTGTGATAAAACTCCAAAGACAAAGATGCCTCCTTAAAATATGAAGTAGGAAGAGAAGAAAAGTAGCCCTCCCTCAATGTAGAAGGTACACCAATGCTAAATACTCCTCGATCAATGTAGAAACGGATCCAATAAAATTGAATGATGTTCCTCCCCTTAGGAAGAAACAATGTCATTGGTGTATCAATGAATTTTCCCCAATCTCTAGGAAGAATCCTCTAAATGAATGATGCCTCAGGAAATTGAATAGGAATCTCCAACATGAGTATGATCAACCTAAACCATGCAATGTGACATCTCAGTGAAGTTTGAGACTCATGAATGCAAATCTCAAATGTCTTCTGTGAAGATATAGAGACCTCATCCAAATGTTGTATCAAAGGATCCATAATCATGTCAAACTTGTAAGAGGGATCAAGTGCAGAATGAAGATGAGGGATGAAGTGTTCCCTCGTAACAACTAAAGAAGTATCATCCTCATCAAAGAGAGTATGAATGTCATCAATGATGTCTCCCAAATCCTCAATGTGGGACTCTATAGATAAACCTGCAATGTATGCTAAGATGTCATTCCACGGAACTATTTCTGGAAGAGAATAAATTCCTTGTTGCACTGAATCACAAGAACCCATGGCTATAGGAATGCAAGTATCATCATGAGAAACACTAGAAACAATCTCAACTAGAGAAGTAGGAGTTGTCGGTGGAGTCTTTAGATCATCAAGATTCTCAATATCTTTAAGACTTTCAATCTTCCATAAGGTATGATCATCATAGGGAATTTTATCTGCATCATCAAGTGGAATGAGACAATCTGCAACTAGATCTTCTAGGAATGGAGGAACATGTGGGTCTCCAAAGTGTTCCTAAATAACAGTCCAAAAAGTGCATGGGTAGTTAACATGTTCAATAATAGACTTGACTTCAGAATAGAAAGTACCCATGGTATAAGAAGTCAATGCCATGATATCCAAATTCCTTTCCTTTTAAACAAATATTTTATTCTTCAACTTTGGCTTAGGAATAAGTCCATAAAATTTAGGCAAGGTTTTTATCCATCTATAATTTGTGAATGCCCTTTATCTATGATGCATAATTATCCCTAGTAAAAAATATAATTGTAGGATAACTAGTATATTCATTAATTTTACCCATGATGTACATCTCTCATGAAATAAAATGAGATCAAACAATCATTGCACCCCACCACAATGCAATAAATCAAATAACCCTCCCCCCCGTCCCCCACCAAAATAGATATTTTTGGCACTTCATACTTAGTGTGTGTACAATTTCCACTTGCCAAATGGACCAAAGTGGACTTTGGATTTTGATAATTAAAACAGTAAATATGAAGCTATGGAAGACTCAATAAAATAAGACACAAGATCACTAAAGGATCCAAAAAATTACAAGTGTCAAAATAGGCCAAATGTTGAAAGTGATATATTCTCCCAAATAATCTTATAATGTGATAGAAAATATGAACATTTCTCAAAAGATCATGCACTTCCAAAAAAAAAGTACCTAAAAATGAGTTTGTATGAGCTGACACAAAGCCTCTGAAGTTGCACAAATCAAGGATTGGACATGTACAATAACCAAAATCTATAATCTTTGCAAATTCCTTCCACCAAAAATAGAAAATAACAACACCATCGAAACATTTAGGAGATTCTACCCAAAATAATAAAAAAATTACACTGAAAAAAGAGCCCAGATGACCAAGTTAGTGCAAGAGATGCAGATCTCACTTTTGAAGACTGATATAGTGGATATTTGAGCTTGCCCACGGTTCTGTGGAGGATGGAACTCATCTAAGAAGAACTGATGAGCTTACCAGATAAAAATTGTAGCATGGGCTTGGCGTTTTGAGAGCCGATGTGACACCAAATGAATCAATTGTTGCTTCCACCATGTGACTTATGGTCTCATGTTGCAGGGACTTGTGCTCACAATAGTAAGCTCCAATTAAATGAAAAATATTGTCAATGGGTTCTATTTGAGTGCATCATGATAATTGGATCGACTGGCCGATGAGCTGGAGTGGGTTTGGATAGGGAGTGGGGGTGTGGGATTTAATTCCACATACCCTGTGTGGAAAAAAATAACTTATTTTAAAATATCATTATGCTCGATAGATGAAGCAGTTGTGAGACCATTGATTGAATGTTACGTGAGTTTTGTTCTTGTTTTTTGGTTACTTTAAGTGCTCGTCAATCGGTTATTTGATGTGACGTTAATTGCAGGTGTTAATATTGATCTGGGGGTGGCTGGGGTTTAACCACCCACTTTTCTGCCATCTCTATGGATTTTGTTTGACATGCAGATTAAAGACTAGAAAAATAGGCCGATTTGGCCCAAATACCAAATGTTTGCAAAATAAAATAATGACAACAAATAATATGAGATCTAAAAAAATAATTTTGCAACTTTTTTTCTTTAATAAAAAAAATTGAATCGTACCATGAATTTGTAGATCAGGTTGCTCTAGCCTAATTTACAAAAAATGTTTTCCTCAAATTTGACTTTTGTCCAAGGTAGGAAAATTTATAGTCAAAATTCATTGGAACGTCCCCTAAATGCAATGGTGAGGTTTGATCTTTCTCAAGACACTCCCACAAGCTACTGATCCCAGATCTGAATTGTGGCATTCCAAAAGTTAAAGCAAAAACCTCTCCAATGGCTATCCAATGAACACTCCTATGACTCTAATACCATGTAAGAATTTGTCTAAGGTAAAAATTGAAAATGCCAAGATCTAGAAGCTCAATAGATAGCACAAAACAGAGAGACAAAATAAATTGATCAATTGATTGATTGAATAGTGATCAAAATAATAATGGATACATAATTAATCAAATGAAAAATAGATATGCCTGAATATATAGGCAATGCATGATAACTAGGTGTGATGCAAGAGATAACCTGTCAATCACACAAGGTGGAATCGCATGTCCACTAAAGGTGGATCATACTTCATTGTACAAAAAAGTATGTGTGACATGTGCAACAATGAGAGGATGATAATGTGATAAGAGCACTAAAGGTGGATCTCACACATAAAGTGGAATGAGATAACAACTAACTCCACCTCAAGTGGATTTCTCCTAAAACATGTGCTAAAATGAAATGAAAACTCCTATGTGTTTACATGACAACTAATATGTAAAAGTTAATATCCTTTGTAAACTTAAGTAAAGTGTAATTAGTGAATACTTAATTACACCAACAAATATAAATATACCATATGAATATAATGACAAAGAGTCATAAACCTTTAATGAGATATGATATTATACTCCTTACCAGGTGAATTATACATGCTAATTCACCTTAACATGATGTTTATTGAGAAAGTAATAGAACATCTATCAAATCCTTAAAGAAATTCTTATGGTTACAAAGATGACAATAACTATGCAAAATATAAAATATATTTTTAAAATAAATTTCTTGAGTCCACACAATAAACATGAATAATTGCCTTCTTAAACATAAGAATTTGCCAAAATCTAAAATTTGAGCAAGAAAATTTTTCTAGCCTCTTGGGCCCTTGTTATCTATATCTTGACAAGCTCATACATAATAGGGCTTACGATTGGATAATAAATAACTTTGAGGGGCTTGAACATAAATACCTTCACCTAGAGTCATGTTTTAGAAGGCAATATTAATGACATATAACTACAAGAAATGTCAAAAAAATAAAAAATCTTGCATGTATATGTGTCAAAAATCTACACCAATTAACCATTTGTAATGAAGTCACTTTATGAGGTCTTTTGTAGATCAAAATCTTTAATTTACTTTCACTTTTCTATTATGTTTCTACTAGGTCATTTTTGTTCAATTCATTTCTAGGTATCTTGTTCATTTGTATTTCATATCCTTATATATTTATTTTGAGTTTACTTTTACTATTATGTTATATTTATACTCGCATTATTGTTCAATTCATTTCCAGGTATTTTGTTCATTTCTATTTCACATCATTACATCTTTGCAAACTTAACTTACTTTTTTTTCGTATTGCTTCCCTCATGTTCATTTCATTTTCAGTTTTTTGCACCCTTATTGCCTGTTTGACATCCTCCCCATTTGTGTGGATTCCTCTATTTAGGAACTTTCACTTTTCTATTATGTCAACATTATCCTTGATGTTCAATTCATTTTTAGGTTTATATCCTTTCTACTATTTCCTTCTTGTTAATGTGAAGAATAATATTGATGACTATGGATAATTTACATTAAGACCATGATCCAATCCAAACAATGGACATGGACACATCTCAGTACTGACATTAGTAACCTAGACCAACAGTACCAAATTATCAATAATTATGAATATGATAGGGATAACTATTACAAGGCCCATCAAAAACTTATTACTCTAGGTCTTATTTCAACCTACTTTGCAATTGATGCAAATGAAGATATAATAGCATATATTTGTAATTCTTCCCATGCACCCCATAGACATAATCCCCAAACACAATGGGTAGTGGAGATCCTAGATATACATGAATTTGAGCACAACACGAATGGATTGTGATCCATTGTCATCTTATTAACCTTGATTCTTTATTTCTCCATATCCCCATGATGATATTGTCTTCCCCACCACATCTTGTTTCTATTCTAAATTATTTAGGGTCATTCTTGAATCATGGAAGACCAACTATCTAAATAGATATTTCTTAGAAAGATATTTTCTACAACTCAAACAATTATTAGAATCCCTTTCATGGAAATAAACCCTTAAAAGAGTGGTCACCAACCATATCCTAACTTGGGTTTATACTAAGGTTTCTATTAAAACTAAAACTAATCTCTTTTTCTACTACACCTTGTCATGTCTACACTTTAAAAAATCATGTGGAAAGAACCCAGCCCAGATACACATCCTCATCTACTTAACTTGGAAGGTTTCGACCATGAATCACTACCACTCTAATTGACACATTCCTACAAGTGTTGATATTTCTCATCTTACTATTTTTCATACACCTTATAGTCTTAGGAAGTCATACTTCTTCTATTGAAACATCATTTTGATATTACACTATAGCATCCAACAATAAAAAAATGCACACTAGTTTATCATTCAAGCATTGCTATTAGTATTGATTTAGAAGATTCAATCTACAAAATGGAAATGTTTTTTGGTTCTATTTGATTTTGACATAGTGTAAAGTGTACTTCTTTATTTTTATTTTTAATTCTCTGAACAATTTATTTTTAATTTCTAATTACCATATTATTTTTATTGACTATAGATGATGAAGAATTCATATCATTCGAAGAGGTGTGCACCAAAAAATAGAGCGTCAACTAGGATACTTTCCCATACAAGAGGTATCACCTTCCCTTTGGACCATGAGACCCCACCTCCCATTGTTAAAAATATATAACCTACTAAAAGCAATCCACAACATGTTCAAATCAATGAATCACCTCTAATACTAACACATGTTGATACTATAAAAGTGAGAGAACAAAGAGTTATGAATCCATAGAAGTTGTCGTCTACAACTAGCAAAGAAGGGGAACTCAATGATATTAAGGAAAATGACATGTCCATAGGGAAGCATGAAATAAATTGGGTATTCAAACAACCACGATATCAAAATAGTTGCACGTGATCTCACAAGAACCTCCAAGAAAGGTCCCCCAACCATCATCTCTCCTAAACAAGAAGAGAAGAATGTTGAGTGGTGCCAAGAGATGTGTTTAGGGGGTCATCGGATAGAAATTGTGAGCTTGAGGGAAGCTATTTCTTAAATATGTGAGAGTAGACCCAACCCTTTCAAGGATGGCATGCATAGAAAGTCTTTCTCATCATGGTTTAAGGCTTGCCACCTGGATTTTGACACTACAAACAATGGAAGGGCTCAATAAAGATAGGGTAGTCAATCTGAGACCTATTAGTATACATGCTTTCTATGACACTTTGTCAAAACCATATGTTGAAAATTGATATGGACCTTCTCATATATGGAATTATGACAAAATGGATGCGCAAGAAGGAAAAAATAGGGCTATGAGGGTTATTTCTAGAAGAGGAACCTAGAACATTTCATACATCCTTCCAAAGAGCCATGAATGGCTCACCATTCTTTTTTGTGTTAATTCTTTCGATAAATCCATTCCAAGCTTCTACTTGTATAAATGAAAGAAGCAATAGAGAAATGTGAACCGGGTGCTTGCATGGTAGCCCAACCACATGTGTGGATGACTAGGGATATTTTACTTAATTGGAGTCACCACTTTTCTCGCTAAATTTTAGGAATTGTTTCACCAACCAATAGGTGGTTACTCATATTTGATAGGCATGTAAGCCATGTTTCACTGACAACCATCCAAGAAGCATTCATGCTAGGCAATGAAGTACTGACTTTTTTGTCTCTCACTTCTCTTAAACTAAATCCATTAGATGTGAGTGTTTCTTTTTTGTTTAAAGAATACTTAAAATTAGAAGAAAAAAAGTGTGGTTGGAAAAGTTTCCAAATGTTGAAATTAGGAGGGTAGAACTAGTGTAAATAGGCAGAAAGTCTTTGACAAAGTCATTGAATATATCTAACATTGAGGCAAGATTGAAAAGGACTGAGATATGGCCTCTAAATTGTGATGCATTCATGGAGGACATGCAACCCAACAACACATTTCAAATTAATGGTGGAAAATTTGCATGTGTGGTCCAGAACATGCTAATCCTACCTGGTGTTGATATGTCATGTGAAGATGTGGTAGAAAATATGGCTCAAATATGTGGTTCTAATTTGAATTCACAAGTTGACTATGATCAACCAACAAAAACTAAAATAAAAATCCTTGGGATGCCACCCGAGTGAATACAACCATCATGGTTGGAAGAGGAGGCTTTGAATCAAGGTGTGGACTTTTAAGGGAGATAAGAAGGTGGATATTTCACTTTCCTTTTACCACCCATAGCTGCCATGCCCAAAGTTGTGCATTACTATATTGATTGTGAGATATTAGATCGTCCTATAGATGCTAATATGACATAAGAAATGTGTGAATATGGGAATGAGAAAGATGGAATCCTACTATCACAAGTGAGAGAGACACCCGGATCTCAACAATAGACATTGTTGAAAAAATTATTAAAACTCCCCATTCACATTGTAAACCAGAGACATGCGAGTAGGGTGTATAATGGGATCTACTTGAGTTGACTATCCTCATTATTAATGTCTAATGATTACATGAAGGAATTGATGGAGTAGGAGCTAAGGAAGAAACAATTATAGGAAATCAAAGCAAGCAAGAAAGAAAGAGTAGATCAAAGGAAATAAGGTTGGATGTATAGTGGCCAAGGAAGAGAAGGAAAAGGAGTGAAAAGAGAAGGAAATTCTATGTAAGGATAAGGAAAGGATGAAATAGAAAGAGAAGAAAAAAAAGGAGGAAAGATAAAAGAAAGAGAAGGAAGCCAATGATGTTGAGGTTGAGGAAAGGAGGATTGTAGTGAAAAGCAAGGATTTGGCTAGAAAGAAGATGTTAAACAATAAATCCACTCCATCCACTTTTTTGCCTACAGAGCATGACATTCTATGAGATATCATGAACATACACATCCCTAAATTTTTTGTATCTTATAATTTTCCTCCTACTTCATCACTTGTTTCTTTTCCTACTATTCACAAGTACCATGTAGGGATACCAACATTTGCTTCCAATATTGGACATGGCGTGCCACAAGTCAAACTAGAGTTAGAAGAAGTCAACAAACAAGAGATGAGAACATGGTTCCCCTTCCTGCCTCAAGGGAATTTCCCACCTCACCAACTACTTATTTTACTCCTTGGTTTAACTGACTTTGGGATTGTTTTGCAAGGAAATTTAGAGTAGAAAATATATGGATGTATGTTGTATGTGTTATGGATATATGGAACTTACATACTTTTTTTCCAAGCATGTCCATTTTGTAAAACACATATATGCATGGAAACTACAACATTTAATATGATGATTGAGTGAAGATGTCAAAAACTATATTGAATGAATGCAATAAGTCTACTTTTCATAATTTTGAAGGAATGCATTTTCAATGTACACATTTAGGGGAGATGAGCCATAATGATCTTTTGAACCCTATCTTTAGGGTCACAAAGCTTAACCCAAATATCTTATCACTAAGGAAGTTGACTTGGAAACCCCAAATCAAAAATTTGGTGCATGAATCACCAATTTTCCAAATCATCAAACCATCTCAATCCAACATGTGAAATTACACCTCATTAAGACTGTTCAAAGGGACATGCATGGGACCACAACCAAAACATTTGTATCCTAACATCCAAAGTGGACATGGTGGGATTCGGGTATATAATCACCCAATCCATTAACATCACCACCATTATTTCTTGGTGACACCCTACAATTGAATGGGTAGTCGCATTTACTATGTGTCACCTCTACTTACTTTCACCTACCAAGTTTCTTATTTATATGTCTACCAAATCCAATGCACCTGAATCCTACCAACTTGAGCCATCTATCATTCCATTATATCCCACCCTTTGTGGATTATTTACTTGTTTTGGTACCAAAACATATTCAACCAAGGTCTCTACAAGTATTACGGCCATGTTTCAAATAGAATGAGGACTCTATATACCATTTCAAGACCTTTATACTTGTAAATTGTATTTCACATTCCATCCAATCTAAACGTTATAGTGTAACATAATTCATGACTACAAATATTTTAAACAATATCATGTCCTAGTTGTTCTATATGATATTGGGACCTTATAACTATGTTTCATATACACGTTGCCAAAAATTCCAAACAAATCATACCGGAATAGGTGAAAATAATTGTGATAATATTTTAGTTACTCCCCTGAACTATGATCTTAGCTCAATTACTTTCAATTGTTCATGGATGTTTACTTACACAATGGCCATGGAATATGGAATAAAAACATGGATGGCTATGTTGTGTGTTCTTGTAAAATCTTTTGACACCCTACCTGGATTAGCACAATACATGCTAGAGATTGATTTCAAAAATAAGGGTCTTACAATATATTTTATTGCTAAAATTTCAGTGTGCATATGTATACATACATACATAATTACATATGTATGTATGTATGTATGTATGTATATATTTATTTATGTATGCATGTATGTATATGCATTCATATACATACATATATGATGATGAGGTAATAGGATGGTTTGAAACCCTTCACTCAACTAGGTCTAAAGAGAGATTACCCAAGGTTCTAACCTTGCTACTACTTTACTTTAGGAGATCCCTACTCCAATTCAATGCTCTACTTGAATACTTTGATAGATTCAAAGGATCCTATATGTCTCTAATAGGACATCTTACAAATATGAAACTCAATACTTGTACACCTTTGTATCATTTTGTGGGCTTGACATGTTCTTTTAGGGGTTTGAATGGCCCACAAGACCTATTCAACACAAAAACCCTTGGAAGGATATTTTTATAGAAAAAAAAATAGATAAAATAGGTTAGAAAAAACAAAGTCCACCCCTTCACTGGTTTTCACTCATATACCCTTTGAATAGGTCTAATTTAAATTAAACTTCTGCTAATCGGGTAAATAGTGGATAACATTTTCTTCTGTGATGACCTAGAGAAAAGAAATGGATTTTTAGATACCCTTTTGGAAGACACAAACTAGTGGATTTTAAGATACCAATTTGCTAACTACCAAACCAATACCACACCAGAGGGATAATAAGGCTAGTTAGGCCTAGATCATAGGGTCACTTACCAATTCTTGTTATCTCTCATCACAACCAACCTTTAGTAGTCTCCTAAAAACCTTGAGATCCTTCAAAGAACACTTCTCATTTATGAAAATGCCTTCCCTAATCCTTTCACACGATCATCCAACTCTGATCACTCATATTTCTATCTATCACATAGAGATGCCAAGCTTAGGGCTTCTTGCCAGAATTCACCACTTTTTTGGCCCACTCCAAGAATTGCATATTTATATAGTACATACAAGGACCTATCAAAATCTACATTTTTATGAGTTTTGACAAGAGGACGATAGGTCAAAAAGACATATTTCTTCCAAACCCTTGGAAAGTGAGGGTTTCAAACCTATCGAGAAGTTTTTGCTTGCCAAACACAACATAGATGACTTGAAGACCTCAAACCACTTGCATCATGAATTTAACTCAAGACAAAATAAAAAACATCCAATTGATCTACTCTACTAATCTATACACATACATTTACAGAATAAAATCTTAGGAATTTTAGAATGTTCGAAATGTCTATTTTTCCAAAATTTCTTCAAGTCACTCCAACCATACATTAGAGGACCATTGAAGCCTAAAATGGATTATTATCACCATTTTAAACCATCACCAACTAATTTTTGAACCAATTAACTATTTTTGTATAATTTAGCAACATTTCACCAAAGTTGCAAAAGTTGCTTGACAACTTTTGTGCAACTTTTTCACATTTTGTGCAATTTCATTCTAACTGACATCCTATATATTCTAAGATATCCAAGGCATCATTTTGGTCTTTAATAATATTAAAATAGTCCAAAAATGATGTTACATCACCAGTACCTCCATTTGAGGTCATTTTATGACTTTTAGACTTATGGCCCTAAATGGTCGTATAAGGTCCTAAGCGTACATTCAATGCCATCTTTAGCTTACAACTTAATCAAACCAATACATCTTGCACCCGAGTGACTCTTGGGGATTTATTAAATCATTCTTTCCCTATTTACACTTATGATTCCCTTGGGCTTACATTCATTATTGAGGTGCTCCTACACCATACTCCCTGCTTGAAATTTGTCTCAAGTCCTCTTAGAGAGAAATTGCTCTATATTGCCTCCTTGTTTCTTTCCATCTTCTTCCAGCGTCCATGTAGGTTCTAATTCAGGGAGTCCCTTCCACTTGATCAAATGTTCATAGTAGGTCTTGTGCCTTGTCTTCTTGGCCTCTCTGTTATCCAAGATTTCTCATCTTCTTAAAAATAGGTGCATCTTCATATTCACCTACAGTAGGACTCAAGTACAATGTTAAATAAGAACCATTAATATCGGGGAAAGAGAAATGTCAAATTGATTTCAATTTTATAGGAATTAGGACCATATTTTTCCAATATCCTTTAAGGTCCAATATTCCTCATCATCATTTTTTTGTGGGTACCCTTAGGTAATATTTCCTTGTTGAGTTGTACCATGACTGAATCACTAACCCGATATTGTACATCCCTTTTCTTTTGATCTATTCTTTCCTTATTCTTTTGAGTGTTCTATTGTAATGTATCCTTGACCTAATAATGGATCTCCTTCATTTATTTTACAAAGTATTTAGCATGTCCACTTCTCTTATCCAATCCATGAACATCTCTCAACTCAAATACCCCTCTTGGGTGACTGCCATACATAATCTCAAATAGGCTCATACCTGTACTCCTATTTGTAGAGTCATTATAAGCATATTATGCATGTCGAATCACCATATCCCAACTCTATCCATGCTTCTTTGTTAGGAATCTAAGAAGGTTTCCTAATGACCTATTCACTATCTCGATTTGGCCATCAGTTTTAGGATGATAGGTCAAACTGAATGCTAGATTAGTTCCCAATATCTTCCACATAGTCCTCCAAAAATATCCTACAAACTTATTGTCTCTATCTGACACAATATTCAAAGTTAATCCATGAATCTAAACCACCTCCTTAAAGAACAAGTTTGAAATATAACTCGCATCATTAGTAGTCTTATAAGGAATAAAATATGTCATTTTACTGAACATGTCAACTACAAACAACATACTATAAAAACCATACTTTTTCCTTGGAAAACCCATTATGAAGTCTATACTGAGACTCTCCCAAGGCCTATTTGGCATAGCAAAAGGATGGTACAGTCCTGGATTTTTTTAGACCCATATGGCCCTTTGGAAAATGGTGCAACTCTCTATAAACCATCTGATGTCAGTCTACATCCTAGGCCAAATATAAAACATCCTAACCAAATTGAATATTTTCTTGAGCCCAAAATGGCCTCCCAAACCACTACCATGATTTTCCTTTATCACATTTTCCCTCATGTAACTTTTAGGGATGAAAAGATGGGATCCTTTAAAGAAAAACCCATCCTACAAAGTATATTCAGAGAAATCGGTATGAAAAACATTCTCAGAATTGCTAAAAACTTGTGTTCCTTCTTGAAGTCCTGATATTATACATACATCTCCTTGAGTTCCTCTAGACCCATACTCTACACTTGTATCTCTTGAACAATCAATATCCTTCTACTTAGGCATCTGCAACCTTGTTTGCTTGTCCCCACTATTTTAGCTCCAAAGAAGGATGAGAATGAAGTTGCACATAAGGGTTTGATAATATTTTAAATTTTGACCGTTGGAAATTTTTGGTTATTATATATTTTGAAAGTATACTCATCAATCTTTAAAATGGTGTTGGTTTCATTTTAAATTGTTTTGTCTCCTTTGAGAAAATGATAACCTAGCGGGTTGATCAGTGAATTTTCTAATTTTTTGACAGTATGGTAAAAGTTACTAATTCTCTTAGATGTTTGAAGGGACCTAATGACATGTGATGGTAATATAAGGGTAAGGGAAACCTAATGGACTCCTACAAAATGCTAGGAAATAATGTATTTATAAAATGTTAAGTGTTGAATGTCTGATATAGTCAAAACTGTCTATGATAGTCACAGTAAAAGGAAATTCTTTATTGATCTAAATTGGTTATTGATCCAAATGTTTCCAATGAAGTTTATAGTGGATCTTCAGTGATCCAATATCCTTTCTACCAGAAGGAAAGGACTTCATTGTGTCTTGATTAGACTAATCACATATTCCTTATCCAAGTTGTTTAACAACAATAATCAAGATTTTAAAGTTTGTTTGCCAATGGAAGTTATTTTTTACCCAAGGATTGTGAGCATGATTCAAGAAACATTCTACTTTTCACATGAGTATATTGGTAGAAGGAATATGATGGAGGTTTTGATGTTATCTACTAGATTGTGATCAGGATTAAGGTTGTTGGGACTTATTATTCTAATGTGGACAGTTAATGCTCTGACTATGGACAACAAAAAAAGATATTTTGTGGGATATGTTGAAGTGACTCATAGGAAGTACTATTTAAACTAGATAGGTAATGGGGAGTTCAATGTATAAAGTGTTGATTTTTAAGTTTTTGATGACATTAAATTTTAAAATAAGGATTATTATTGATATTGTGATATGGTGTTATAAGTTGATGGATATGGTGATGCCTTAATAAAGATAATTTTGTGGTTAAATTATTGATCAAATGTTTATGTGACTATTTGAAGATTGGATCCTAATGATGGATTAATGCCAGTTAAGTTGAGTTGATGAAATAAGTTTGGTGATCTAATTTATGCCTCTAGAATAGCTTGTGTTGATGAATACATGATAGAATTGGAATTATTTTCATTTTTAATGAAGAAATTATTTTTGAACCAACATGATCCTTTGTTGTTGTTGTTGGTTGTTTCATGATACATGGAAAAACCCATACTATCCTCCTCCTTGAGTCCATATAATAACTCTTTCTTACCCACCATCATCACACTAGACCCCATGTGTTTTGTACTATCTTCCTCCACTAAGGATTGTATCTTATAGGCTACTCCATCCTTTTGAAAATAATAGGAATATCACCATCTAAATGGGCCTTCATATCAAACTGTCAGGGCCTACCAAGAAGTAGGTGACAAGCATCCATTGGAAGAACATCACATAATATCTTGTCCTTATACTACGTCCTATACTGAAATCTACCTATACACACTCAAATGGTGCACTTCTCTAAGTCATTATATCGAAGGGAATCCATGAAGAGGAAACCTTAGAAAGTGACCTAGAGCTCTCTATGCATGGAGTTGCAATATTATTTGAAGTTTTCTCTCATCTAGAGCTATTAAGCTAATGACCTTGCTAGTCAACCACACAATGAGAGATTCAAATGAAGACAAGGGCAAGAATGCCAATATCTCCAAGAATCACTATGAAATGAAAATGAAAGCTAGATTAAGATGAATATGCAAGCTAGAAATGAGAGATGCAAGCTAAGCTATGGAAATGAAAATACAAACTAAGCTATGAAAGGAAAGATGCAAGTATTACAAAGCCTTCCTAATTAAGCTAGATGAAGTAATCTAAAGCATAAAGGAAATCTATACTATGAATGCCATGATAATGGAACTAGAATGCAAGAGATAAACTATGAAAGCATGTAAAATGTAAGCCAAGAATGATCCAAATCTTCAAAAGCTCCAAAGTGACCTAGAAAACCTACAGCATAACATTAGTATTCAAAAATGCATATGAAAATGAGGAAGAGAGCTCTTCTTTTATAGGAAATGAGAAAGAATGGACCATGGAGATTAAGAGGAAAAAGATTTAATCAAGGGTGGAGCATCAAAGAGGAGCAATCCATGTGCACAAATATCCTCCAATGAGAAAATAAGAGTTGACTTTTGTGTCCATATGAGACAAAAAGTGCTTTTCTTCTTTTTATAAAATAAGAATAATATTTTATTTGTGCAACTTAGGATAAGAGGAAAAGTGGGGGCTTTTAATTTATTAAAAGGGGAGGAAATGTTTCTTTTAATTAAATAAAGACTTAGGATAAAATGGTTAGCCCAAGGAAAATAATCAAAAATGATAAAATAGGACTTGATCGAGGAAATTGATATTGAGCTGAAAATGTTGATTTTTGAAAATATTGATTCAGGGATTTGATAAATTGTTGAATGGGGGCCCAAAGTCTAGGTGACCATTTTAAGGTGCATACATTTGCCCCTCTTTGACTAATGTGTGATCATTCTGGGAACACATGTGGTCAAAGAAGAATTGAAATGTGAGATCGATTTGGGATCACAAGACAACTCAGATGTGTGTCCGACGGATGGGAACACATCAAGACAAAGATAAGCTGGCTGAAAGACAAGACCAACACCATTTCTGTTAAGTGATAGTCAAGTCTCAAAATAAAAGACAATATCAACACCATTTTTGTTAAGTGATAATCAAGTCTCAAAATAAGAATCTCAAGCTAAGCTGAATGATAAGCTGAATCAAAGATTAAAGCTGATAGGTATTGCCCCCTTAGAATTGAAATTGAAATCAAGTAGAGGAGAAATAGTAAAATGATAAACTTGATCAAAGCACTAGAAATCATGATCGAAGATTAAGCGTGATAGGATAACCATGAAGCAGTGAAGACATGCCCTAGTTTGACTGAAAAGATGAAGTCAAACCTTAAAGAGATGAAGTGAGTGAAAATGAATGATAGACTAGGAGTTTGAAAGAGATGGGGGGTGAAGAGATGAAGATGCCCCAACAAAGATCGAAGGATCAGGCCTCAAACGGTCAGCCAACTGCGCAAAAGAAGGGAAATTTTGAAATGTGATTTTGACTATCAAGATGAACTCAAATTTTGATTTTGAGTCTGAAAATTGATCCAAGATGTCAAAATTAGCTAGGGGTGCAATTTTTGCGCAATTCTGAGGTGTTTTGAAAATTAGGTCAAAAAGTCAAAATGCTATATATAAGGGGTAAAAAGGTCATTTTCAAAATCATTTGTCTTGTAGCGATTTGAGAATTTTGAGAGCTTAGAGAGAGAAAATGGCTCAGCAAGCAGTAGTTTTAGTTCATAGGCATCGATTTGAGTGCTCCCGATTGCACAACCGGCCTCCGCAGTATGGTGCCCCGGTATGTTTTCAAAAAAACTTGCCCCTGGTTGAGTCATTATGAGCATTTAATGCATTTTAAACATGTTTTTAAAATTTTTAAATTTTCAAAATTTATACTTAGGCGAAGGGTCTCACGATACTTTACAAGTATCGCCCCCTTTGAGAATATCTGTCGCGTGATACTTCGCGGGTCCAAATAGTATCGCGCGGGTATATAAGCCAGTATCGCATGATAACTGGTGAACTATCACGCAATCCTATGCAAAGTATCACCTAAGAAGATATTATCACCCTGTTATTAGAGAAAGTATCAAGTGGCTGCAAGAAGTTGGGTGCCAATTTTTGGCAAAAAGTGGAAGAGTTTTTCCTATTTTTCAAAATTCATGTCAATTGATGTCAAAAATTGAGGCACTTAGATATTGAATCTCAAAAAACTTCACTAACAGAAATTATAGTACTCGGAGTTAGCTTTTCAAATATGTAATTTATTTCAATACCCACATTGCATAAATTAATTTTGGTAGGCATATTTAAAAACCACTTTTTCAGAATGCCTGTTTCAGGACCATACCTCACCCATGTACGACCACCCTTTTTTGACACAAATAAATCAATATATGTTAATCCTTTTTAGGAAAGATACCTAAGACACTATAGATTGATGAGTATATTTTTCCTTATTTTTTTTTTTATATATTTTTTTTAATTAATTTTTAAATGACAATAAAGTATATTTTCAAAACCTCTAGTGTACGACCACCATAATTTGATGAAATGTTCATATTTTTCAAAAACAAAAAAAATTATCTTGAAAAGAATAGAATGTAGATTGATGCCATATAATTTTTTTTTGCAGAAACCTTAAAACAAAAAAGTTATTAAAAGTTTAGTAAACCTTTGTGTTTCACATTTTCATACCTTTTGCTATTGATAAATATAGGAAAAATAGTAAAATTTATTATATCGTCAAAAAATTTACATTTATAGAATCAGGACAATGAAATCTATAATGGGTTTTCGTTTCATCAAAAAATTCAAATTGAAAGACGCTCAAAAAATTCGTTAAAGACAGAAAATCAATGTTAAAATAACTTAGTCAAATTTATGGAGGTGAAGACATAGGGTCAGTGGGACCAAGCCTAAATCATGCCTATCCCGTACCAAAAACTGAGGCAAGTTCAATTTTCCCGCCCCAAGCTTTTAGAAACGGGTGCCCGTTTCAAAAGTGACCGTTAACAAAACGGGCACCCATTTTGTTAAAAAATGGGTGCCCATTTCTAATGAGTCCGTTGGAAAATGACAAGTGCAGAAGTACAGACGTCCAATGATTGAATCATTATTCAATCATTTTACGACTGTACCCGTGCACAGACAGAATGTTTTAATTAATTTAGACCTGGTTTTGTCTTGTTCTGGATTTGACACTTGTTGGATTAAAAATTCATTCAAATATGGGATCAAAGCAACGTAGAAAGAGACAAAGGATAGAAAATAAAGAAAAGGAAGCAAAACGCCAAAGAGAAAGAAGAGCAAGAATTAGAGAGGGTAGTAATGCCGGAGCTTCGAGTTCAACAATAGCTTTAAAGGAAGAGAGCATTGAGAACACTGTAATGGATGAAAAGCTAGAAGAAGGAAATACAAATCAAGAAAATCTAGGTGCATCTACTAACCCAGTATTGGGTACTGGTATGTCTTCACAACCCTGCATATATTCTGAAAATGAAATTCATGATTTTTTTCAAGCGGGCTACGAAATAAATGATTTGGATTTTATTCATGGAAGTACAGTAAGAAATGAAAGTCAAACACCAGTTGAAAAAGAAATTGAAACCCCACCTATGACTGAAAATCAAACCCCAACTGATGGTGAAAATAAAAGTACAGCTAAAATTGAGAGTGTGGATGTAGACATGGAAACACCAGTTGAAAATGAAACATGTTTAAATGATAATGAAATGGGTAATCTTTTTCAATTGAATAGTGGTGTGTTAGACAATCTTCGTGGCTTGGTTTCATGGAGGCAGATTAGGACATATGCTAACAGATTGTTCAAACAATTTTTTTATAACAAGAAATTTGGGTTTCAATGTCAATTGATGTTACAATTAATGAAAATGACGAAGATGCGAAAAGTGATGAAGAGGTTAGGAGTCAATGTGAAAGAAAAAAAAAAGGATGAGTCTTTGAAACAAGTTGTTTCAACTATTGCTAGTTCCTTTGATACAATTGGAAAGAAAAGTCGTTCTAAAGATAGAAATGTGGCACGACGAGCAATAACAACAACTTTAGTAAACAAATCAACCCATGATAAAAGAATGATGAGTAACATAAGTGGATATATTAATATTCATCGTAAAACTTTGGCAAAAGCTGTGAAGAGAAGAGTTGACTTTGAAAGTGATCCAGCTAACAAATTATGGACCTATAGTGGCAGACTCCCGAGATCTGATATGAAACTTACTAGTGAAGTGAAAACATTGATTGAAAGATTTTGGAAGGATAATACAAGAGTATCGCCAAATGCCAGGGATGTTCTAAAATTAAGAGTTGGCTCAAAAATTCGTGAACCACATCCAAAACACCTTTTGGACATGACTCAAACTGAATTATACAAAAAATTTGTAGATGAAAAGGTGTTATCAATCAGCATAAGTCAAAGATCATTTGAAAAGTGTAAACCTTGGTATGTAAGGGTAAACAAGGAAAGAGTCACATGTTGTTGTAAAACTCATGCCCAATTTCATTACCATTATGATTTATTTCAATCTATACGTGGTACCATGCATACTAAAGAAATGTTACAGGAATGTGGTATCCAAATTCCACCTCAAGTTATAAAGGAGTTCATCTCAAGTTTGTTTTGTAACCCACATAATGACCAATATTTTCTTTTCAATGCATGTGTTTGTGGTGTATGCAATATATGTGGCAATCTTGCATTATTAGATGAGTGTTTTCATGAAACTCCTACAACTGAATTCAGACAACAAATGATTGATGTGCGAAGATTTAAAACTGTTGAATATCCATTGAAGGATGGAAAGGTTGGAAGACGATGTGATCTAATAAATGAAAGCATTAGTGTTCACGCATTCATGAACGAATTCAAGTGTAAGATCATACCTAAATATGTGAAACACTCTCATAATGCTAGATGGCTTGATGAACAATTTCGCATGTGCAAGAATACATTCCCAGTGGGTAGTTTACTTTTAGTAGTTGACTTTGTAGAGAACTATACTCTTGCACCACAAGATGAGATCCAATCTCAATATTATAATTCAGTACAAGTAGCCATTTTTGTTCATATTGTCTATAGGCATGCACCTGATAGTACAGAAGATGATAAAAAATTTTTGAGGGAGTACCACTTCTATATGAGTGATAATAAACTACACTCATCAGAGTTTGTGCAATACTGCATGGAGACATTTTACGACAATTTAAAGGAGAGACAAATTCAAATGACACAACATCTAATATGGTCAGATAATTGCACAGGTCAATTCAAGAATGCTAGAATGTTTTATTGGTTGAGTAGGACACATAAGAAAACCAATGTCGAACATATCTGGAGTTTTTTTGAAGTTGGACATGGGAAAGGAGAACATGATGGTGCTGGTGCATGTGTTAAGAGAGCCCTTGCAAGAGAACAACTCAAGTTTGAAGAAAAATCCAAATTTAAAAATGCACGTGAAATTGTTGAATGGTGTAGTACAAGTTTATCTATAGGATCAAATCAGAATTCTACAATCAAACGTTTCTTCTGGCTAGTAGAAGAGAATTATATCCTTTCAAGATATGAGTGTGATATGATAAATGGGTCAGCAAAATGGCATTCATTTAGAAGTTCTGATTCTAACACTTGGACTATATGGACTAGGGAGCTAGCATGTTTTTGTCAATTTTGTGTTGCAGGTGAATGGGAACAATGCGAGAGTAAAGAATGGGTTGAAGAATGGAAACAAAGATCCTTAACACCTACTGAGACACAAGTTCCAGGTGATTCAACTAGTGAAGACCCAGATCATGCATTTGCATCAGAAGATTATGATCGTGTTTCAGATCTGATACAACCTGGTATTTATTTATTCAAATTTACATTTATAAGTGTAGGTTTTTTTACATACATGCATATGAAACTAATTATTTTTACAGGGCATGTGTATGCTGTTGTTGCACCTGAGGATAATGATGAGCAGATTGAGTACTGGCTTGCTAGATGTGTGGAACCTAAGAAAAAGTTGATATGTCATCAAGTAGATGATGATGGTTTTCAGTATCCAATTGGGTCTATTGTGGTTGTTGGTACATGGCTACGAAAATACCTAACAAGAAGAAATGGGTTACCAGCGTTTGAGGACTACCAATCAGAAAAGAAAATTATGCAGTATTCTCATTTAGTGGTGGCAATGAATATCAAATTAGAAAGATACAAAGGGAGGCCCACCAATAAAGTCTTATGGACCCTTTCGATGGAAGAGCATGAGGCAATCATAGAAGCATTACAAAAAAGAGAGGATGCAGATGGTACACTAGGTTGAATCACATTTAGAGACATGTGAGTGCTTTTTAATTATGTTGAAAGTTTATATAGTTAGTTCTATTAGACATTAGACATGTACAAGTTCAATATATTATTATGTCAAATTTGGAGTTAGTTCTAATTAATTTCTTGTTTGAATAGGTATCAGCTACAACTTTACACATGTGTGACACTCATATGCGGATGGTACACTCTAATAAATCACATGTGTACATGTGTAAGTGTTTTTTAATTATGTCAAGTTTATAGTTAGTTAGATATTAGACATTAGACATGTACAAGTGATAGATCTTATTATGTCAAATTTATAGTTAGTTGTGCATTAAAGACAGTTTTTATAATTAATTTCTTATTTGAATAGGTATAAAGTGTACAACTTTACACACGTGTGACAGTCATATTCAGGAGCCCTAGAAGATGATACATTAAATTATTTCATTGAATGTTTATTTTATTTTTAATCATATTGTAATTGGGCTAAGAAGTGGGGTTTTCTTACTAGTTCTTTCCCTATGGAGCCCTTGAACTAGTTATATATATAAATAAAAATATCATTTATTGATGTACCATGTGTTATGATTCCTGTATACTTATTAATTTATTCATTTTTTAATTCAAATTCTACAATTAATTTGATGTGACATATAACTTGAATAATTTGATGTGACATATTAATTAATGATATCCATTATCTAGTTATCTAGTTATGTAGTTATCTAGTTATCTTATTTTATCTCTACTTATCTGATTCACATTATATTTATTCACGTAGAGTATTTACATGCAATCCATCTTATTAAAAAAATCTTAGATCTAAAACAAATATTCTAATTTAATCTATGACATGTACATATATCGATCAACCAAAAAAAAGCTAATCCACATAACATGTCACTCTAGTCCATATATAACATGTCCAAATAACTAGTCCAAATAAAACATGTCCATAAAACATACATCATTGGTCCAAATAAAACAAGTTCATATATAACAAGTCCATAAAACATGTGAACAGTCCAAATATAACAAGTCCATAAAACATGTGAATAGTCCAAATATAACAAGTCCATAAAACATGTGTTCATAGTCCATATAACATCTAGAAATAGTCCATATAACATCTGAATAGTCCATATAACATGAAAACACAAGTAACATCTAAGAGCCTGGATCGCCCATCTAATCTGCCATCCTCTTCACTCCACGTGAAGAGGACGGAGATGTATCATCATGTTGTACACCATCAAGTGACTGTAAACATAAATTATGAAGAGATAACATAAGAAGTGGGTTTAAACAAATAATTCACTTACAAACAAAATAAATATTGAATATACATATATCAAATAAATTACCGTGGAACCCTGCTGAGTAGTTTCCTCTGTGGGAGGAGGACCTGGAGTAAAAAACATCGTTGTGGTAATGTCCTGTACAAAACAAATTGCAAATTTATTATAATAATATTCCCTAAAAATGACATGTGCATCATGATTCAAAAATATTGGAATTTAATATATTAATAACTATGACCTCAAAGGATGATGAGGCCTGCATCTGGCTGGGTCCTACACCATGACCACGTGAAACTATACTCAGCAATGGTTCCAAGGGTACATCAGCAAGGAATGATGTGGTGAAGGCCTACATAATTGTAAAAAATAGAAGTGAATTAGAATATACGCATAAATACGTGAGCATGTATAAATAGTTAAATTAAAATTAAAATGCAATATACATACAAGCAGTATATGGGGAGTGTCCTCTGTGACTGATGGCAGAGTACCCATCGAACTGCTGCCAGGGTGGTATGAAGTGTGACCCTACAATATATATTTTGAAAACAAACATTATTAAAGTAAAGTTTCAACAGTAAATATTTCTAGGGGTCGAATAGACATGATAAAAAAACATACAGTGAAAGGTGCACCAACATCTGAAGCAGTCGAATGGACATGGTGACGGTCCATGGATGTCGTGGTCTCCTCTACCCCCTGTCCGACAAAAACAACATATTTTGGTTGATATGGTTTGTGTGTCTATACATATATATGTAGACAAAATATTTTATCACTATTATATAGATTACCTCTGCGCTAGATAAATCCGCTGCGTATAGAAGGTCAAGAAATGATGACAACTCGGCAGGTCGATCCTCTATGTCATCATATCCTCCATGTGCGCCCTCTACATCATCAAATCCATCATCTGGCCCCTCACTCTATGGACCAGTACATATGTCCCCGCAGCTGGTGCAAACATGTGCTATGCTCTGGGGTGCCCTAGCCATCCTGAACTGCTCAGCTAAATCACCTGAAAGGGCGCTCAATGAACCAAGAGCAGAGGTGACTGCTCGGTGGTGAACTGGCGCTGGAATCACAGGAGCTGGATAAGAAACAAGGGGCTCCTCATGTGGATGATTTCTGACTCTATCACTCAGCTTCACCCCAGGCTTATCCTGAGGCATGCCTCTACCGACCCCCTGAAATGCTCTCATGTCAAAATAATTGGGTTTTTTACCCAATTCAAACTCAGCCCACAATTTTCTCAAAAATTACATGGGGACCTTGTGATTTGCGTGTGGTAGATGGTCAAATACCATCCACCACCGCTCCCAAAAGTGCTGCGAAATCAACGGGTGCTTGCACCAGCGAATAGATATTCTTATTTTTTTGGGGTTTATTTCTTCACCTATTTTCGGATTCTTAAACCACCGAGAAAAATCTGCTTTGGTGATTTTAAGATCCTTCACCTCTTTATAGGTGAGTCCATCAGCATATAATGTTCTCATGGAATCTCTCCATGAGCGATAACTATCCAACTCATCATCAAGGGACTGGACAGAAACTACTATGCCTTGCATAGTATCTGCAAGGTGTAGTAGATGTGCGGAGGGGTGGGGATCATGTCTAACCATCTCAATGTCCCTGACAATAGAGGTGATATTATGCCTCATGTCCTCTCTAAGCTGCTCTGCAGTACGAGGAGGTGGTGGAGGTGGTGGTGGTGGTGGAGGTGGTGGAGGTGGTGGTGGTGGTGGTGGTGGTGGTGGTGGTGGGGGCTGACCTCCTGAATGCTCGTCCATCATGTGTAAACTGTACATATATAAAGTATTTGAATGTGTAAATGAAAAGTATTTAAACACATGAATAATCTAAACATATATATCTCTATCTTCACATGTACACATTTATAAAGTATTTGAAAATGTAAATGAAAAGTATTTAAACACATGCATAATATATTAGGTCTTAAGGGTGATAGTAGGTCCTATTACGTCTTACGAGTACATACTCTAGCTCCTATTAGGTCTAAAGGGTACATAATAGGTCCTATTAGGTATTAAGGTTACATACTAGGTCTTAAGGGTCATATTAGGTCTTAAGGGTACATACTAAGTCTTAAGGGTCATATTAGGTTTTAAGGGTACATACTAGGGTTTAAGGTTCATATTAGGTCTTATTAGGTCCTATTAGATACTATTAAGGGGTTATATTATGTATATATTAGGTCCTATAAAGAGAGTTTACTTTGTAAATGTTTATTTCTTTTCAATAAGGTTATATTTTATATTGATTTAGTTGGTTTGTTAATATAATATTCTAAACTTGCTACAGTGTCTTTGTTTAAAGATATATAATGTATTCCTTTATTGGTCAATTTGAAAATAATTACTTTTTAGTACATTGAACATGACGAGAGAGGAGACAGAGAGAAGAAAGTTCAAGGGAGAGAGATGAGATAGCGAAGAGAGGAGAGACCTGAGAGAGGATGTGAGGAGAGAGGAGAGAGAGAGAGATCAAAGAAAGGAGCGAGCAGGTGAGGAGAGAGAGAGAGTTCAAGGGAGAGAGATGAGAGAAAGAGAGAGGAGAGAGAGAGAAGAGAGTTAAACAGAGAGAGATAAGAGAAAGAGAGAGGAGAGAGAACACGATCAGAGAGGAGAGAACATTAGGTTTTCATTTACAATTGTCTACATTTTAGGTTTTCGTATTTATACAATTTTATACATTCTAAGTTTTCATTTTCAGTTTTTAACAAATACATGATTTCTAAACAAATTGAAAAGTAAATTAAAACATAAATAAATGAAAAACTATAAACATACATTCATTTTAAAAATAAATTCATATAATGCTATTTAAAAACAAAAATTAACTTTTTATATGTTTTAGGTTTTCGTTTACAATTTTAAATATGTTTTCAGTTTTCTACGTTTTAGGTTTTCCTTTTCAGTTTCATTTTAGGTTTTGTTTTCAATTTCATTTTAGGTTTTCATTTTAGGTTTCATTTTAAGTTTTTATTTTTTGTTTTCATTTTCAGTTTCATTTTAAGTTTTCATTTTCAGTTTTCTACGTTTTAGGTTTTCATTTTCAATTTCATTTTAGGTTTTCGTTTTCAGTTTCATTTTAAGTTTTTATTTTCAGTTTCATTTTTAGTTTTTGTTTTCAGTTTTCTACGTTTTAGGTTTTCTTTTTCAGTTTCATTTTCAGTTTTCATTTTCGATTTTCCACGTTTTAAGTTTTCATTTTTGGTTTTCCACATTTTAGGTTTTCATTTTCAATTTTCTCCATTTTAAGTTTTTGTTTTCAGTTTTCCACTGTTCAGGTTTTTGTTTTCTACTTTCTTACATTTTAGGTTAAATTGTTTTCAATTGCACATTATTTCTAAACAAATCGAATAACAAATAAAAACATACATTTCATAATCTAAGAAAATACATTCATTTTTAAAATGCAATCTTAAATAGCTATTTAAAACTAAAATTTAACGTTTTACTACTGAAAATGAACACGAAAAATAAAATAAAACAAGTCAAAATGATAAATACGTACCTGGAACTCGAAAAAATGTATTTGTGGGGTCGGCAGGTGTCTAACAATCAGGTAGGCGATGTTGAAAAATCGTAGATCCCGTTCTCCTGTCACTAGAAAATGACAGGAAACGATGTCAAAAAAAAAATAAATACTTTTCAAAAATGGGCACCCATTTTTTGTCAAATCGGGTGCCCGTTTTGGCTCGGTTGACCGAACCGAAACGGGTGCCCATTTTATTCAAGATCGGAGTGCCGAACCAAAATGGGCAACTGATTTGGAAAGAAACGGGTGCCCGTTTCTAGCGGTGCATTTTTCCAAGTCGCGAACTTCCACGAAATTGGCACCCAACTTTTTGCACGTACCCTATCACGTGATACTTTAGCAAAAAATAGTATCACCTGGTAAAATTTTAACATGTTTTTAGTGTTTTTTAGAAAAAAATGACATGGGTCTAGATAATATTCTCTTTTTAAGATATTTTGTACTAATTTTTAGACATCCATCATGATATGTGATGACATCTGGCTGGGGTTAATGGTTTGCAGGAGCACTTTCTAGCACTACACATTAGAGCACCAAAGGTGACAGGGCTACGATTTGTCTGAGATCTAGATGATCTGGGCAAGGCAAATTTGAGGGCTATGGGCTTTGGGTACTTGCTATAGTTACCCTATATTAGAGCTGATCACGGGTTGTTGACTACACTTGCTGAGAGATAGCACAACAAGCACAACACCTTCCATCTGCCTACTAGAGAGGCATCGATCACACTAGAGGACGTGTATCAGATACTCCAAGTACCGAGCCATGGCAATCCTGTAAGTATAATCATGTTTATAGATAGTCATAAATGTGAAGTTTCCATATAATAGAAATTGACAGGATTGTTTGATGACATAGGTATACTATAATTAGGATGCTACTGAGGGATGTCAGGCCATCCAGGCCATGTTCTAGGATGTTATGATTATAGATAGGCATGTCAACTGGGACCGATTGATGGACGATTTTGGTAGAGACTTCCTAGTACCTTGCATAGTTGCTTCTATTATAGCACAGGCCCTTATCCCTGGATGGGGTAGATTGTTAGCGGATCTAGTAGCGCACCCACATCGGATGGCATGAGGTCCGGCCATACTAGCAGACATGTACCATGAGTTACATGAGATCATCTACTATGACAGCAGGACATGGGCATGTGGTGCTATCTTAGAACAAGTGTGGGCATGGGAGCACATTTCTATGGTGTGCCCTTGAGTACAGCCGAGGGAGAGGAGGCATCCCTTCATATATAGGTATGAAGGATTCTTTTCACATTCTCATAGTGGGGATCTGATGTACTATAGGAGGATACTAGATGAGCTTACATCATTCTAGTGGAGGCCATACAGGGCTATGGAGGGATGGGGAGATGCAGAGGAGGAGCTCAGCTATATGCTATGCAGCCAGCCACTGGTAGGCTGACATACAGAGATCATTGAGAGATTTGTCATCACTCAGGTATGGCAACAGTTTGGGTGGCAGCAACGAGTATCTACTGAGACTACTACATACGCCCAAGCTAGGGATGAGGAGGGTCAAGGTTGGCTGCCGATGCTGGATTACTAGCAGGCAGTACAAGATACAGCTGCAATTAGGAGAGAGCCCTAGGAGTACCTCCCAGACATGGAAGATGCAAGGGCTAATGCAGCCTATAAAGCAGAGTGGCGGAGGGTTCCATTCCATTGATTCATAGCTCCTGATGTGTAGCCAGCAGCTCAGGGGGATGATGGTGATGACGGTGGGGATGGAGGAGACAATGGAGGGAGAGGGAGAGGGAGAGTGAGGGAGATAGGGGAGGGATCTTGAGTAGGTGGCTAAAAATGGTCATGGGGATGGATCTCTACTGATGAGAGTGAGGATGCGGTGAGATCAGTTCACCGACAGGTAGAGGATAGGCAAGATCAGCCTGCAGGAGGGAAGGACCTGAGAGCCAGGATACAGGCTCTAGAGATAGAGATGTAGTAGCTTAGGATCATGATAGCTGTTAGAGAGTAGCATTTGATAGATCTGAGGGTGGAGAGAGATCATCAGCTATTTGATCTTAGGGCAAAGATAGCACGCTGGGAGAGATTAGCACAGGCGGATGCACTAGAGATCTGACGGGAGGTAGCGAGAGCTGCGTACTATCATGGGCTTTATCTTTAGGCTATTCCAGAGGGTCAAAGAGCACTCGTATACTCTCAGAGGGTAGGGATGTCAGATATGGTACCAGACAGGGCAACGACACTACCTCCTCTTCCACCAGCTCCACATGATGGTGCTAGCAAGTCCTAGGTTTAGGGCTTAGGTTCTTAGATGTTTGACACATATCATGAGACTTTGATCTAGATTTTGGGATCTCATTTTGTATATTGTACTATGACATTCATATATATATGAGATTACTAGATTTGTGATGTATCTGTGTTATTTGTCTCACTTGTGATGGGTGTTTTAGTTTTGATATTGTCTTGTCATATTGCTCAAAATGTATGTTTATATGCTCACATATATTCTCTCTCATAGATGTATGTTTAATTCTCATGTGTATGATATAGACTCATGTTTCTAAAAATGATCTCTTTTTTATATAGATATGATGATAAGATTAACCCCTTGTGATGACAGGAATAGGATGTGATGTTAAAGACAAGGAGTGAAAGACATGATTGAGAATAGGAAAGATGAGCGCAGTTGACCAACTAGTCCACCAAAGATAAAAGGAGAGCTCTCTCCATATGCAAGATGCAAGACTAATCTAACATGAACCTAGGAATGGAAGCTAATATGAAAGTGGTTGACTTGCAAGGTCACAATGCCAATAGACATCTAATAATCATCATCAAGCTTTATTGGTAGCATCATAAGATCATACAATACACACTAGTATGACTATGTGAATCTAAATATGATCTATATCAGATAAGAATGTGGAAATCCCACCTAGGCACCAAAGACATATAGGTCAAGATGACTATTTTAGTGAGATTACCTAAGTTTGATATGGCAAGATTATACTCACATCGAGACACGAGGAAAGTCAAGATGATTATAAGTCACTTGTGCAAACAATCAAGGATAATACTTTGTAGATCCTAGGTGTCAAGTGGATCAAGCATAAATGCTAATGACAATTAGGACCAAAAAAATATACCCACAAGTAGAAAAAGCAATAAAACATGTCCTCATGCCCTCAGTCTTATAGCTATGCATCATTGAAAACTATCATAGGGAGAGAACACTCATTAAATAAATCATCATAGACAACACACAAGGAAAAAAAAGTCAAACAAGTCTCAGCGAGTCAAGTGTTTAAGTGTGTGTGTGTGTAGGTCATAGAATCAATCTTTGAGTATCGCATCTGCTAGGGAGAAATATTGCATCATACTAGACTATGGGTAGGATATCTGATAAGTGTTGAGAAACACTCAACACTAGGGTAGTGTTGAAAAACACTATTTGGGGTGGTGTTGAAAAACACCATTTGCAAGATGTCCTAAAGACCAACGCATCCTAAAGGACCAAAGCTAACACAATGATGCCCCCTAGACAAAGACAAAGACCAATTCCAAACCAAGGCAACAAGGTCAAGGCATGGTGGAGAGAGGCTAAGTGTCGAGGACGCATGCTAAAAGACAAGGGTGCAAAGGCCTCAAGTAGCGCCTGTTTCCAGGTTTTCACCACTTGGAGATTTTTTTTATTTTTTGTATTTTTTGTATTTTTGCTACCAAAGTTCCTGTTTCCAGGTTTTCACCAAGGCACTTTTTCTATTTTTTTTTAATTTTTTAATTTTTTAATTTTTTTGTATTTTTTCAGGACTTTATATGCTTTTTAGGATTTTTTCAGCATCATATATGAATTTTTTTGGAATTTTTTCAGGATCAATAAGATATGTACAAAGGATGCCCCCAGACAGAATAGGCATCATGGATAGAACTTCTTGAGGTGCAAAACATTGATAGGGTTAGGGAGTTGTTCCCCCTCTGGATCAGATAGTAAATAAGCACCTATACCAAAAGCTACAGTAATAATGTATGGTCCAAGCCAATTAGGTTCAAACTTCCCTTTTTGTTCTCTATTTTGTTGGTTCTTAGGGTTTTCTCGCAGGACAAGATCCCCCACTTGAAATTCTCTAGGGTGAACCTTCTTGTTGAATGCTTTGGACATACGCTTTTGGTAAAATCTCATGTGATCAAAAGATGCTTTACGCTTTTCATCTAGAAGTTCTAGTTCTTGTAACCTCATGGCACGGTAGTCTTCATCTGTCACTAAACCTTTGAGAGAAACTCTAAGTGAAGGGATCTCTACTTCTAAAGGTAACACTGCTTCAGCGCCATAAGTGAGGGCAAAAGGTGTAGCCCTTGTTGGAGTATGAATACTCATTCTATAGGTGTACAAGGCCAGATTTATCTGTAGGTGCCAATCTCTACCATTCTTATGAACTGTTCTATGGAGGATTTTGAGAATGGTCTTATTTGAAGCCTCTGCTTGTCCATTTCCTTGCAGGAAGTAAATGGAGGACCAATGCTATTTTATCTTGAATTTCTTGCAAAGATGTTTAAGGTCCTTATTTTTAAACTGACCCCCATTGTCAATGATTATCTCCGAAGGCACTCCATACCGATAGATGGTATGATTTAAAATAAACAAAGAAACTATCTTTCCTAAGGCAACAGAAAGTGGGACAGCTTCTACCCATTTGGTAAAGTAATCAGTAGCAATAATAATGAATTTGTGTCCACCTGATGAGTTGGGATGAATCTGCCCAACAAGGTCAAAGGCCTAGTGCTGAAATGGCCAATGAGAAATAGAAGGAATAAGCTCCCTGCCTGGAGCATGTATCAGGTTTCCATGTTTCTGACACTTTTCACAAGATTTAGCAAAAGCTACTACATCTATCTGCATGGTAGGCCAATAGTACCCCGCCCTAAGCAACCTTTGGGCCATGGCAAGACCATTAGAATGTCCTCCACAAATGCCCTCATGAATGTCAACTAACGCTTGGTTGGACTCATCCTTTTCTAAACACCTAAGAAGTGTCCCATCTAAACCCCTCCTATACATATCACCAGAGATAAGGGTGTGGCGAGAGGCATTTTGGGTTAGGTTTCTTCGTTCAGAATGATTGAAGGTTTTGGGAATAGTACCATCATGGAGATATGAATAAATGGCACCATAGCGGGATGACTCATGGCTAACCAAGGTACAAATGACATGGCTTTCTAAGGAGTCAAAAATAGGGTAACGTAGCTCTTCCACCAAGAATTCAAATCTGGACTCATGTTGTTCTAGCTAAAGAAGTGAAGCTAATGTCGCCATAGCATCAACTGCTTTATTTTCTGCTCTAGGGATTTGTTGAAATGTAACAAAGGTGAAGTATTGTTGCAATGAAGCAACCATTTTCTTATATGGTATTAGTTTGTCATCCTTTGTTTGATATTCTTCATTAACTTGGTTGATAATCAATTGTGAATCCCCATAAATGTCCAGCTCTGTAATTCCCCATTCTATGGCCATTTTTAGTCCATTTGTTAAGGCCTCATACTCAACAATGTTATTTGTGCATGGGAACAATAGTTTGTAGGACTTAGGGATTGTGTGCCCATGAGGAGAAACAAATAACACTCCTGCTCCTGAACCATTTTGTATGAAAGAGCCATCAAAGAACATCTTACATGTTCTTGCAGTCATGTACATTATGTGCTCATCTATAAATTCAACTTGAATTGGTACCTTATCTTGAATTGGAAAGTCAGCCAATTGGTCTGCAATGGCTTGTCCTTTTATATCCTTACGCTCAACATACTCTATGTCAAATTCTAAAAGAATCATCATCCATTTAGCAAGTCTACCCATGAGAGTAGCCTTATCGAGCAAATATTTTAGAGAATCAATTTTTGCAATGAGGTGTATTGTATGCGCAAGCATGTAATGTCACAACTTTTGGGAAGCAAACACCACAGCTAGGCAAGATTTTTCAATACTAGTGTAGTTGACCTCATATGAAACAAGTGTTCAGCTAATGTAATAGATGGCTCTTTCTTTTCTAGTATCATCAAGTTGACCCAATAATGCCCCCAGGGAAGATTCTGTTGCTGAGACATATAATATAAGTGGTTTTCCTGGGATAGGAGGCATTAAGATTGGAGGATTAGCCAAGTACTATTTCATTTGATCCATGCTTTGCTGACATTCCTCATTCCAAACACATTTAACCCCTTTATGCAAAGTCTTATTAAAGGGTTGAGCTCTATCTGCTAGTTGTGAAATAAACCTCCTTATAGACTGAAGGCATCCTTGAAGACTCCTCATTTGACTGATGTTTTTAGGAGGTGGAATATCCATTATTGCTTGAACTTTTTCTGGGTCCACCTCTATTCCTTTAACTGAAATGATAAATCCTAAGAGTTTGCCAGAGGTGACTCCAAATGCACACTTTTTTGGATTTAATCTGAGTTGAAACTATTCCATACGATCTAGAATTACTTCCAAATCACCAAGGTGTGTATCCCTTTTCTTGGATTTTGCCAAGGTGTCATCCACATAGTCTTCCATGTTCTTATGCATCATGTCATGGAAAATAGTAGTCATAGCTCTTTGATATGTAGCTCTGGAATTTTTTAATCCAAATGGCATGACATTCCAACAATAGGTTCCCCATGCACAAGTGAATGTAGTTTTCTCTTGGTCTTCAGGAGCTATTTTGATTTGATTATACCCAAAAAAGTCATCCATCAAAGAATAGATCTCATAGCCCACAGTCATGTCTCATGTCTATATTTGGAAGTGGAAAATCATCTTTTGGGCATGCTTTATTAAGATCTCTAAAGTCTGTGCAAACATGAATGGACTTGTCATGTTTGAAACTGGTACAACATTGGATATCCATTCGGCATAATCAATAGCTCTTATAAATCCTGCAATGAGGAGCTTTTCTAATTCAGCTTTGACAAGGAGAGCTATGTGAGGATGCATTTTCCTCAATTTTTGTATTACTGGTTTGATTCCTGGAGCTATGGACAAATGATGCATAATGAGACTAGTGTCCAATCCTGGCATGTCTGAGTAAGTCCAAGCAAAATTAATTTTCTTTATTTGTTGGAATTTGATATATGCCTCCTTTTCTTATGTTGACAATGATTGAGCCAAATACACAATTTGTGGAGCCTCTAGTGTATTCAGATTAATTGGCTGTGTAGGCTCAACAAGTACTAAAGACCTCTCTTGAAAATAGCTTGGAAGATTATCAAGTACCTCATCCTTAGGTGCCTCAGAGAGGTTTTCACCTTCGGATATGTCCTTTATTTTTACTTTTTTGAGTTTTGACACCGCCACATAGTGGTTTTTGCCATCAGAACCATTATTCTTTTTTTCTTTTCTTTTCATTTTGTGACCGAGGTACTTGATATCTGGTTCTGTCATACTTGTAGTTGGTTCACTGGTGGAAGAGACTATAGGTTCAAGGGCATTTAGGTAACATGCTATTTCATAGTCATTTTGAAAAGTTAGGAGCTGAGGCTCTTGATAGTGCTAAGACCAATCAATTAAGTGAGGATGGGCAAGGGGTAGGTCAATGACTGGTTCAATATTGTGT
This sequence comes from Chamaecyparis obtusa, assembly GCA_027943335.1. Taxonomy (NCBI): domain Eukaryota; kingdom Viridiplantae; phylum Streptophyta; class Pinopsida; order Cupressales; family Cupressaceae; genus Chamaecyparis; species Chamaecyparis obtusa. The sequence continues at coordinate 564,412 of BSBK01002804.1, forward strand.
ACGTGAATGGCATCATCTCTGGTGATTGCAGAGTTAGGATCCATCAAGTATCCCTCTAAGGTACCCAAATCAGGACTTATCCTACTAAGCGAAGCATCATCCACTAAAGCAACTCATGGATTCCAATCCTCTAGTCCTACACTAGACTCATTAGCTACCTCAGATTGGGAACTACATGTATGGACGACAACAACATCCATGTCAACTGTAGAACAATCAGAAAGAGTTTCCCTCTCATATTCATGTGATTCTGTATCTGAATCCTAGCTGGGGTGTTTACACCAACCATATTTTTTAGGCCTTGACATAGAAGCATTGATGTCACCAAGGGTAACATCCTCTTGGATGCCATTTGTGTATTGAATAGGATCCTCAACATGATCTTCAATAATGGATTGTTCTCATTCTAGTTTTGAAATTGTTGGGTTGTCAACTGTAGTATCTAAATCTCCCCAAAGGAGATTGGTGGAAGGGACCCAATCTTCACACCTATCTTGTTGATTTTGTAAATTGGGTGTGTATTCATCATCACTATCTGTCGCAGCAAGGATAGGAATAGTTTTCTTGTTAGGATATTCAAAGCCTACACCAACTATCTTCTTAGACCTACATCCAAAAAGAGCATGATCAAGAGGTTCGGCCCTGGCATCTAATCTGTGACTAAGAGGACCATGTCCTGGATAGCCCATATTCTTGACCAAAGTGTATCCTCTCCCATAAGTCTTAGGAGATGGGGAAATTTTTTCATTGTGCTTTTATTTTTCTTCTTTGTAAATCCAATCTCTAATAGCTACTTCCTCTTTTTCATCCTGAATGGGTATTGAAGACTCTACAAATGTATCAAATAAAATCATTGCTGAGGATGAGGGACACATCTCCTGTGAAGGTTTACCATAGGACCTAGGTGAGACTGGTATCTTTTTGAAGGAGTCAATGTGATAACCCCCCATACCAAGGTCTATGGTTTTGAACTTATTCTGACATTGTGCCAAAGTTGCATCAAAATTTTTTGCTTCCCAATTAAGAGGAACATGGGTTCCTACTGAAATTGCATTAACAGATAATGTGCTATCCCCAGGTATACAAACTTCTACTCCATTATAGGGGAACTTGACACATTGGTGGTAGGTGGATAGCACTACTTGCATGTCATGGATCCACGGTCTACCAAGCAAAATATTATAGGCTAAAGGACCAACATAGATAATTTGGAACAAAATATCCTTTTCAACGGGACCAATCTTGACAGGAAGGATGACCAAGCCTTTGGAGCTTCTCTCTGCCTCATCATAGGCTTTGATGGTTATTTTCTTGCGAGTATCAATGACTTCTTCAGAATAACCTAGTATTTTCAACAAACTCAAGGAACAAATATTGAGCCCAGCACCAAATATTGAGCCCAGCACCCCCATCAATCAACACATGCCTAACACAGGTCTTATGAATCATGACTTCAATGTGGAGGGAAAGATTATGCAGATGGCTCAAGGCTTTGTCATTTTCTTCTTAGAATGTGAGGTAATGTGGGCTAGCGAGGTAATTTACCATGTTTTGGAATTGATCAATGTCTATGTTGTTAGGGAAATTAGCTATACGCAAAGCATCTTCAAGGAAATGCTTATGTCTTGGAGACAACTCTAGAGCTCAAAAATTGAAATTTGAGCTGGTGTTCTTTGTAACTGATCAACAAGATTATAGCTCATTTATGGATTAACTGCTAACTTGGTGGTGACATTCTTGGATGTCACTTTCTTTGGTTTGCTAGATTGGTTAGAATTAGGACCTCTAATGACCATAGGACCTTGACCTTGGCTTCTAGTGACAACATTAAGAGCTTGAGATGACCTTTGAGAGTGAGGACCTCTAAGCACCACCATGGGTTCCTTATCAAATATAGGAGTGTCCACATCATGACTATAAGAATCGTTCATTTGCATCATGTTGACATTTTCATTCACATCTTCAAGCATGTTGATAACATTCTCTGCAGACGTATAGGTGTAGTTGATTGCAACTTTGCCATCTTTGGGTTTAGAGGTTTCCCCCTTATCATATTTAGGCAAAGGTTCCTTAAATGCTTTGTGATCTGCATTGGTTTTCAATCCATCAATCTCAAGCTTGTCATTTTCAATAAGATCTTGAATGAGATGTTTAAGTTTCTAGCAATTTTCTATGTCATGTCCAATGCCATTATGAAATATGCAATAAGCCTTTTCATTCCACCAATATGGCTTAATGTCAAGTATGTGAAATTTTTTTGGATGTTGTGGTTGTGCAAGATTGTTATCAATAAGTGTTTTGAAAACATCCTCATAAGATTCCCCAAGCTTAGAGAACTATTGCTTCTCCTTTTTAGGTCTTTCTTGATATCTTTGTTTATTCTCTTTTTGGTTAGAGGATGTATAAAGCTTCATAGCTTGAACTACACTAGATAAATGGAGGAAACCTTGATCCTTTAGTTGGTTAGAGTTAACAACCCCATCATTGACTACTTGTTTATTCTTGTTCCAGTGTGAGTTCTTGCCTTTGTCCTTATGATTCTTGTTATTATTTTGACTATTGTTGTTATTATGTTGTTTAGTCAAAATACCTTGCTCTTTTAAGACATCCTCTATTTTACATGCAGTTTCAACCATGGTGTCAAATGAATCAAAGACCATCTTTTGAACCTCATACCACATCTCAGGTACTAAATTGCTCACAATGATATCAATTCTCTCATGTTCAAGAATTTTCCTAGAATATCAGGAGCATAATCATCTCCACCTTTGTAAAAATGTAACAAAGGATTCCCCTTGATTCTATTTTAAATTACACAAATCGAGCATGGTGATTGATCTTGATAAATTGTAGGCAAAATGTTGCACAAATTTGTGGACCAGTTCTTTAAAAGTTTTGACAGGAGGGGTTATGTTGGTAAACCACTCCATAGCTTGACCTTTTAGACTCCTTGGGAATAATCTCATCAGATAGGAATCTTCATGGTGAAATTCAAAACTCATGGTATAAAACTGACACACATGATCATGTGGGTCACCATTACCATCATATTTGTCATATTGGGGAAATTCAATTTTCCTAGGAAAATCCATCATGCTCACACTCCTATCAAAAGGATTAGGACAAATAGAATCAAGATTGAAGGAACTCTTGGGAGCCATCATCTTCTCCATCATCTTCTTGATTTTCTTAATCTCCTCTTCTTGTGAGGGATTATGTTTCTTTATTTTCCTATCCACATAAAAGTTATAAGGGACCCTCACACCCTTGTTGATTAGGCTCTCTAGGAACTTATCTTTATTTTTCTCAACATATTTCTCCACATATTGTTGGAAAAATGGTTCTTGTTGCACTCTCATAAAGTCTTGAGCTTCATAATTTGCACTAGTTCCTCCATGTTGGGAGCCATGATGAGCTCAATGGGAGGGTTGTCTTGAGTTCCTAGGAGGCATCTGTCTCCTATAGTGAGCATGTTGTAAAGTCCTTCCTCTAGGACTAGGAGATCTTGATGGTGACCTTGAATATTTTCTGCCTCGTGGGCTGCCCAAGGAAGTAGATGGTGGGGAGTTGGTCCCACTGTTGGTACCCCTATTGTTGAATTGTGCAAGTTTTTGGGCTAGGAGCCTATCTTGCTCTTCTTGTGTGGCCCTTCTCTCTATGTCCAACAAGGCTTGTTGTTCCTCCTCTAGGAGCCTAAATCTTTCTTCTTTTGTAGCTTGTTCATTTAAGAAGGCTTGTTTTTCTCGCTCAATACTTTTTAGCCTCTCACTTGTATATCTTGCAGTTGTTTTTAGTGGAGAGCTTGGCCTTGAATGGTTGAACAAGTTAGTTGCGTTCACATGAGCATCACAAGATTGGTTGTTTTGGTCCTCATGTTGTGACCATGCATCTTGATGAGCTTATGCATAGTGTCTTTCGGCTTGTTGATGAGCATCTAGATATCTTGAATTAATAGGAGGTGATTCAGGTTGATTTTCATCATTGAATGACATGTTACTCCTATGTCTCTGAAAAATGTCGTTAAGAGTTTGATCTATTGCTTCTCTTTGTCTCCTAGTCAAAGTGTAGCTCATGTCCATATTTGATTGAGAGGATGGTAAAGAGGAACTCAACTGACTATGGCTACTCTTAGGCTCAAACCAAACTTCTGAAGCACTCCTAGGAGATTGATCAAAGATGGGTTCCTTCCCCTTTCACCTTTGACAAGTTTGGACTAAAGGTAATTGTTCAAAAACTACTTGAGGTTGTTTTCCTCGACCCACTTGGTATCTTGTTGTAACCGGCATGAAAGAAAAGACCCTTAGTGAGAAAATAACCTTATGAATTGCTAATTGTCAAACTAGGATAGTGAAAATATTCAATTGTCCAAAAAGAGATATGGTGAGATAGAAAGATAACAAAAGGTATAAATCAACACTGCCACAGTGGTGCATAACAAAAGGATTCTATTATCCTAGCACATGTGGATCAGGAGGATGATTTAACCAAAATAAATTGAAATTGAATTTATATGAAAGTGGATTTGGACAAAAGAGTACTCAAACTCTCCAAGTGTGCAATCAAAGAATCTAAAGGTGAATCTCGTCAACAAGGGTGATTCCTAACTTACTAATGACAAGAAAAATCTTTGGTGAAGTCAAAGGTCACTAACTCAAGATGTATAGAGACAAAAAAATGAGGTACAAACAAGCTTTCAGTTGTAGGGTATGAAACTTACTAAAATCTAGTCAACTAAGAGAAGACTAAAAATTGCATGAATTAGGTAGACAACAAAAAGATTATGGGTGATATTTCATGTTAAGCAGGGTGATAGTTTCAGACCAGGTGATACTTCACGTTAAGCAAGGTGATACTTTCCAGGTAGCCCGAGCAATACTTTCTAGGAAAGCGGGGTGATACTCTGTCAAGGGCGAACTATCATGTGATATTTTCTAGGACAGAGGGTGATACTGTTCCAGTGTCACGCGATTCTTGACTAGTGAGTGTCAAAATCTTAGTTTTTAAGGTGAATTTGATCCAAATTTTAGTTTGAGGGTTGGTTTTCTTGATCTCAATCACAGTGACAATAGTAAATTGACAAGTTTGCAAATAGTAGGTGATCAAACATGTCTTCAAACACTTGAAACAAGGGAAAAAGCAACCTTGCCAAGACAAGCAATTGTGATATCAAAATGGAAAAAACTTCTATGAGCACTACCAAGATGTTGAATATGCAAGAACATTTACATGGGTATATCACAACGAGAACACTTCAAGAACTTTTTAGCCTAAAAAGACAATGGCTCAATACTTAACAACTTGGCCCACACTTGATGTTCCATTGCCTCACACAAATTAGTTTCCCACAATAGATATTGGCTTTGTTGTGGAAGTGCCAATGACACCACCAAAGGAACACAGATGGTGAGTAATCTTGGGGTGATCCAGGTTATTCCACTTGGATCAATCCTTGCACCAAGAAGCTAAGCGAAAAAATAAGGTGGCCTCTATCTATGGTTCTTAGTAAGGGCTTTCATTCGTAATACCCCTCTTTCTCCCCAAAGGGACTCCTTACCTTGCGGCAAGTAACAGACCTCGTGGCCACAAGAGTACCTTAAGCATTCTTGCTCAACATTTTCCTCATGGTCACAATCCCACAAGTATTCACATCAAGCGAAGACAAGTACTACATCTACCAAGGTTTTGTGTCCTCGATAGCCTTGATTTTATAGTGGATTGGAATAGCTGGCAAAAGGCTTGTCCCCACTTGGGTTGTTCCTCTTGATTACTCAAGAGCAGGCCCGCTAAAGGATTCTAAAGATCTAAACAAATAGTGGATCAACTTATGAGGTTCAAGGTTTTTGTTTCACCACAAGGGTGAAGAGCATACTCCCCTATCTCGAATTTTTCTCCCAAACACACCAAGGAAAGATTCAATTACCCCCTTACTTTCAAAATCCAAAGATGGGTCAAGATTTTCTAGTTCACCACAAGGGTGAAGAGCATACTTCTCCCACCACCCAAGAATTTCTACAACAAGATATTATGTTCCTATGCAATGAAACAACTAGTAATTTCCACACTTGAAAATGAAATAAATAATCAAACACTTGATTAGGTTTTTATGCTTTGGGTAGCCCTACAAAAACCGTTAGTAGCCCTTGTGCATTTGAAGCTTTGACATGCATTCTTTTAAGAAAATGATCAAGCAATGAGAGCACCTACAAGCACAACTTGTTAGCCCCACAAGGTTAGCAAAACCAAAATCCAAATGAAATCTACAAATTAAATCTATCTAACCACAGCAAACTAAACCAGCAAGCTAACTAGATCCAAATTCGGCAAAAAAGAACCAATAAACAACTCACTGCCCGGTACAGGTGACAGTATAGTCACCAAAAATGTCATGCGACACTTTACAGTATACCGGGGTGACAATATATTTCTGGGCGATACTTCGCTTTACTGCAGGTGATAGAATATCTCAAACAGGGCGACAGAGTTTCTCAAGCGGGGCGATACTTTTAACTGGTAAAATATCACACGACCACAGGTGAACTATCATGTGATACTGTAAATTATCATGTGATAATCTAAGACTAAAAACCCCAAGAGCCGAAAATGAAGCTAAAAATTGACAAAAAATTTGACAGAAATCTAGAAAATTAAGGATAAAACAATAATGCTCTACCCCACGGTGGGCGCCAAAAATGTACACACTCAAATGGTGCACTTCTCTAAGTCATTATATCCAAGGGAATCCATGAAGAGGAAACCTTAGAAAGTGACCTAGAGCTCTCTATGCATGGAGTTGCAAGATTATTTGAAGTTTTCTCTCAGCTAGAGCTATTAAGCTAATGACCTTGCTAGTCAACCACACAATGAGAGATTCAAATGAAGACAAGGGAAAGAATGCCAATATCTCCAAGAATCACTATGAAATGCAAATGCAAGCTAGATTAAGAGGAATATGCAAGCTAGAAATGAGAGATGCAAGCTAAGCTATGAAAATGAAAGTACAAACTAAGCTATGAAAGGAAAGATGCAAGTATTACAAAGCCTTCCTAATTAAGCTAGATGAAGTAATCTAAAGCATAAAGGAAATCTATACTATGAATGCCATGATAATGGAACTAGAATGCAAGAGATAAACTATGAAAGCATGTAAAATGTAAGCCAAGAATGCTCCAAATCTTCAAAAGATCCAAAGTGACCTAGAAAACCTGCAACATAACATTAGTATTCAAAAATGCATATGAAAATGAGGAAGAGAGCTCTTCTTTTATAGGAAATGAGAAAGAATGGACCATGGAGATTAAGAGGCAAAAGATTTAATCAAGGGTGGAGCATCAAAGAGGAGCAATCCATGTGCATAAATATCCTCCAATGAGAAAATAAGAGTTGACTTTTGTGTCCATATGAGACAAAAAGTGTTTTTCTTCTTTTTATAAAATAAGAATAATGTTTTATTTGTGCAACTTAGGATAAGAGGAAAAGTGGGGGATTTTTATTTATTAAAAGGGGAGGAAATATTATTTTTAATTAAATAAAGACTTAGGATAAAATGGTTAGCCCAAGGCAAATAATCGAAAATGATAAAATAGGACTTGATCAAGGAAATTGATATTGAGCTGAAAATGTTGATTTTTGAAAATATTGATTCAGGGATTTGATAAATTATTGAATGGGGGCCCAAAGTCTAGGCGACCATTTTAAGGTGCATACACTACCCATGTCCATTCATTAACTAACACGTCACTTTTTTTAACCAAGACACCTTATAGGGACATGAATGGGGTATTCTTTCCAATTTTAACTTATTTTCTACCACCAAAGACATAATGTTTTTGATAGATAAAGCAACAAGAGGGTGTTGGCACGAGGAACAAAGGACTAGTAGCACATTAATAGAACATTAATGGAGCTATTCAAAGTAGATAGAATAGTTTAATAGCATAATCACCAAGTCTAATCTGCCCCTATCAAAAACATAAACCACAGTACTGATCAAAAGGATTAAACTAAAGTACTTAAAATGAACAGTAGCATGTAGCGTATCAGTCATAAGCCATGTAGGGATGAATAAAAGGATATAAAAACTAACATTAACCCCAACCACAAAATAGGGGATCTGAGGGCCGAGCCCAATCAAAATTAACTAACACATGGACACCATAAATTAGTTCTTCCCACCCAACTGTTTAGACAGCAGGGTCCTAGCCCACCCTTCCTATAGAAACATGAAAAGATCCTTGTTGTCCTCTTCTGCTTCAAGCCTATTGCCCGCTAGCTTTTCCTGCACATGACAGAGAGTTGTAGCCGAAGCATGCATGACCTTCAGGGAAAATTTGTTGGTCATCATGCATTGATTCATCAAATCCTGCATATTCTTCTTAATCTCCATAATATCTTTGTCCAAATTTGAGAACCTCCTTTTAAGGGTGCCTTTAAAATTGTTTTTGTCCTCCAGGGTCTCAGTATTGTAATCAGAGGTGGGGGGCTTATCCTAGGGATCATGAGAAGGGCTCAGGGGTGGGGTAGGGTTATTGGGGGTTTCCATGGTTTTCTGGAAGTTTGGCAGAGGAGTGTTACCAGTCCTAGGGGGACTCATATGATCATTCGAGGAACCTTTCATGGACTCAGTGGTGTGGGAGTCTTTTTCAGACAGGGATTGCTCTCTAGAGGCCATTTCCAACAACCTAGTTTTACATTGTTCATTGGCAATTCTATTTGACCTCCGGCAACCTGAGCCACTTAAGTCCACCTCTAGATTAACTTGGCTCTCCATCATTCTCCATTTTTTGGGCCTACATTTAGTTTGAGGAGTACTGTCAGCCTCCTTCCTATCTTTGTTCTCCATAGATTTAGAGACATAAGACTCCTCCTGACCCTCCTTCCTATTGAAAGGGTTCTTAACACATTTTTTGTGGGTTCTACCCTCTTTAGCACCCAACTCAGGCTCCTGGATGACACGGATGGACTGGGAGGAGGAATGGGTGGGATTTTTAGTTTTGGCTTGGGACTCCTCCTAGGTCATCTCCTGGATAATCAGGGGGGGGATTGGGGCGTTAGGCAGATAACTTTGTGAAAATGGTAAATGTAGAGAAGGAGGCCCTGATGGAGGATAGGTATTGACTTATCAAGGTTGTCCTTAATATCAAGGATATTACTCTCTATGGAGTGCAAAAGATAGAAAGGTATGAAAATTAAATCCTTGTTTCTAATATGATTCAAGAACGGTAAATGGTAGTAGTAAAACATAGTGAACTTACCTTCTAGCGTGAAATATTTCATCACTATGAGGCAAATTTTCAGCCAAAAGTCTGACAGCACCTCCCTGTTGAAGCCCCCTTGTTTTTCACAGGCTACTCACCGTCCTTGAAAAACTAGTTGAGGCTAGTAGGGTCAGGAGTCTGACTGGTCCTTTTGTATTTCCTCCCCACCATAGAGAGCCTAAACACCTTAGCTATGACCTCTTCATTCAGCTGGAAGTGGATGCCCCCAACTGAGACACTCCTATTGTTCCAAGATGAGATGAATTGTTTGGAGATTCATTCATCATGCCCACCTTTCATTCTCTCCATAAAACCCCATATGTCGATTTCTTTGTAGTAATGAGTCACCAACTCATCAGAGGTGAAAGCCTTGTCAATTTTATCAGGCTCAATGTAGAGAGTGTTGCCTCCCATTTCACAGCTTTGCCCCTCCTGTGCCAGAATATCCTGGAAATCTAAGAGCTGAGCATTATTGCAGACCATAAAAAACCACTTGTTTTTGCAAAGCCTTTCCAAGGAAAGATTATACTTAAAATGCTGGCTTTGAGAAAATTTTTGGAAAACAGGCTCCGTACAGCCAGATCTAATGGATCTCCAGTTGCCATTAATAGCACTAATACTAGGGACACACTTGTTGTCCTTATTAGCCAAGTAAGCCCTCTATTTCAGATAGCTCTTACTCCACACATTTGAAAGGTAATGATGATTCTTTATGGGAATTTGGGTTCTCCTTTCCATAATTGCAAAAATCACCTGAGCACCCCAGCACGTGATCCAGTAAGGATTCATAATGAATATGACAGCTTGGCACATTTAAATCGTAATATTCATTTCTCCCCCGATGAGTTGCTGAGCCACCAGAGGTAAATCACTAACCACCCTCCAACTATTGATTTTGATTTGTTTTAGGCCTATTGTTTCCATAGAGTCGGCAATTGAATTCCCCTCTCTATATGTGTGCCCATAGTCGTGCGCTAGAAGCTATTGAGCATCTCACCAATCTCCATAATAATAGGTCTAGCCCACCACCCCGCACTAGCACCACTTTTGATAGCCTCAACAACCACTTTTGAATCCCCCTCGATTTCTAGCTACCTGATGTTCATTTGTTTTGTGAATTTAATCCCCCAGAGAAGGGCCATTCCTTCTGCCTAGGTGATAGTGCAGTTATTGATCGGCCCAACATAAGCCAGCAGGCAAGTGCCTTTATGATCTCTCAGAACACCACCCCCTCCTTGGCCTAAATTGTTTTATGCCCCATCAAATTTAAATTTGGTCCATCCTCTAGGAGGGGTGGCCCATCTGGTAGCTTTTCTAGCTATCCTTTTAGCATTGTCAAACCTGGAGAAACCATCTAGGAGGTTCCAACTATCAGCAATTCTCACCTCCTAGGCAGTAGGAGGATAGGGGGGAAGCTTCCATTTAGCCATCCTAGCATTCTCACATAGGAGCTTAGTTCCAATATGGAGACAAGTCTCAAACTAGTTACTATCCTCTCTAAAAATCCTATTGTTCCTTTCCTCCCAAATGGCCCAACAGATGTGAGGGGGTAGCATAGGCCAAAGGAGTTGGAGCAGGGGGTGATTGGAGGGAGATCTCTAGTTATTAAATTGATGCACTTCTCTGCCCAGGGCCCACAAGATACCCAATTTGCCAATAACCTCTTGCCAAATGCTGGTGGCATAATCACAGTGGATGAAAAGGTGGTTCACCATTTCTTCCTCCTTCTTACATAGGACACATCTATTTTCCATAGAGAAGCCCCTCTTTATAAGATTATCCTAGGTTAGGACCCTACCATGCATTAGAGTCCACTAGAAAAAATTTATTTTCAGCATGAGCTGAGGGATCCACACCTTCTTCCAGTCCCTCGGATTACTCTCCTCCTTCAGAAGCAGATTTTAAGAAGATTTAATAGAGAAAGTACCAGCCTGGGTGGGGGCCTAGATAATAGAGTCATCAAGCCCTAAAATTCTAATATTTGTTAGGTTTTCCATGAGATCCTTGGCCAAGTGTTGCAGGTCTGGTATGTCCCTTAACCGATTAGGTATATCCTTCCAATCCCTACCAGAGATGTAGCTAGAGACTCTATTACCTAGGATAGGTCTAAGATAGTCCATAAGAGGTTTGAATCTGCATCCCAAGTTAGTTTGGTTCATGATCCAATGGTCATTCCAAAATTTGATGGATCTCCCATTTCTAATTTTCCAAAAAGCTCCTTTAGACAAAAGGGTCTTACATTTACATATGTTCATCCAGAGTTTGGATCCACTTGGGAGGTCGCTATTGTGGAACATCCTCCCTTAGGGATGTCCTTGTAGGTACTTGGCTTCCATTAATCTACACCAGTCCACCTTTCCTTTTATGAGCTTCCATGCCACTTTCATGGTAAGGGCTTTATTCATCAAACCAATTCTTCTTAGTCCCAAGCCACCCATTCTTTTTGGGAGGCAGACAATGTCCCAATTGACAAGAGACATTCTCTTCTTTTCTTCAGACCCCACCCACAAAAAGGTTCTCTGAATCCTTTCAAGTTTATCTTCCATGTTGCTTCTAATTTTAAAGAGGGATAGGAAGTAAATAGGGATCCCTTGGAGAGTTGAGGCCATGAGCTGAAGTTTTCCATCATTGCTTAAAATCTTCCCCTTCCAACCAGCAAGTTTCCTCTGGGTTCTTTCAAGGATGGAATTCTAGAAATCTTGGGACACCTCTTTAACTGTAAGGGGGAGGCCAAGGTAGGTAGAAGGGAGCGAAGCCACCAGACAACCCAGGATTTGAAGCACCTTATTTTGTAACTCCATGTGGGTATTGAAGAAGAACAGTTGGCTCTTATGATAGTTAATACACTATCCAAAAGCCCATGCATAACTTTCAAGGATTTGTTTCCACTGTCTAGCCTCAATCACTGAAGATTACCTAAAGAGGAAAGTGTCATCCACAAAATATTCTAACACCACCTCAGGAAGGGTAGATGCAGGTTTGATGCCTTTTATTCTTCCCATAGCAGACATCATACATAGATTCCTGCTAAGCACATCATCCACCATAATAAAGAGGTAGGGGGAGAGAGGGTCTCCCTCTCTAAGACCCTTCTCAGGTTTTAAAAAGCCACTAGGGGTGCCACCAAAGACATAATGTTATCAGTAGAACTAGAATCAATAATAACTTCATGAATCTTACCTTGGATCTTACAATTGATCCTAAACAAGGATTTCCTTTATGACGGATATTTCTTGACCTCTTCCTTAAGAAGTATCATTCTAATAATTAGATTTTCTCCTATCTCTAAGGGAAATTGTACCTCTAGTGAGTTAATACTCCTTGCATCATCTTGGACCAATGTCTTTCTCCAATTTCCACCTAGAGATGTTGAAGCCTTCTATGTACACATATATGAAGGATGCCCAATCGGATTGGAGTTGTAGCATCTCATTTGTGAGAAATTGGATCCTCTACCACTAGACCTTCCTCTTCCATTAGGTCTCCTCCCTCTTTAGCCTCCTTTTCTAGTTGAGTCATCAACCTTCTCTCTTGGGCTGGACTCTCCTTAAGACCCTTGATTTGGACCTCTTCCTCCAAAGCTACCCATGCCTTTGAAATTATTTCTACCTCTACCTCTATTATTTTTTTCACCTTTCCTCTTCAATGTAGTACCTCACCCCTGGTCTAATTTTATAAATGATATGATTACTTTAGGATGATAGAATATATGCTAGGGAATCATTAAAGCTTATGATTTTACTGACCCCATACTTTCATGTGTATGGTTGATGTGTTTGTTTTATATTTTTATTTGACCTTCTTGATGTGTTTGAGGGACGGAGTCGTAGTTACTTGCTTGTGAGATCCACATGATCGGCCGATCCCCGCCATTGTCTGTTATATCTTTATACATATGCACATGGTTATCTTTTTATGCAGGTTCGCAAGTATCAGGCATCGACTTCCTTGAATTGTCAGGATGAACGTGCCCTATCGCTAATCTCAATGGTAAAAGAGGGGAGATAATATTCAATTCCAAATCCTAACCTAAGCCAATTATTGTCCTAAAGTAGGGGACAAGATTCTCTGTTTCCACCCTTCTAAACTCATCCAATTGGCAAGAGTTTACACCTAAGTCCTGAGTTTGAATGTGGGTTCTTACGTCTTTCTTATTCTTTGATTGTGGCGTTTGATGTGATTTCTATTTTTAGCTGTGGCATAGTATTTAAATGGTAATTAAATAAATGTATTTATTTAGTTTAATTATTATTTATATTATATAGTTGATGCATAAATTAATTAGAAATTAATTATATGCTAATTTGAGTGTAGTTGAATTATTTAATTAATGTGAATTAATTAAATATCCTCACTTTTGATTTATTTAAAATCATGAATTAACCTTTGTTTAATTAAAATATATTTATTAAATTGAAAGTTATTTTGGCATGTGTTATGTATGTTGACTAAATGTTTTAATTATTAATTAATTTAATGCATTCTGTTGCACATTCATAATTGCATGAAATTGAATTAGTAATTCAAGTTGAAGTTTGGTTATGTGTTTTCAACTCAAGTCAAAGAGGAAGGGGGACTCCAGTTCAACTGAGACTGAACTGTGAACTGAAGTTCGTCTTCATACAAAGCTCTTTTGGAGTTGATTTTGAATTCATGCATGAGAAAGGAAGTTTCTTTAAATATTGGGGGTTTTGTCCATTATTCGATTACACAGGTTTTGGAGGAGGAATTTTGGAGACAGATTTGGGACAGATTTGGGAGAATTCTTCGAAAAGCTTGGATTCTATTTTCTTCATTCTGGACATCATCAAATCTGTATAATTTTGATTTGAGGTAGGTTTTGATTTTATCATGGTTATTCTGTTTCAGATCTTTGTAGGAAATTGTAGAAAGTGTCTTCCTCGTGCTTGCTAGTATTGATTGTTTGAGTAGCATAGCATTGTGGTTATCAGTTGCATGTTATTTATGAAAGATATATTCAGTTGCATGTTATTTATGAAAGATATTTTCAGTTGCATGTCATTTAATGAAGATATATTTAGTTACATGTTATTTAATGAAAATATATTCAGTTGCATGTTATTTATGAAAGATATATTCAGTTGCATGTTATTTATGAAAGATATTTTCAATTGCATGTTATTTAATGAAGATATATTTAGTTGCATGTTATTTAATGAAGATATATTTAGTTGCATGTTATTTATGAAAGATATATTCAGTTGCATGTTATTTATGAAAGATATATTTAGTTGCATGTTATTTAGAAAAGACATTTTCAGTTGCATGTTATTTAATGAAGATATATTTATTTGCATGTTATTTATGAAAGATATATTCAGTTGCATGTTATTTAGAAAAGATATTTTCAGTTGCATGTTATTTAAGGAAGATATATTCAATTGCATGTTATTTAATGAAGATATATTCAGTTGCATGTTATTTATGAAAGATATATTCAGTTGCATGTTATTTATGAAAGATATATTCAGTTGCATGTTGTTTAGAAAAGATATTTTCAGTTGCATGTTATTTAATGAAGATATATTTAGTTGCATGTTATTTAATGAAGATATATTCAGTTGCATGTTATGTATGAAAGATATATTTAGTTGCATGTTATTTAGGAAAGATATATTTAGTGCATGTTATTTAAGGAAGATATATTCAGTTGCATGTAGTGGTATTCTATTCTTAGAAATAAAATTCGTACATGAGAATTCTTTTAGAATAAGAAAAATAAGAAGAATAATGCTATATAATTAAATATTATTTTTATGAGATTTTCATAATGATGTGTTTATTATTGGAGTGTTTGGTTTCTTTTCATGATTAATGGTATGGGTAGCATTAATTTAGCTTTTAGGAGATTTAATCCTAGAGGTGGGGTTTTAGATGTTTAATCTATCTTGTTTGGTTACCGTGCATATTTTGTTGTGTCGGTGAACTTGTTTTATTATGTATCTGGTTTTGCATGTTTATGGTCTTGCATGTGGAATCTAGTTGTAGAGATTCATGAGTTGTGATAACTTAGAGTTCTTAATGTTCATGTGAAACCCTAGAGTAGGTCATCTAAGTGTATATCAAGAAGTGGCTTGTGAATTGGTACCGGAGCCCGGAAGTGGCTACCAAGATATCCCATTACAAGTAGTTTAATAAGTGATAATTAATAATCATTGGGAATCTAAAATGAACCTAATAAGATATTGTGTGCCTCTCCCATGCTTGAGTTCCTAATTGAGTTTGACTAGGATGGGAGTTGAGATGATGCTTGCCACCTATATGGATTGGATATGGCATAGGTAGTACCTTGTCTACACGAGAGGTTACTATAACCACATAGAGTCACTAGGGCACCGGGGTCTGAAGGGACTACCAGGATAACCTTAGAGTTGACTTATGTGATGACACTTCTTGTATGCATCTTAGGTTTCCTACGTGTTTTGTTTGCCTCTGGTAGAGTATGTTATACCTTGTTGTACTTTTTGGTATCCTTGAGTTAGAAGCTTTCAGGACCTCTTCCTTGGTTGTTGTTATTTGTTATCCGAGTGGGTTCTAATGTTATCTCCTCAACACAGTGGGAGTGGACTGTTTAGGTTCACAAGGTCCGGTGGTAGTGATTCTTTTACCATTTGAGATTTCGATGTTCATGCACTGAGGCTGGATGATCCATGTTGCAGTTGTTCTTTCTTGTTGTTCTTTCTTCTTGTGATCTTGTATCATTGTATCATATATTCAAAGTTATCTTGATGTATTTCTTTTTAGTTATTGTATTTCATACCCTGCGACATGTGCAGTGGATGATTATTATTATGGTTACCTTAGGGTACCAATTGTATTTATGTAATCATGCTCATGATGTTGTATTTATTATTCAGATATATTCTTGGGATTCATATCTTTATCTTATATTAATTAATTAACTCTTTCGTAATCTACGTCAAGGAACCCTTGAGATTTGTAACCTATGTGAGTTGTTCATTTCATTATTTTGCTTCTGCATTGTAAAACCTTGATGTTGTTGTATGTTAACTTTTTAAAAAAAATGTTCTGCAAACTTAGTCGCATGTTTAGGTTAAGTTCTTCTGGGTTCCCTGGCGGGGCATTACATTCAACTTCTCTTTTTCCCTTAGGACCAATTGGAAACATCTACTCACAATCTCTAGTGCCAAGATGCTAATCTCATCTTGTATGTTCATCCTTAGGTAATTCATATACCTGGACACTTTTTCTAATTCCTCCTCTTGTCTCTTGGATCTGAGACATAATTTTTGGAACTCCTCCATATATTCTCCCACATCAAGGTCTCTCTGCTTGAGGTTATTTAGCTTCTTATAAATCTACACTTCATATTCAATAGGCATGAAATGTTCCTTGGATCTAGCCTTCTTCCTCTCCCAAGAAATTATAATACTTCTTCATTCTTTAACTCACTCTCCTTGTATGTAATTCCACCATGTAAGGGCTTCTCCCTTCAACCTTGCCTTTACCATCTTGACTCTCACATTTTCATGGAATTATTTATATTCAAAATAATTATTAAGGGTTTCAATCTAGTCTCTCACCTCTTTATTATCCATGCTTCCACTATACATAGGTAATCCATATGTAGCATCCCTACTTATTAACTTTAAGGCATCCATAATTGACTTATGGTTAGAATGTAACTCTACTACCTTTATAGGGACTTCCTCTTCTCCTTTCTCCCCTTCTTCATTCGTGTCACACTCATTCTATTTTTTCTTTCCCTTTGTTCTCTTAAACTCTTGAGGTTTGGTTTTAAGTAATTGTTCAACCAACTTCTGCACTACATCTTGGGACATATTCTTGGGAGGCATTATTTTAGTCTTTATCTCTCCTTCTTCCTATAACATACATCAAGTGCACACTATCCAAAAGATATAATTTTGGCTCTAGTACCAATATAATGAGGAGGTAATAGGATGGTTTGAATCCCTTTTCTCAAGTAGGTCTAAAGAGAAATGAACCAAGGTTCCCACCTTGCTAATAATTTAATTCAGAAGATCCCTACTCTAATGCAATTCTCTAGTTGAACACTTTGATAGATTCAAAGGCTCCTATATTTCCCTAATAGGAAAACTTACAAATACACAACTCAAGGCTTGCACACCTTTGTATCATTTTATGGGATTGACTTGCTCTTTTAGGGTTTTGAATGGCCCACAAGAACAATTCAACACACACACTCTTGGAAGGATGTTTTTATAGCCAAAAAATTTAGATAAAGTAGGTTATATAAATCCAAGTCCACCTCTTCATCAATTTTCACTCATACACCCTTTGAATAGGCCCAATTACAATTAGGTCTGCTAATTAGGTAAACAAAGGATAACTTTTTCTTCAGTGATGACCTAGAAAAACAAAATGGATTTTCAAATATTCTTTTGGGAGGCACAAACAATACTCCAAAATTGGGTTCCCAACCAATATTTTGACCACCAGACCAATACCACACTAGAGGGATAATAGGGGTAATTAGGCCTAGATTACAGGGTCACTTACCAATTCTTGTTATCTTTGATCATAATGAACCTTCAGTATTATCCTACACACCTTGACATCCTTCAAACAAAACTTCTTATTCATCCAAACCCTTCCTTGATCCTTTCACACGATCATCCAACTCTAATCATTCATATCTCTACCTGTCACATAGAGATGCCAAGCTTACAAATGCATGTCAAAATTCACCACTTTGTTGGCCCACTCCAATAATTTCATAGTTATATATTACATACAAGGACCTATCAAAATCTATGGTTTCATGATTTTTTATTAGAGGATGATAGGTCAAAAAGACACATTTCTGCCAAACCCTTGGAAAGTGAGGTTTTCAAACCTATCGAGAGAGTTTTTCTTGCCAAAAGCAATAGAGATGACTTGAAAACCTAAACTCACTTGCATCATGAAGTTAACTAGAAACATACAATTGATCTACTCTACCAATCCATACACATACATTTAGACAATAACATCTTAGGAATTTTAGAATGTTCAAACAGTTTATTTCTCCAAAATTTCTTCAAATCACTCCAACTGTACATCAAAGGACCATTGAAGCCTAAAAATTATTATTATCACCATTTTCAACCATCACCAAATATTTTTTGAAACAACTGACCGCTGGTGTACAATTTAGCAATATTTTTCTAAAGTTGGAAAAGTTGCCTGACAACTTTTGTGCAACTTTTTCATATTTTTTGCAATTTCACATGCTAACCGGCCTCCTATCTATTCAAAGACCTCTGAGGAATCATTATGGACTTGTATAAGATTAAAATGGTTTTAAAATGATGTTACATCACCAATACATCCATTTGAGTTTATCCTATAACTTTTAGACTTATGGCCCTAAATGGCCCTATAAGGTCCTAAGTTTACTTTCAATGCCATCTTTGGCTTACAAATGAATAAAACCAATACATCTTTCACACAAGTGACTCTTAGGTCTTTATTACATAACTCCTATCCTATTTACACCTATCATGCCCTTGGGCTTACATTTATTATTGAGGTTCTCCTGCACTAATATATATATGCATCCATATGCATACATACACACACACACATGCACATACATAGATTTGAGTGTTGATATATCTACTAACATATTAAGTTTAGGAAACCACAAACATAAAATAACATGAATTACATCACTTGACAAATAAAGAACTAAAATTTGCACAAAAATGAACAACTACTTATAAAATATCAACAAGTGATCATACAAATTACATAATCATATTAATTACAAATTAGATGAGTACATAATCTTTCAAAGTACATAATCATACAAATTACATAAGCATAGTAATTACATTATAGTATATGTTTGAAAATGAAAATTAAAGTTTAGGTTTAGTGATAGTAAATGATGTGAAAAATTTATCTTGTATAGACCCATGTATTTTTTGTTGCATCTTTTTGTATACTGTATTCATGAAAAGCTCTAGTCATGATTTTCCAGTAGAGTTGAAACCTTCCTCGAGTCTTCTCACTTCCTAAAGTTGACACCAACAAATTTGAATGAAATGGAATCTCTTGAGGAAGGTTTCAACTGTAAACCAAATATAATCACACAAATTACCACAAGCCTGTGGACACAAGGTAGAACAATATTCACAAGGAAGAACAATACATGTAATTCACTTTAATTGACCAAGGGTTTTAATTGCACTACTTGGTACTTAATTGAAAGTAAAATTGAATTTAATGTCAAGGAATCAAAGCATAAATACACATACATATGCATACATGTTGGGTTACTCTACAATAGTGGGTTACACTTTTTTGAACATCCCAATTTTTGCTGAAATTACATATTTTTAAGAAAATGTGATGATTTAAACCTTGAGAGGTCCTTTTTGAAGGAATTAATTTTTAATGGCTAGATAAAATACTCTTAGATCAAACTCACTTTGATATAATCTCTCTACTCCTTAGCCATACCTACAATCGAGTCTCTTTTGCACCTATCAAAATGATGACTAAAAAACACTTTTACATTATCTTTTTGGGAGATTAAATGAATTCATCTGAAAAACCCAGATGCAGGATGGTACCACTCAAATAAATCTTTCAAATGATTATGATTTTAATATATATTGAATTTATTATGACTTTGTATTTTTAGTTTTACTAAACATACATTTTACACCATATAACAATTTCTATGTTCAATGCTTATGGATAAATATTAAAATAGGTAAAAATAATTATGAAAAATATCTAGACACTAGGTAGTTATTTTATCTTTCTAACAAAAGAAAAGAAAAAAAATTAATTTTGATATATACATAATAAGTTAGGGGTGACCAAATGAACCTATGTCTAAATCATAGTTAATATCGCTATAAAACTTAATAAACTTTCAAATATTCAAATAAATTGAATGAAACCAATTGGATACACTAGATATCAATGTTACAAACCTAAATTTGGGAGGATTACATTTTTATCCTTAAAAAAAAAGTTATGCTCGACCAAATGAATGCCACTCTTTAAAACATTTGTTGTTTTTTTATACAAACTACTTTTTGAAGGAGATAGAAAAATGGATCATACAAAAAACTTCCAATTTTTTTAATAATATATATTTGGAATCTACATATAAAATGTTAAAAACCACTAGTTTACATAATCTTCAAATTGCTAATGGTTTTGTAGAAATAGGTTTCTTAAAGCAAAAAAAATTAGAATATTCATTTTAGTGTCAAAGTGGCAAAAAAGTGCAACCCCCTATTATGGGACCAATACGTATATATATGCATGCACATACATAAATACATACATATACATTTATATAAACACACACACACACACACACATGCAGACATGCACATACATAGATTTGAGTGTTGTTATCTCCATTAACGTATTACATTTAGGAACCCAAACATATAATTGTTAATGCTATAAGGCACTAAGACGGGGGCTAAATCAATGCAACCACATATCTATATAAACTTTTACTTAACTTGCAGATTATCCAACATGTAGAAGTAAATATCACATATAAATATAACACATAAAACATCCACACAATCATCAACACAATAACACCAATCTTTTTGTTTGGAAACCCTTGTTAGAGGGAAAAACCATGGTGGGAATTATCACCCACTAATCGCACTAGTGCACCAAATAAGATCTTCCATGTTCTAGGAGCAATTACAACACCCTGCTAAGGGTATACCCGGTTAAGAGTATCTATACCCTGGTTATTAGCTATTACAAAATCTTGTTAGGAACTACCCCGTTAGGGGATTTAAAAATCCTTCTTTGAATTGCCTAGTTATTGGAATTATAATTCAGACATGTTAAGATCTTGCATACCATGTTAAGAGTAACTTGGATAAAGGATTTTAACCACAAGCCTATTAGAACTTTCCTTGAGAGTGAACTCAATCAAACTGATCTGATTATAGCACTCTCTTCCTAACAAATCCACTACATCTCTGTTGAAATCATTGTTTTGATCGTACGCGCTTTACCTTCAATGATCATAACCATTTCAACATCTAACCATCATGTTTACTCTTCAATTTCATCTCTTATATACACTTTTTGGTTGATGAAATACCCCTAAAACATGTTACTCATGTTCACCTCCAAAATCCAAAAGTTGAACTTCACTTTTAGAGGGAAAGAGGAATTTAAAAATGATTGGTGGAAAAAAGAGACAGAGAAAAATGATATAATTTTGGCCCCAAAAATAGAAATGAAAAGAAGAGACCACTATTAAAAATCCAAGATATTTCCAAAAATGTAAAATTTTTAGAAATATTCCTTAATTTGTGCCATATAGACCTGATTTATCAAAATAGACTAGTTTTAAAGATTGAATTTTTGAGCCATTTTATTTCATCAAAATTAAAAACACAAAGAACATAACCCCTCTAGAATTATCATACCTTTCAAAAAATGTAAATTTTTCTGAAAAATGTGTTGATTTACTATCAGAAATTAATTTTCATGAAACATATTAATAAACTATAAGTTGCATAAAAATGATTGAAAAAAAATCTAATTTTTTAACTAAGCCATATTTGGCTCATCCCCCACCTGCAAAAAAAAATGTCAAAGAAAATTCCAAAATGTTTGCAAGATATGATCAAATCTTTCAAAACCTTAGGGTTTTATCTTGAACTCAATCTACACAAGGATTAGCTTTGTAAAATCTTTAAAAGTATAGATCTATTAGGGATGTGGGTCCCACTAAGCGTGCCATTTGTATGTAGTAAAAATATGGACCTATTTTCTGCAAATGAAAAACACCAAATAAAATCACATTAGATGTTAGTCATTTCAAATGCAACCAAATAAGTAACTTTCACTACAACCTCAATGAGCTAAAATAAGGGCACCCAATAACCTTGTTTGATTTGATCTTCAAGATTATTGTGGCTATGCTCTCCCAACACAATGGAATGCAATCTAATGGAAATACTATAAGATGCAAAATGAGGGTTTTGGAAACAAGTATGAGGAACTTGCCCCAAATCTCACAATGATGTGCAAGTGCAAGATCTATGAAGAAGATAGTGCTCAAGCAAGACAATGCAAGATATTTTTGAGTTTTATTGAATAATCAATGCAATGAAAGCTAAGAATGAAAATGCAAGATTACAACTAAGATATGAAATCAAAACTATTCTACCATGCAAGAGTTGAAATCTAAGCTAACAATGAAAGTGCAACAACTATGGTAAGAAATTGAAATGTTAAAAAATGCTAGAATGATAGAATGCTATGAGCTCAAGTGAATGATCAAGGTCTCTAGAATTCTTGGTGATTATCCTTACAAGATTAGTCCACAAATGAAATAGACACCTTCTTTTATAGAAATTGAATAGGATTGGATGGAGGAGATTAAGAGGCAAACTAATAAAATGGCAAGATTAAGAGGAAAAAGAGGAGTGGCTAAGATAAAGAGTAAAAAGAAATGAGTTGCTCTAGGATTAAGAGGTAAAGGATGTTAGGTAGGGTTTGAGACGCCAAAAATGTAAAAGTCAAACTTCACTTTTAGAGGAAAAGAGGAATTTAAAAATGATTGGTGGAGAAAAGAGATGGAGAGGTGGCTACCTTGGAAAATGTGATTGTTCACATGATTAGAGGTAATTCACCTTTTAATTAAGATTAGAGGAATATTAGCGAAAAGAAAGATTAGGATAAAGGGAAAGAGATTAAATTAAAATAAATTTAATTTAATCAAGGTTTAGAAAAACTTTAGGCTAGTGGAGAAATAAAATAAATGAAATTTATTTTATATTAAGAAATGGAGGGATAATATATTAAATTTAATATAATATATTATAGAATTTATATAAAATTTAAATACAAAGGGAAAATGAAATTATTTAATTAAAGTAAATTTAATTACATAAATAGAAGAATATAAAAATATGGTTAATTAATAAAAATCAACTATAATTTGAAGAGAAAATATTAATAAAAATTGATATTAGAATGCAAAGGACAATTTTAGGTGTCTACACTTCCTTTGTTACTCAATAAGGTTTGTCCAAAACTAGGTTTCCATCTGAAACTAACTCAACAAGAACATAATGAACTCCTTGTCATCGCAATAGGGAAATTCTCCACATATATCTAAATCAAGATTTTTTATTCTCTGCAATTCTTTTGTGGAAAAACCAATATTCAATTTCTTGATTCTGTTATGATTGAATTCCTTTAGATCATCCTTATTTAGTTTTCTTGACACAGTCACACTGATGTCATGAACCACCAATTGAGACTCCATTATCGCACTCAAATTTATCTCTTAAAGCTTCCACTACTAAACATTTTGATTTCTTCTTGCAATAGTACCAAATTATTTCAAATATTCTCCTATATAACCATGATCCACCATAATTATTCTTTTCCCACCAAAAATTAACCGTGGCAATCATTATCTATCCATACATCATAGCAGAGACAAGCTAGTTGCAACCAATATCACCTCAGAGCAAGGGAAGTGAATTATATAACATTTTAATACTCCCCCTAAGCCAAAGTATTTGACTCAATTATAAGAAAATCTATTACCAGGGTTCAGTGCTATAGGGCTCTATTCACCAATAACATCCTTCTTCTTCCACATCATTTTAATCTTCTAAGACTTAAAACCATAACATTATTACCATTTCCAGTATTTTCTAGATCACCACTAAATCTACATGTGTTAGCATAATGACCAATGTGACCACATTTGAAACAATTCACATTTCTCTGACCTAATCTCACTAATTGAACCCTAGATCTGAATTGATTAGCCTTGTGACCATAATTATGACACAAATAGAAATTCCCATAAAGGATATTACTCATTACATTCTTCTTAATTGGATTAGAAACTTGACTTATACATTAACTTTCTTTATGACCAACCTTGTGGAAACTAAAGCATTGAACCTTTTGTTCCTTTCTCATCTTACAATCAACTACCTCATGACCAAAATTCTTGTGAATATAAAAATAAGCATTAAAATATAAGTACCTTTGATAATTTGATTTCCTTATCAAATGCCTTCTTGCAGATGTATTTTGATTCTTTATCTTTCAATCTACCTTAGACATCACCTCAGCTTCAACTACCTTCTATTTGCCTTTTCCCTTTAGATTTGAACATTAATCAATAAACCCTAATCCTTCTTTATCTTTGTGAATTTTCTACAAGGCTAATAGTTGATCCAAAATAGTATTTCTCTCACACACCTTAGTTCTAGGTCTTAGCCTCTTCAATTGAAATTCTAGCATCTCATTTTTATCTAACTTTATCTTGAAGATATCCTTAAGATTCTCTTCAAATTTCTTTTATTCCTCTATTGCAATCTACAGTTTTTCTTTTGTCCTCCTAATGCCTTTTATTTTATGCTTTAATCCATCTTTGATAAATTCCTCAATATTTTTGTTGTCACTCAATATCATATCCTACTCTACCACCTTTTGTTTTGATTCCTTCAATTCTTGATTGAATTCCCTATGCCTTTATTTAAAATTTTGGAACTAATCTCTCAGCTTACTAATACACATGCATTCACTTCCTTTAAGTTTTCTTTCAACTCCTCATTTTCTAATTTAGTGCACTCAATGTCACTCATCATGATCTACCAATCCTCATCTAAATAGTACTCTCCTTACATCTGTTCAAACTACCAATATCTCCCTCAAGTGGTTAAGCTCTATTTGTAAGGTACCAAACTCTGATAACAATTGTTGAAAATGACGAATAACTAAGAGGGGATTGAATTATTTAATCATAAACACTTTCTTAGAACTTTTACTCAACTAGTAAAACATATATACCATATAATCAAATGTGCATCAATAATTTTACTAACTTCCATTTTAGTGGTAAGCAATTTTAACCAAATAGAAACATAAAGAATACAAAGCACCAACACAGTGAACACAATAATTTTACATGGAAACCCAAACTGGGAAAACCCATGGAGAAGCTAATTCTCATAAAATGAACACTAGTTAAGGTGATTTTTACAAGGTATCACTACCAGTTTTCTCATTGTAGCTTGGTTCAATGTTGATCAATCTAACTACCATGAAATATGAATATGGCTAACTACCAATACAAAATATGTTTACTGACAAAATGTGAACTGATAGAATTGCATCTAACTATGCATGAAATAATTTCAATTGATAGCACACTAATCACTGAAAAATAGAGATTCGATATAGACTCTCTACAAGTATATACAAAACTTATGTAACACAACATATAATACCTTCTCCCTGTACTACTTAACTTCTTACACATAGTTTCCTGATATACAGACTCGTACTAAATAACCTTTAGATCTTTATTTCCAACTTTTTGATATAATCACACTTTTTTTCACTTGATCTCATTACTACCCACATAAAAAAAATATATGTTTATATACACAACTGATAACGTAGACACATATGTCAGCTAAGCCACTGAAACATGTTATCCACACATTAAAAGATATTACAACTATATTTAGCATGCTACCACAGAACCTAAATCTTAGTCATACTTAAGAATTCTTTACAACACGTTACCACATTCAACCTAAATATAGGTCACACTTAATATGTATACAATGAATATTACATTCACCAAAATATAAGAAAAATTTGGAACCATCAAAAAGTCACAACTAGGACCATGTCTTGATCAATAAAATATCTAAACCCAATGACAGATGAAACTAGATAGAACCTGTTGAGAATATGATATAACATTTATATCAAACCATCTGATGAGCTACAAGAAAGTCCAGATATCAGAAATAACTGGAACAATACTATAAGAACAACAATCAACAAATATGAACAAAAAAATCCATGCAACTCCAAACATCAAAAGTATACAAGTATAAAAAAAGATTTAATCCAAATAAAATTAAGTACACATGTCACCAAGCACCAAAACTATACGTATTGAACAAGTTTTGTATATAACTAAAAGCATTGATACTTTATTGATATGCAACAAGCATCCAATTAATGCCACCAACAACCAACAAATAGTACCAAGTGGACGGTATGAAGGTTTTGACATCAATGACAACAATGCCAGCAGCATCTCATTATATCCAACACTATGTAGCAAAAGGCTCTTGTGTTGATAAATTTTGACTACTCTGGAGATAATATGTGCAAATCGATCTACATGATTGGCATAAGTTAATTGGAACTCAATACCTAGAAGACTAAACCATGTCACTGTGTACTAGAGGACTGACACATTGCATCAAATTATGAGTCAACAAGGTAATAGATTCCAAGGCATCCACATCGACACTCACCTTCACAATGGAATGAATGATCACATGCTCCAAATGAATTTTATCAAGTAGTATTGTTAATATTTTAGAGTCATTTTCTAGTCTTCTATCATGTTACAAGAATCCCTCACTTCTAATCTAAAAATTTAAAAAATCAAAATAGTTTGGTACCTCATTAAGGACACACTCACAAAAGAGTTTCCTTAAAAATTATAGGGGTATCTTATGATTATTAACTTGAGGCTTCCCAAAATTCATTCACCACCTATCAAAAAACTTAAATTCTTTATCCATTCATAATGGAAACAACACATAGATTTCTACCTGTAACTAGTATGTAAAGGTTGATTCATTCTATTCTAGAGTTTGTGAAAAGTACACAAATGTTGGCTTTGGTAATTTTATTCTTCTTGATGTCCACATATGATATCTTATTTGCATGAAATTATTTTTTTCTTCTATTTTGTTGGATCAAACATTGATTTTCCCACTAACTGCAACTATATGGGATACAATAGCTTGCAATGAATCGACAAGGGTTGCCTATGAGGGTTGGTAGCATCTGAATCTTTTAACATTGTGATAAACTCCTTAGTTTAATTTTTATTATTTTATATTTGCCTTAGAATGTAAACTTATGTGCTTGGGGATTCCTCTAAATTCAAGGAGGTGTTTCCTGCACTTCTTCTTCATGATAATTTTCACAAGGTGGTGACTGAGGGTTTTGAATAGGTGGATTATCAATTCCTAAAAACTGAAACAAATTTTAATTCCAAATTTGAGGCTAAAAAATAAAAAATGCTTACATCTTTCAGTTGCATTTTGGTGGTGACCTAATACACCTCAGAGCAAAAACTTTCTTCTACTTTAACATGCACCATTTGCAAGGGCTCAAGAAGAGTAAGAGTAGTGATTGGAAGAAAAAAATGAGGTTCAAATGGCATTTTTGCTTTATATTTATATTTTACATATGGTGCATGTCATAGATGATGCGCGTTGTATAAGTTTGGCATGCCACAACCTAGGCTTGGCACACAAAATCTATATGGTGCATGTTATACATTTTGGGGGGGGGACCAAAGAGATGTTTGGCATCTTTTTGTTCTCCCATCTTAGTGCAAATGCCCCAAAACTTCTTCCTTTATTGTCCTCATCTCCAAGGCTAAACCAAAAATAGAAATAAAAATCAATTGTCTTTTGTATCAACTTAATGAAACTATTTTAAAAAAATATTGGGAATGTTTATAGGCTAAAAGAAAGTGGAATTTATTTTTAAATTCCATCCTTCTACTTTTAAACATCAATTAAGTTGGGAAGAAGCTATCTTGTACTTTGGTCTTAAAAACAATAATGTTACAAATCTATGAGACATGCAATATTGCCAAATATATGAAAAAGTAGATGTTTGTCAGTTAAATGTGAAATGTGAAATGTTAGGGTTTTACTCTGAAGTCACCTTTCAAATTGTTTTCTTATATTTGAAAGAAAATATGGAGATTAACAACCTCTTAGATAAGAAAAAGTTTTGAATGCATGAAAAAGATGCATTTTATTTGAAACAGTTACAATGTATAGTAAAATTCAGAATTTAAGACTGGTTTTGTAATGTTTCTTAATTCTTTGATAGTTATAAACAGTTTTCTTTTATTTTTCTTCTTACCCAAATATGTTATAAATTCTTTTGCTATTTTTATGTGACGACTTATTGACTGTCCTATATAATTTTTAATTACATTGATTTTATATAATTACATAAACTACTACGTATCCGTCTATTATTAGATCATATCCATCAAAATAAATACAAAATTAAATAAATAGCAATGTACAAAATTAAATAAATAAAATAATATCTGCGTGACTGAAAACAAAACACACCCTAACCAGGCGCCGTCGAGTCCACGGAATAAAAGATTTATAATGCACATACCTTTCTTCTCATTCACGATAAGGTTTTAATTTATTATTCATTTTGAGTAGATGAATCTTGTGAGCTTCTTTTCTTATCATTCACGATAAAATTATTTTAATTTTAAAATTTTGTGTTGGTAAGGTCAAAACTAGCTGAACTAATACGAATTCTAAAATAACTTCTAGAAGGAAAAAAATCATGCCAATAACTGGTTCGATACCTTATCCACATGGAAGTTGTCGATAATAGTGTAAATCATTTATAGATACTTATTTTTTGACAAGCGATTTCATATAATTCTCTAATTCAATTGTAATCTAATTCTGTTCAAATGTCTTTTGTGTACAATGACATTGTTAATCGTGGGACTGTCAAACATTTTCATGCTATTTAACTTCTTTTACAATATGAATCCCTTTATAGAATGCTGAAAAATCAGAGTGGTGACTTGCAGATGATTACCAAATTTACTATGTTTTGGAATAAGTATAAATCTGTTGCAAGCATTCAAACTAGTCATGCATAAATTGGTTATGCATTGACATTGTATAGGGTGAAGTTTTATATGTATAATTAGAACTGTTTTTTTCTAATATTCAGTGGTCTTTAAGTTAACTGTAACTTACACTTCTGAATAGTAAGCAGAAGCATCACCCATGTGCTTTGATGCTCAAAATCAGTATTGCTTGGCTGAAAATAGGGCACCAACAGAGGAGCCGCCAAAGAGTGGTGACAATGTAGTGTTAGAATAATATCTGTAGCATATGCTTCAATTGACTTCAGCTTATAAAAAAAAATCCTTGTCAGATTTTACATGTGCTTTGTTTATAAAAAATACTACACTTGATGACTTGTCCATGAAGCTATTGCTTATTCATCTTCAATAGCCTAAACTACTTATCAATGGTGTAAAAAACGACACCATGAGAATCGCATTGAATTGCTTTCAAATCCAGTGAAGTTTGTACCTTCGGTACTTGTGCATTGAATTTGGTGCCTCGTACTTTTTATCTTGATGCTTGTATTAAGGTTAAAGTTTGAATGCTACAGAAACCATTTTTGTCTATATAGGAGGGGTATGATTGAAAGAGAAACCATGCCAGCTTTTTCAGTCTGTTGGGTATCATCAGACTAAAAGAAATGGCAGTGATGAGGATAATGATAGTGGTGTGTGGATTAGCATTGTTTATCCTAAGAGCAATGCTAGTTCAAGGCTGGACTGCAGCTCATGCCACTTTTTATGGGGGGAGTGATGCCACTGGAACCATAGGTCAGTTTCAGTTAGCTACTCTTCTATAATTCAGTGAAGTCAATGGCAAAAGTTTTACTTATCATTGCTATTGTCTTGTTTGGAGATTATGTATAGCCCAACTACTATGTCCGCGTTAATAATTTCTTTGTTTCTTGCTTTCAAGATTAAATGATGTTAAAAGTAGGCTTTGGTGTTTTTGTTGCAGGTGGTGCTTGTGGGTATGGTAATATGTACAGTGCAGGATATGGCACAAATACTGCAGCTCTAAGCAGTGCACTGTTCAACAATGGGGCTGTATGTGGAGCTTGCTATCAAATACAGTGTGATTCCAAAAAAGTCCCTCAATGGTGTCTGGCAGGCAAATCCATTATAATCACTGCCACTAACTTATGCCCACCTAATAATGCTCTGCCAAATGACAATGGAGGATGGTGTAATTTGCCTCTCCAGCATTTTGACATGGCACAGCCTGCCTTCCTGCAGACTGCAAAATACAAAGCTGGAATTGTACCAGTTGTTTATAGGAGGTATGTCATTTTTCTTCCTGTTTGCACAAAACTTATTGTCCAAAAGATGTAAGCAAAAGATGGGTTTTGAACATGGTGGCATTGCTTGCAGGGTTCCATGTAAGAAGACTGGTGGAATCCGTTTTACCATAAATGGAAGAGACTACTTTGAGTTAGTGTTGATAAGCAATGTTGGATGAAGGGGAGATATTACAGCAGCATGGATAAAAGGTTCGAACACTGGATGGCAACAAATGAATAGAAACTGGGGAGCAAACTGGCAAAGCAACTCATACTTGAATGGCCAGAGTTTGTCATTTAGAGTGATGAGCAGCAATGGAAGAATTATTACCATGTACGATGTGGCTCCTTCCAACTGGCAATTCGGACAAACATTTTCTTGGAAATTTCAGATAAATGCTCGTTGTTAAAGATTGCTTTGATTATAGCCAACGTAATAGTCCCTAAAATAGTAAGTTGTTTCTTCAATACAAAGTGGCACGTCCGATCAACTGAGGATATCATTCCACTATAATATTTTAGTATATAACCCACCAAGGGAAGTAGTTCAGCTAAAATTATGGGGTCATAGTAAATGATGAAGGGTGCTTTCCTTAATATCACAAATACATAACAGAAACAGAGAAATAACAACAATTTGCACGAACAGAAAATGAGCTTCTTATTATCTCCACAAGTGTGGAATTCTAAATTTCAAAATTACAATATGCAAAGCCACATGGGCATTCCCCTTACAATATTATGTAGGACAAAGCCTCAAATTATTACCCAAATTTACCCAGAATTGCCTAAGACAACACTACAGGCCTTCTTTATATAGGCAATTTCCACCACCCGAGAAGGTTCAAGAAATTTAGCCCAAAGGGCCGACCAAACTTAGAATTATTTTATTTTACAATTTATTACATCAAAGTCGGCTCAAAATAACTTTTGAAACCCGAACAGAAATTTTGAAGGAAAATTATTTTCTGCCATTTCAGGTGATCCAACTTCCGAAGACAGTTGCTCCGATTGACTATTATAACCCCAATTTGGAAAGGCCACAAAGTGTTTTACAGGCTTGACTCGTGCAAGCACCCGTCACTCAAATTTTCGACTTCATCCGAGGCCTCTAAAGCCTTCAAAACTGAGTTCAAAGTTTATGTACCCTGCTACCAATACCAAAAATCTTCAATATCTCCAAAGCTAGACTTGATCTATCAATGAAATTTTACTGGCAGGTTGATACGACTAAGATGAACCTCCACATGTGAAATCAGAACATTTCGAGATCGTATGACCAACTTACTAAAAAAATAGCAAGTTTCCATAAATAGCAGCTCTACACAAGATAGCCCTTAGAATACAAAAACAAAAATATTTTTGGGTGATGCAAGATTGCTCTTACACCCAGGATGCTCCTGCATCAGTAAATGTTCTCTATGAGGACCATGTCCTCTTATAAGAACTTGCGTTGAATCAATAATTTTTAAAGGTAATTTTGATTGTTCATATTGAGTTCAAAATCAATAAGATTTTAGATTCTATATTTGCATTTGAAAATGTTTTAAAAGATATTTGATTATTTTGATGATATTTTTTATTGACAAAATGTTTGAAGGAAGAGTTCTTTGTTAGAAATTAAGATAATAAAAATATTTAATAAATAATTTTATGATCAGGTTATAATTTGAAGGGCATTAAGACAAAACAAATAAATAGGAATAAAATAAAATATAAAAAAACAAAGATAAATAAGTCGTATCTACTAACCTACTAAACTTTAGTTGACATATAAGCTCATTTCAAAAGAGAGTTATCTTTTCCTATAATCTATTTCTAAGGGTCTAGATGGTCAACTAGTTCAATGATTTGTTGATTGAATTCTTAAGATGATACATAAGGACCAACATAATCCTACCAAGAAAGTCACATGCGTCCTAATTATGCTTGATGACTAATATTTTGACCAATAAAGCTAATTTCAAGCGCAATGGGAGAGCTATGGCCATCTTGCATAGGCCGGTTTGGTAATAATAAAATCAATTTTCTAATATCCATGATCATACTTGGTTGAAGAATGATCCTTATTATTCTCAATGATGATTTTATGATTTTTAGATCCCAACTGATTTTATCCATAATAGACCTAATGACCTTTTGATAGTTCAAAAATTTCACATCAATAATTGAAAGTAGGGAAAATAATATACTTCACAAAGTTTTGTAAAGTGTACTTCCAACTTGTTAAAAACATTTTTTTATCATTGAAAGTGATTTTCTTGAATAGTGTCACATTTGTTAGGCCATTTGTTGTAAAAAAGCATGATTGGGATTGATTTCTAGAAAAAAAATGAGATCCTTTTATTTGAAGAAATTTTTTTTGTTTAACTATTAGTGACTCCATAAACATGCATTACCTAGGAGATTTTCAAGATTATCTTCCCCATTAGCCTAAATAAATAGGGGTAGTGAAGGAAAATGTGGTAGGGAACTTTAAATATGTTGTCATATGTAGTACATTTATGAATTATAGGCTAGCCCTATATTTTTCATTGTTATCATGTTATAAATTTACCTTTAACAACTAGCTAGAGGAAAAAAGAAGCTTTTGGCTAGGGTTTATATTTTTAAACTCTTTTTCACACTATTAAAGTAGTTTTGTTAATTCCTTCACAAGTGAAATCAAAGTAGGTTGATTTAATAGAATATTCTCTAGAAGAATATAGACTCTTTCATTTGTTTTCCCTTATGAAAATGACTAATCTATATTTAAGTAAGAGAGAAGAATAACCCATTGTCAACAAAGCTAAAATAGAAAATAGAAAGACATTTCCACCTTTTAATTTCTCTACCATTTTCTTTCTCAAAATTTTAATAGTTTCGTATAGATTGTTGTAGTTCTTACAAATAAAGCATTCAAGGTCTTTTAAGCACTTAATAGCATTACAAGATAACTTTAGCAATGCAAGATTACATATCACCAATAACATGACAAAGCACTGAGAAGGATAACACATGATAACTTTAGAAAATATATGGCAAAATGATATGCTTTATTCTCATGTAATGTCATCACAATCATAATCCATTTTGGGTGGCAACAAGCTACATATAAAGTAGCCGAGGGTTGGTTGAGTGAATCAAATGTCACCAACCTCCTACAACTACCCGAGAACCAACTATTGATACAACACATAACATAATTATTACTGACAAACTTCGGCTAAAATCAGCCCCCACAAAAAAGGAAGTTGTCTTCTAGGAGACTAAAAAACAAAATGGCTGATGTAGACACACAAGAAATCTACTAGAGAGAGGAATGAGAGAATGTTCCTAGGATGATAGAGGATGTAGGATGTGTCATCTACTATCAAAGAAGCCTCAGATCAGGGTCTGTGATCAATTATTTATCGTGGCCTACCTTAACCGGCCTCAGTGCGTCCTTCAAATATTTTTTTGTGTTTACCAATCTTACTATTGTGGTCATGAGTTGTTCCTCCTTCCCAGCTTGAACTAGTTTCTCCTAGGCTATCTCGCGCCCTAGTGCTAGTGCATGCTCCCCTTCGGCCCTCCATGCAGACCAAGTCACCTTCTGCAGCTAAAGGAAGGTATCCTAGAAAGTCCTCTCTATGCTATAGAAAACACCCATTATCCATGTCTGGCTTGCTAGAATGGGAGGCCTACTCCATACCTCCAACATCTCTGTAGTTTCTGTCCATGGCCATCCCTTTGCAGAAAAGCATATCATGAAGTCCTGGTAACATTATTCCTTCATAAATCTTAGAAGCATCTCTACTAATTGTACCATTACTGTGTCTTGCCCAACATTTATTTCCTTGGTAGCTTCTCCCATCCTAGCCATGAAGCGAGCCATCTCCTCCATCTGGTGGCCAAATTTTTGAAAAGTGCTCATGTGGTTCCGACGATCTGGTGTAATCCATCAGATCACAATGTCTTGCTCTCCCACTTCCTCCCTTTCTGGGAGTGCTTATGGGGCTCTCACGATTTTCATCACTTCTACTTGGTACACGTGTGCCTCCTCTGGCCTCTATAGGTGGCTCCATTAGTACTTCAAGTAGCTATAGGCCATTATCTATGGAAGCGTATATGTCTTCCTTCTCATCCAATGGTGGTATTTGTTCCCCTACTATTTATGGACCCTTGACAATAGATTTTCGGAAGAGAAAACATTCCTTAGAGATAAAATTAAGCAGCAAATAGAGTTTGGTAGATTAGTAAACTTGATTGATGGTGTGGCTTAATTTTCTTTGATCTATTTGCTACTTTATTCCTATATATTTGTTTTGTCTTCATGCCCTTTAAACTATAACTAATTGTGAAATGATTTATGAAACATTTTTATTTTTTTAATTTACAACAAAGCTCTTCTTCTAAATTTTTTATTGTCAATTAAAGATAATTAAAAAGAACTACAATTCTAAATTTACAAAATTTCCAAATACAAATTTAGAATGTAAAATATCAACCAATTATAAATTCAATATCAACAACCTTTACAAACACTAAAATTATCTTAAAAATATTGGTGGAACCAAATTACAATACAGGTCCTTATGAAAGGACATGGTCCTCATAGAGAACATTTGCTACATATTAAATTTACCAATAGAAGTGTTGCTATAACCCTATAAGTTTTGGCTGAATTAATTCCGTAGATGGGTTACATAATAAAATATTATAGGGCAATGAAATCCTCAACTGATGGGATGTGCCGCTTTCTGTTGAAGAAACTTCTTATTTTTATTCCGTTAGCTAGGGACTATTACGTTGCCTATAACACGAGACAAATCACACCAACAATTACAATTTATCTGAAATTTAAGGTGGAAGCAAATGTCTGGCCGAATTGCCAATTGGAAGGAACCACATTGTTCATGGTGAGATTTCTTCCATTGCTGCTCATCACTTTAAATGACAAACTCTGGCCATTCAGGTATGAATTGCTTTGCCAATTTGCTCCCCAATTTCTGTTCATCTGTTGCCATCCAGTGTTTGACCCTTTTATCCAAGCTGCTGTAATATCTCCCCTTCCTCCAACATTGCTAATCAACACTAACTCAAAGTAGTCTCTTCCATTTATGGTAAAACGGATTCCCCCAGTCTTTTTGCAAGGAACCCTGCAATCAATCGCAACATGTTCAAAACCCATCTATTGCTTGCATCAAATTGGACAAAAAGTTTTGTGCCAAGAAGAAGAAAAATGACATACCTCCTGTATAGAACTGGTACGATTCCAGCTTCGTATTTGGCAATCTGTAGGAAGGCAGGTTGTGCCATGTCAAAATGTTGGAGAGGCAAATTACACCATCCTCCATTGTCATTTGGCAGAGCATTATTAGGT